>JAFBJR010000059.1:4700-157321 GCA_016785285.1 Brachirus orientalis
TTTATTAGCTGGGAACTTACATTTTACAGTCAACCATCAAACTTCCCCTTTCCATTCAAGTCATTCCCCTTTGGAGAACATACTAGACAAGATCAGCTTTAAGATATGGATGTGGAATAGACATTCCAGTGTATTTTAAGACATATTGAGCCAATGTAAATCTGTCATTGCATAAGATAATCACTTCTTCCCACATTTCCTTCATGTTTCCAAATTATCTGTCCTCTTATGGAATCACTTCTCCATTATATCATTAACAACAAGAAGCATACTTGAAAAAGGGGATTTATGTGTAGGATTTTTGATCTCTGTTCTATAAATGATGGTCCCCACTTATACTGTACAGAATGACATGCAATAAGTCCCCTCTTTGTTAGGACAAAATGATACCTGTCCCCTCTTAGATGGTATGGCGTGACAGTCACACTCCTATTTATAGGTTTGATTCCCATCAGCAGCCCCTTGCTACATGTCATACTTTCCACATTTCCTGTCTTTCTTTAGTTAAAACTGTCAAATAAAAGTGGAAAAACCCTCCAAATAATCCAAACATTTAGAAAATATGTGTCTGAAGATTTAAGAGTAACATATTATACCGTGTACTTTTAAAGTGATGGTGATTCTTGTTGATGGGTTTATTCATTCATTAATCTATTGCATTATTGTAATATCAAACCATTCCTTTTTTCTGACCCAATATTCCTCTGATTTTGTATCTCTTCATGTATCTCATGTTTGTATGTTAACTAATTCACTGTTGAGCACTGAACTCCTGCTAAAGTTTATTCATATTGAAAGTATAGTCAGTCCAAATTCCAACAAACTCAACAAAGCACTTCCTTGTATAACCAGCAAAATACATGGGAAGTGTGAAGATATGTAATTCAAAAGGCATACACACAGAGAGATCCATTACATTATTATAGTGAGATCAATGAGGACATGGGTCCCCCTGTTAGATAGTATAGAATGCATAGAATGATAGTATAGAATGAGATTTACACTCCTATAATACAGAGAAAGACATTCAGACATTTGTTTTAACCAGAACCACAAATGATCACACACATACCTGTCCCTCACCAAAGGCAGGCTCTGTTGTTAAAATAGCAATGTGCCAGTTCACCTTTTAAGGGGAATGGGAGATGACACTGTGATTTTTTGATTCTTGTTATGTCTGAAACACACCTATGATTAAATGAGAGACTTAATACAACACATTTTCACTCTGCACCATACACTGTGCCACTTTCTGCATGGTTTTAAAGTGCTGTTGGACATTATACAATATAACCTGCAGTAAAGTCCCCTCTTTGTTAGAAATAAACGACATGGGTCCCCTGTTAGATAGTATAGAATGACATTTACACTCTTTACACTTGTTAAAATAGAAGTGTGCCAGTTCACCTTTTAAGGGGAATGGGAGATGACAATGTAATTGGTCTAATTTTTGTTATGCCTGAAACACAACTATGATTAAATGAGAGACTTAATACAACACCTTTTCACTCTGCACCATACATTGTGTCAGTTTTTAGATGGTTTAATAGTGCAGTTGGACATTATACAGAATGACTTGCAGTAAAGTCCCCTGTTTGATAGAAATAAATGACACGGGTCCCCTGTTAGAATGTATAGAGCGACATTCACACTGGATGTATGCATGAGGTCAGAAACTGACAGTGTGATACAAAAGAAGAAACTTAATGTTTGGTCATTTTTGTCTTTTGTAAATGTTCCCTGCTCTGTCTCTGCAGAGTAAATAATTAGCTGGAGTTTTTTGCACGCAAACAGGCATACAGTTATAGAAATTATAGTTTCAAAAATCATTGAAATAAACACCCTGTCATCAGTGAATTAGGACAAGGATTAGGACAATTAGGATTAAGCTTCTAAAAAATCTAAAAAAAAGTCTAAAAAATCTAAAAAAAGTATTCATGAATGTGTTTAAAATTATTGTTGTCAGATTCATTCTAGTTAATACATGATACAAAACTTGCTTAAGAATGGGAAAGGATTTGTCTCCTGACTCCATTTAAATTATTCAGATCAAATATACAATGTATAATCCATGGGATGAAGGGAGTCCTTTTTAAAAATCCATACTTCACCATTCCACGAGTAATAAAATGAGAAAAAAAGACAAGAGAATATGAATTCCCTTAAGAATAAAATTAAATTGTCCACTGATGTAATCCAACTCTCAAAAGTGATTTATTTTATATTTTATTTTATATAATTTTAAAAATTAACCTTGCTGCTAATAGTGCAACCCTTGATATTGCATGCAACCTAGTTACCTTTGATGGTACATTCTTTTTATTCTAAAATAAAGTCACCAAGATTAGTTTTTGTTAAATAATACATTTATCACTGTGATAATGTGAAAGTTTTAAATGTTGGTCCAATATAAGTAAACATTTTTGAAAGAAACAAAGAAAGGCTTGACAGTAAACAGGCACTGAGTGGGTGAAAGACTGGCTGCAGACAGTTTCATTGTAATGCATGGAGGTCCCCTCTTTGATAGGTAGACGTCGCTCAGGGATTCAAGTCCCCTCTTGGCAACTTTTTTTAAAAAAAATTAAAAATGTGTGTGTGTGTGTGCATGTATTTATATCTTTGTGAGGTCCAAAAAACATAAAAACATTATAAGGACATTTTGACCTTGTGGGGGCATTTTGTTTGGGCCCCTGAACTTTAAAGGGCTTTTTCAGGGTTTAGAACTGATTTTATGGTTAGGCTTAGGCTTAGGCACTTGGACGTTTAGGGTAAGGGGCTTGTGTCAATGATGTGTCCACACTAAGATAAAAGAACAAGTTTGTGTGTGTGTGTTCTTGTACTTGTTGCAGACTGAGGATTAAAAAATTGTAAAGGGGCTTTTGCAGGGTTAAGACCTGGTTTTAGGGTTACTGTTAGAATTGGGTTTAGGTTAGGGTTAAGCATCTAGTTCTCATGGTTAGGGTAAGGTTGGGCTTACTTGTGTGTGTGTGTGTGTGTGTGTGTGTGTGTGTGCGTGTGCGTGTGCGTGTGTGTGTGCGTGTGTGTGTGTTCACAGACTGACAGACAGGGACATCCATTACAGATTTTTCCCCTCAACTAAAGGAAAAGTGCTTCCAGCAAAAAAATGTCCCAATTATTTTGATGACTAATATTTCACAGACTTCATTTTTAATTGTAATCACATTGGTGAGTTTGTAGAAAATCACACACGCGCGCTCTCCTTTATTTTTAGTGGTAATTATTATGTGTTCACATGTCACTGGTTTAGGAGCATGTGGCATGATTACATAATGTTTTTCATCATGTTGGTAATTCAGAGATCAAAATCCATGAGCAATGATGCTTCTAGTGTGTTTTAACCTCTTATCCAGATTTTCACTTTAGCTTCCCCAAAACAAAGAAAGTTGAACTTACTAATTATTATTATTATTTAACCTTCACGAACAAAAGTAATGTAACATTTTTAGAATTTGCCCTTAAGCTGAGAACAGGCTGTCAAGCAATACTATCAGACTTGACTGGGGGAGCTTTTGTGTGTATACAGCAGCAGTGTGCAGCGCAGCTATGTTGCCGGGCGCAGCTATGTTGCCGGGCGACATCAGACCTAAAATCTGAGAGAATGAGACGTGTAAAGCCGATAAGTTACATTTGACAATGGTTTGAATGTAAGGGCCGTTTGTTTATATTTAAAAGTTACACAATACAGCTTTAAAATTCATTCAAACATGAGTTTGCTTGCTTGGACTAATGCACTCATGTTGTACGGGTTATAACTGAACGTGCCAGTATGAAGTAATGGGTTGAAAAACTGAGGAGTGACATGGCTCATTCATACCTCACACACACACACGCACGCATGCACACACACATGCATCTGACTCACCCAAAACACATGGCTTAACCCCCCCCCATGGATTCATTCATGCAGACTGCTGTTATGTAAGAGAGTTTACCCTCAGCTCCTAACAGACATGTCCTTGCATCAACTCCACGTGTCAGGCCAGGACAGAGATACAAATATAGACAAAGGAAGATGGACGCACAAAGAGAGAGGGAGCATGAAAACAGAAGAGAGGGCAAAAGAGACAGAGACAGAGAGAGAGAGAGAGAGAGAGAGAGGCCCAGCCGAGGAGCTCAGCCTCCAAAACCTGTGGAATGCACACACACACACACGCACATCTAAAAAGAGAAGTCAGTGTCCATTGTCAGCATAGTTGGTGTTTACAGGAGCAGCCATTTTATTTTATATATACACATATATATATATATATATATATATATATTGTGTGGCAATGTTATATTGCCTTTAAACAAAAATGATTTTAAGCATATAGTTACAAATAAGCATGAAACTATTTGTGGATCGGCATAAAAAAACCTCAATTGTCCTTTCAGTCCACTGTATGGGGCCAAGTGCTCACTGTCACTCGGGCTGTTGTGTGAGCAGGTTGCAATATATGATTTTTGCAAATACTCAGTATATCGCAGTATCACGATAATATATAACTTAAATATCATGACAGTATCATATCGTGGGGTTCCCTGGCGATTCCCACCTGTAACGTAGACACGCTGCTCTTTATACTTTCCAGATTATTCCTTGAAACTTTTGATTGATGTGGATGGAACGATACGATTTTTAAACAAGGTATTTCAACTTTCTGTAGGTAATACGTCGTTTAAATGTCCCCACAGCCTTTATTTTCACAATGTGTTTCATCCTTGAGGCCTTCTTCCAGTTAAGATAATTAACTGTTTTTTCCTCTCAATTATCCACGTGATCCATAGGTACAGTCACATGATTAAGATGAAGTCCCAGATTCTCCACTTAAACCGGGGAATTGTTCTGACTTCCATGTCCATCCTCTTTCCCGGAGTCTGACTGAGTTGCCTGTGGCCTTCGACTGAAGTTTTAGGCTTGTTTGGTCATGTGAAGTCATGTGACGTCATGTGACGTGGGGGCTTCAGTCAGAAGAAACCATTTGTTTACACTCACAGACTGTGAGATGCATTCATGATCACTCAGTGACGGCTCGGGGCCGTCTCACTGCCAAAGCAGCGAGCGTTTGCAGACCCTCCCTCAGCCATTTGTAGATCTTTATAGCCTCCTTCCTTAAAGGGAGTTCCTACTTAATTCACAGTATGTGGGCAGCAAAACAATTAGCAACTGAAGGTCATATGACAGTGATGACTTGTGACATACTGTATATTTTAATGAATCAAAAATGTGCACAATGATGAAACTTTGCCAGTTTTTTTTTTTAACTCCTAAAACTTTTTTCAACTTTTAACTTTTTTTCCTCAGAAAGCCACATTGACCATCACCAGACCTAATCAGAATCAGGTCTATTGCCGTGGAAATATACACATACTAGGAATGTGTTCTGGTCAGTGGTGCATATACGTATAGGATGAGAAGGGAGAGACAGATAAATAATATAATTAAAATAAAACAGAAAAGAGTGAGAGAAAGACATTATTTACAACAGAGTATGAGAGCTAATGCAAACTGTGCTTTTGTGACAAAGAAGAATTTACTTTATTATACTTTTGAAATTATTTAAATGGACGAGAATTTCGGGATCAGGTTTTCAGACAGCGAACAACATAAACTCTGCAAAACAGAGCAATCTTTTGTTAGGGGGTCAGCAAGTTTATATTTCATATCCAGTAAAGTTGTTGTTTCATTCGTCTTTACGTCATCTTGAGCCCTGGCAGCCTCGTGCACACACACACTTGGCAGGTGACATCATCAAAGTATGTGAGGCTTCAGGGCTTAAGGGAGGGAACACTGACTTCCTGTTGTTTTTACAGAATTGAGATGCTGATGGGAATCACTTTAATAGTCCAACTACTCCCTCTACAGGACCACATGGTCACAGATCCCAAAGAAACTCTCACAGAGACTCAGTCGGGTCTTGAGTCACAGTTTATTACTGAATGTCTGAAAAGAGAATAACAACAATCACCAGTGTCATTAGATAAAGTGCACTTCGTATACGCAGAGTCATAATCTGAGGCTCACCGTGATCACATGACCAGCTACAGCCCATCCTACCCGGCAACGCACACGATGGTTCACAAGTCACAGACTCAATAATGTACGCTGATTCATACAGTATGTAAATGCACACTAATAACACACATAGTGTAGATGCACACAGCTGTGCCGGCAGAGGGATATTAACAACACTTTGGCCGACGTGCTCTAAATTTTAAAACCAGACACACAAAAGCTCCACAACAGTGTTTCTGCGGAGAACACGTTGAGGTCACTGACACGTGGCTGACACTTCGGCAGTGTTTAGGTTGCAAATCAGAGGCTTCTGTTTGCATTGACTGGACCATTTGGCAAAAGGGTTACAGATTATTTACCATCAGCACCTGCGACGGGCCAAATCTATAGAATCTCTACATAATCAAGTGCTGTTCGGCCGATAAACTTGAGCCTAATCATTTCCCACAGCTGACAGTGAAGTCATCGTTCCATATAATGGGAAAACGTTGTTTTATTTTTCTTCCCGAGAAGACATTTTGACCTATTTTAGCAGCAAAGGCTGAGACCTGTGTTCAGTTCATGTGCCCGAAGAGTGGGGAAGCTAAATGGAACGTGGCCACCATTGAGTAATGGAAAGTCCCTACAAGCTCCCAGTTCATGATGTTTGCCATTTTTCAAACATGGACATTTCTCATTATATTGTAATTTCATTCTTATAAAATTCAAAATTGTTCCATTATGAAACAATTAAAATCAATAAATTACTCACAGGCTTTTCTGACAATTGATTCATCAAATGTGACCTGTGATATGACCTTATGTTTAATGAATGTTCTGGTTTCTTGGATCCAGATTACACCTTTGTCCACCATTTAAGTCAAATTCATATTAAAACGCAATAACACCTGAAAAATACGCCTTCTAAACCATGCTGAACATATTAGACAGAAACCCTTTCAACCTCTATTTTTAAATGTAAAACATCACAGCTTTTACTTTTTGCTCAGACAAAGAGAGCTGGATATGGAAAAACGATCTATTTGTTTCACCAGCATCACCAGTGTACACAAATATACAGTACATACACAAACGACAGCACCAAAACGCATCAACCTACGCAGGACACGGACAGTATGAATATTCAAAGTGATTACAGCTGACACAGCATCAGGTCCACAGTACATTTTACAGTATTAAAGTAAGTACTAGTCACATCAGCTCCAATCAGGACTAACTCTTTTAATGTTAAAGTTACAGAGAGGGAGTTTTTATTTATTTATTTTTTATCAGTAAAAGAGTAAATTAAATTAAATGTATCATTATTCTCATGTACATTTGGTCCTAAAGGGAATTTGACTTTTTTCGAGTTTTATTTTAACACTGCAAAATTTCCCTTTTCCGATATTCATTGTGTAAACACGCTAACTAAATGGGTCTGAATTTACACCTTACAATGTCAAATCTGCAAATGGGCCGAAAAATTGTTACGGCAAGTTAAGTGTTTTGAGCATGTTGACCCTTTTCCGCTTTCCTCACTTCTGCGGCCTCGGCAGCTTATTATAGCTGTTGCACAAGAGAAAGGGAGTTAGGTGCAAATTCAAAGCACACTTTTCTTCTCTCTTCCACGCAGTCTGCTTGCCCTCACTTGTTCCGGGACTTTCTCTCAGCAGTCAGCCTTTGGTTCAGCCAACACAGCTGCCGGAGGAAGCCGTCGTTGGGCCCGATTTCTCTTTTGTGCCGCACCGTGGCCAGAGCGGCGTGGACGTCCATGTTTTGGTGAAGCATCAGGTAGGCTATGACTAGGGTTGGTGAGCGACTGTAGCCTTCCCTGCAGTGAACATACACTTTACCTGTGGAAGCAGAGGAACGCAAATGTTGTAGTCGGGCGTGTGACTGCATGGACAATTAATGAGCAAAGTAGTTCCGATTCACAATTTCATTACTACATATATGTAAAAATATACTTTTAAGTTGTTAGAGTGGACTGACTGTGTGTATTGTAATGTATAATATAATCATACAGTACTGCGCATAAGTCTTTAGATTTATTGTTTTAGCAATGCTATAATGACCATCCTGTACAATTATGTCTCAGTCACTTTATTGGAACACATCCTGAAAATATGGAGAAACACATATGCAGTTTGAAAATAACATCTTTTTCAGAAAATGCATCTATAATATCAAATATTTAGTGTGACCTACATTTACACTTGAACAATAACACAACTATGGCTCTTTAAAACCTGGAATGGAACCCTAATGTTGTTGGTCAAACCTGTGTTTCTCCCACTATTTCATGCCAACAAATATCTGCTGTGAAAAAGGTCTATTATACCTGGTTTACTCGAGACATGTTGGAGCATTACATACACATGTTGCACAAGTTCAACTCACTGACAGGTTGATCATATAGTAGAAGACTGATCTGAACGCCAATGATCACAAAACTGGCATGAGAACAACAAAGATGGTGGTGGCCTAAGACTTATGCACAGTACTGTACTCCTCCCTTATTCCCTTATCAGGTTAGACTACATGTTTCGGTGTGAGGTCACTCAGACGCAGTGGAAAAGCCACTATGCTTCATCTTCTTCTTCTTCCTCCTCTTTCAGCTTCTACCTTTAGGGATCGCCAAAGCAGATCGTCTGCCTCCATCTTGTCCTCTCCCCTGTGTCCTCTTCTGTCCCCATGTCCTCCATCACAACATCCATGAACCCTCTCCTGTGGCTTCCTCTCTTCGTTTTCCTCCCACCTGTGCAGCTCCGTCTTCAACATCCTCCGACATAATCACTGCCTCTCTTCTACACGCGACTCTCGACCTTGAGCTGCCCTTGAGCAAAACTCTCGTCACGGCCATCTCCATCTCCTGTCTTTTTTGTCCCCAAGCCACACATCATAACAGTTCTCACTACCGTCTTGTAAACTGTCCCTTTCCTGACACTCGTCTCCACCCAGTCCGACCTACCTGCACTCTCTTCTACCCGTCCCCTACTTTATTTACGATGTGTAATTAAGATGCAGTGTATAACACAACAATACTCTAGACAGGTGTTGATCAGACATTGGTATTAAGATTATTAAAAATCTGTTCAAAGTGTTTAAATGTTTTCTGGGCCGACTTGAAAACGGGTATTATCTAAACCAGAGAATAGAATGTTCTCATGTATTACGTTGTGCATCAGATTTTCACACACACCAGATTTCAGCCTCAGTTCACTCCGTCACTGACCTTTTCCATTTTTGTACGCCAGCGCCTTCCCGATAAAGTCTGCTGCCTCCTCAAAGTAAATGCTCAGATCGAAGTGGTCGGTGTCGCTGGCTGGTATCCCGTGGTAGAGGAGGCCTGTGCCCGCGTAGAACTCGGCGTTGGTGTTGACGTGCATGAAGGAGTTTCCCTCTGCTGCGTTAAGGATGTGAGTGATGCCCAGGCGCCTCAGACGCAGCACGTTCGTCGCCACAAACCTGCGTTAGGTTGGTAAGAAAAACACGTTTCGACCCACTTTTGTGACTGGACTGAAAGCAACTTTGTAAAATACCTGTCTTAGCGTGAAAGTATATCCTATGGCATCTCAAACAGCAGAAAGGGAGAAGCCAAAATAAGAAGAAAAGAACTGAACAAAAAAACCTGTTTGAGGAGAAAAGGGGGAACAGTTTTGGCTGAAGGTAAATCCCATCTGACAGAACACACTTCATAATCTCACATGGGTGTAAAAAGTGCAGGTTATTGCAGTGATTTAGTGTTAATGCTTCGGCTTCTCTGAAGTTAGTGGACTTGCAAGAGGCCAAGCTATGTTGTCCTTATGCAACTAAGCTTAGATAACACACACACAAAAACACTTTTCAATAAATATTGGATCGTTTCCTCAATGCACTTTTGCATTATGCACCTGCTGTCATGCATTTACTGACATGACAAAGTGTACTCAGTGTTTCGTGTGACTCAAATCAGCAAGCGTGGCATGTTGATTCGGTGACAGCAAAGTCTGTGATATCTTATCTAACATTGATAACTAACTTATCAAATCTCTTTCTTTCTTTCTTTCTTTCTTTCTCCAAAAACTCCGGACAGAGGACAACATTCATCCTGCACCTCTGCACCCATTAGTCTCGCAGAATGTACGTGTATGTTCTCAGACCACTTATTTTCAGTCCCTTATTAGATTTATTTATCAGACCTGATGACATATTTGCCCGGCAGGGCTGCTTTCATATTGTCAAAGTGTGAGTCTGTTTATCAGACACTGATTTAGCAGTAACTGCACATAATCAGCTGTCTTTTGAAAATGAAATTGAAGAACAAATGACACTTTTGGGGGGGGGGGTCATACATGAATTTTGGATCGAGATGGACACATGAATCTGTATTTTTGATATTTTTCAGCAATTTCTGATTGTTACTTAATAAATCGGATAGTAAACCAATTATTACATGTACATTTTGTTCTCAAGATCTTAATAAATGCTGCTAAGTATCTATTTTATCCAGACGTTTGTTTGTTTTTTTGTTTTTTTTAATACCTCTTTATTTATTATGTATTATTATTTCTGGAATATTGAATTTAGACATTTTGGGAGTGTTTTGACAACAGAAGTTGCATACTGGAGCTTTAAGTTGGGGAACGGCTGCTCTCTCGAGCCCACATAGGGTTTCATAAGAGCTTCCCACCAGTCAGTCACACATGAAGAGACCTCTTAAGTGAAAGGTAAAAACATCTTTAAGAAAAAGCCAGTTGCCTGTGATATACAGTACCTCCTCGGATACGATGGTCTGAATGATTGAGAACCTTCACCCACATCTGTGATGAGTCCAACAGTTGACACACTTGATAACTAAAGCTCTTTGACTCACATGTGTGAATTATGCAGCTGCTAATAAAGGCGTGTCACAGAAATCTAAATTCGGCAACAGCAGACTGTCTGCCTTTACATAAAAGATGACTCATTAATCATCACCACACCAGTCCTCTCTTACCTACACCATTTCTGCCAAATACTGAGAACCAAGTGGCGCTATGCACGCCCTGCCTTTTCAGATGTAGACAGCTAAAAATAGAGTGGATACACGCTGCTGCTAAATCTGAATGCGACGTCACGTCTCCACAGAACGTGTCTGGGCAGCCTGTGAGGCAACACAGAGGAACGAGGACAGAAACATACGAAAAAACAACAACAACAACAAAGTGGCCCCCCCTCGCCTCACAGATCTATGTTGCCCATGCGTGCGTGGGGTTTAGCCTATATTTATGAAGACATCTGTGCTCCGATATAAAAAGACGCGTGTTTCTGCTCTGTCTTTTATGAGTCCTTTGGGAGGGCAAGCAGACTGAAGGAGGTTTGCTCCTGAAATACTCTGCTATGAGTCATTGTGCTGGAAAAATCGAAGAGCTAAACCATTTCAAATTGGTGTTTATGTACACTATACTAAAAGATCCAAGCCATCAATACCTATACTCTGCCAGTAATAAGATACCCTGCTGGCAAAATAGAGAGAAATATGTGACTGATATCAAGACAAGGAAGCACCAACATCCGAGAATACACTAAGATGATGGCCCCCAATGATGACCTGCTACGTGAATGTCTCAGGCAGCTGAGCCAGAGGGCTAAACATGGAAGGACAACCCCCCTACATGGCATGTTCCATCGTCAAATTGAAGAAGTGGCTGATATCGGGAAAACGTACCAATGGTTAGTCAAGCTTTTTTCGAGCCATTGGTATGTTTTCCAAATATCAGCCACTTCTTCAATTTGACGATGGAACATGCCATGTAGGGGCTTGTCCTTCCGTGCACAGAGGCACTGATCATGGCTGCACAGGAGCAGGTCCTAAGCACTAGCTCAGTTCAGCACATCACAGCACGGTGTAACACGCTGCGGGGAATAGCGTACAGGAACATCTGCACCGAGGCTGGACTGGAGATCCCAGGATCAAGATGGAAGACACCAACACCAAACTGGTGATGGCTAACCAGACAGACATAGTAGAAAGTCGATAAGCAGCAGAAGAGAGTAATAGTGATAGATGTGTGGGAATCCCAAGTGACCGCAGCATTAAGAGGAAGGAAAATGAGAAGCTTGAGAAATACCACGGGCCGAGAGAAGAGCGAGAGAAGATGTGGGGAGTAAAAGCAACTGTGGTCCCAGTGGTGATAGGAACACTTGGACCCGTGGGAGATACTGTGCAGAACCCTCAAGCTCCCAGACTGAGTGGTGACATTATGATCTGCAGTGTAGAGTTAAATATTTTGGTATTTTGGAAACACTTCCAGATGAGTAGGTTGATCCTACTCTTGCTTCATGGAGCTTTCCACTCACAATCGGCCAGTATAAAAATGAAATAAAAAAGATTCAGGGAAGTGTATCAATGAGACCTCATTACCATCTGTCACTGTACATGCACAGACTCTTTTACTGACAAATATCATCCGGACATGTATGCGAGAAACTTTTGTCTTTATTCTTTTACACTGGGGGAGTCTACATTTTCAATCAGAACTTTTGTAAAACATGACCAACTGGAGCTTGCAGCCACAGAGTGTTTTATTCCAGCATTCACCGTTTCCTCCATTACATCCTCCCATTTTTCGCTCCATTATCACCCTGGTCTCCTCAACTTTTATCCACCTCTTAAAAATGTAAACGCACTACAGACCTCATGCCTTTATCAGTCAGGAAGATAAAATGACTGCTTTTATTTGGTCTCAGTGGCACTGATGACAGAACAGGCTACATCACATTTCACTCATGATACATGGGTGCTGTCATTTAAATCTATGTTTGATATTAATAATCTGATAATAACCCAATCGATTCGATGCGATTGTTTGGGAATCCATGCGTCACCGTGGCAACGGAGTGTAATGAGGCAATATGGGATGAAGAAAGTCGTCATTCCACTCGACTGTGTCTCTCGTTTTTTAGTGGGAATTGGATTCTGTCTGGACGCAGACTGTTTGTGTTGGATGATGAAGGGTGAACAGAAACGACTCACGCGTTGCCGACGTAAATCCTCGGGTAAACCTCGTGGAAGTGTTTGGTGGGCCAGCTGTAAAACCCGCTGTCGTCTGTTAACAGGTCGTTGAGTTGCTGGAGAGAAACCTCGAAGCTCGACATGTCGGAGTGTTGGTGTGTGTGTGTGTGAGAGAGAGAGAGAGACAGGGAGGAGGAGGAGGAGGAAGAGGAGGAAGGCGTCAGGTGTCGAGTTTACCAGAGGAGGAGAAGAGAACAGCTGTTCTGTACCTTTAACTGCTCGGTGGTGGGGGATAAAAAAAACCGAACCCACATTCAGAACCGATCTTAGTGTTTTGGGACCTCGTTAAGTGGTTCCTGTGCACATGTGATGTCTGCACCTTCCTCTAGACTTTAAATCAGGGGTGCAAAATTATTTTCCCCAAGGGGCCACACCAGTTACTTTATATATTGTTGAGGGCCGGACCAATGGGCTACATTAAATTCTGCTCAGTATTCATTTCATGTCGTTTTAAAGAGCAGTAAATTGTATTGTTTTATATAATATGTAATATAATTATGATAATATATTATATATTAATAATATGATAATATATTGGGTAAATTGAGCAGCATACAAACATGCAATAAACAAAATTAATGGCAAGGCAGACTTTATTCAGTTATTACTAACTATTCCAAATAAGAAACTACTCTTCTAAATAATGAACACTACTATACTATACTGTGGTGTCGTGTAGTGAGTATATTATCTTACACCACCGACGGCGGCCACACACGGTGTGCACACTTACACTCACACACACTAACGCCAACCGGCGACTTTACATACAAGAGTGACAGCGCTTTGCTGTTTAGATAATAATATAATAAACAGGGAGATCATGTTGACACTGTTCTTAGTGTGGTCATTTGATATAAGCTGCACATGTTGTGTGGGTAGAAGGAGCCGACAAACCAGCTGATCTATGTGTGTGTGTGTGTAAAAGAGAGAGAGCTGCGGGGCAGGGAGATGAATGATCGGAACAATATTATACATGAGCGTTGATTCTGTCACCACGCATCGATCAGTGTATGGGAAACTCAGGAGACATTAGGTGCACTCCAGATCCCTGTTATATACCTTCATTGTTTCTAATTAACCTCACGCGGGCCAGTCAGGGAGGGTGGAAGGGCCACATGTGGCTTTAAATCATTTGCTTTAAATCATTTGATTCCTTATGAATTCGTCATATGCAGAGCATGAAGTGGGAAAAAAATAAGTCCCCTTATCCAAATGTGGCATGTATTACTAAATCATTCAACACTAAATTATGAACATCTTCAGTAATTAAAAGATTGACCACAAGATGTTTGATGTGTTCACAACATCAGTCTATACTAACTCAAACCTGACTTGTATATTTAGATCAGGGGTGTCAAACATATGGCCCGTGGGCCAGAGCTGGCCCACCAGAGGGTCCAATCCGGCCCGCAGGGTGAGTTTGTGAATCTAATCATGATGTGGAATACTATGTTTTTCAGTTCCACATACCTATATAGAACCAAGGAAACTGTAATTTGTAATGCACATGTCTAAAAGGTAAATTTAGGCATAATATTGTTGAAATTGCACATTTCTTTCTCACAAAATTTCAGGTTCATGATATGTCTTAAAAGATACTCCATTAAATGTAAAACAAAGGGAAGATTTTGGAGTTTCTGTTGTTTATAGTTTATTATGTTATTATTTTACTGGTCTGGCCCCAAATTGTTTGTCATTTGCAACAGTGATTTAAACTTCCTGTTATAATGATGTTTCTCCAGGACTCAAATGTGACAGGAAGTCAGTGAATGTAACTAAATATTAGTGCAAATTTTAAAAACATTTTTAATAGTATATTATTGTTCTTATTTTGCTTATTCCTGTCTGATATTTATTGGTCTATCAGCCTAAACAGGGCACCAGAATCTTGCCAGTACTCAAAATAGTCAAATTAACAAGTGCCTATACTGTGTATTAGACAGTACCCACTTCAAGCACTGGTCATATGTCTTCTTTTTAAGGTTTTAGTCTTTAAGGCCAGGTCTATAGTGGATGCATATGAGGCATGTCACAGTTTTGGGGCTAATCAATTGTGTTTTGCACTCTATTGTTCACACCAGGTGCATGTTCTACTATGTTTTACATGAGTTTGCCTTTTAAAATCGTACAAATAGTAATTTATAAATCTCCAAATAATTCTCTGTTCTCAACTGAGTGCCAGGATTCATATTTTGATGACAATGATGAAAAAGACAAACTATATTGGCTCTAATTTAACAACAAGTCAAGGTCAAGTTTGTAACATTAAGGGCAGGTTATTGTCAGTGTATCATTATTTTCATAGCCTTAGAATAAGCCTATGTACAACTGCACTTTAGACAAGGCCCTTGCCTAACAGAGGCCACCATCTTGCTCCACCATGTTTCTACAGCAGCCTGAATGGACAAACCAGTCAGAGTGTGCTTTTTACATTTTGATGAGGAAAAAAGTTAGAAAAATGACATATTTTCTGGTATGTAAAGGCCACCATAGCTCCATGATGTACTCAGGAAAGGAAGAGTATGTTGAAATCTGCTGTCTCACCATTAGGTGTCATAAAGGTTAACGACAGGTTTATTTTCTAATTATGGGACATAAACCATGTTGGCAGTTTCCCCGTGTTTTAAGGGATGTTGCTCACCTATCTAGCTATGTTAGCATTATATTTCAAGGATTGGCATTAGTCTTATTATCAAACTTGCAGGAACAAAGCAGATAAAATTATGACCTATTACTTAAAGGGAGCTGTAATATTTACTGTTTAAAATGAAAGGAAACTGACCAAGCTGTCACTTTTGCTCCATTTACATCATTTTTGGCCGGAAATTCCCTTCAACACATTTTTTGTGCAGTTTTGCATTAGCCAGGGTTCACTCAAACGATTTATACTGTGCAAAAGAGGGTTTTTATTGACGTACAGAAATGTTTCAATTTGCATTCACAACACTTTGTGCAAGTATCAAGTACAAATGCTGCACTTTGTCATCAATAAAGCGAGCAGTCACATTAGCTAGAAAGAGAAAGTTATTTTCCACACAGCCCCATGTCCCTGCAAGAAGAGAAACTTGTGGTATTGCATCAATCCTTCGGCAGCTTGGCTTTGGGGGGGGACACAGCATTCAGAAGGAGGAGTCACAGGACAGATTACACACAGATTTGCCACCGACTGTGACCACGATGTGGTCAGATGATAATACCAGTCCAGCTGGAAACATCGGGTTATGAGCCAGCCTTTAAACGTCCCGACCCCTTTTTTATCTCTGATTTGCCTTTTTGCCAGCTCAAGAATGAAAACGTTCCAATGATTTAGTTCAGTATTTTCCACATCATATTTAAGCATCTATACATTAACATCGGGGGTTGGATTAGTGTAGTCTGTGTTTTCTGCTCTATGAGGTCACATCAAGCCAAATGTGATTTCCTGTGTGTGCCATGGAACTCCTCCTTATCTTCAGCTACTGAAAGCATGTAATACCTACTGAGCACTGAGGATATTAGATATTAGCTCAGATGGTACATTATGCAGTTGGTAGGTACAAGCTTTCAGACTAATCTCCCCCCCAGAGTCAGACTGGTTGTGTCCCCCCCCCCCATACCCGCGGTCTTTAGCACATCTCGGGTTGCATCGCTGATCGGCAACGAAGGACTTTCAGGAAGCTGTCAATCTTGTGAGAGTCTCGTCGGAAGCAAGACATCAGGAAATGGAAGTTGACTAATTTGGAAATCTGGTCCTGGCCAATATCATTCCCTCCTGTGTAGGGCAGAAGGTAGAGGTTCTGAGCCGCCTCACCCATCTGGGAGATTAAGGAGACAGAGAAAGTGTAAGGGAAGACTGGGTATGTAAAACTGTCTTAAGTGCACTCTGAAATTTGAATGTAAAATAAGATCTGTTTAGCTTTGGTCATCTCTACCTTGCCAGAGAGAATATCCAGACCATCTCCCAGGCTCTTGGAGTGCTCCTGCAGCTCCTGGATCTTGTTGGATATGGCGCTTTGTGCTGGGTGGGGCAGAGTCTTGGCAGAGGCAGACAGAGCCATGAGAGGATCCAACCAAGCTTGGAGCAGAGAGCGAGCCAGTGACAACAGGTCGGACTCCTAATGGACAAGTCAAAAAAGATTCAGTTTCAACAAACTCAAACTTCAACTTTTGTCAGTGAATATTACAGATTGTTTTCACAATGATCACAATGAAACGTCTATATTTATATTTTAATTCATCTTTACTTACTAAAGATGAATTACTATCATTTATTTAAATCACACTTTCAGCTAGGGTTTCATTTTTGGTGTAATTGAAGTCAGTTGTCACTCTTGCTTTTGCAGCAACAACCCAGTTGGAACAAGGGGGCCTTCTGCAAGGAGTTTGCATGTTCTCCCCGTGGTGCGTGGGTTCTCACCGGGTTCTCCAGCTTCCTCCCACAGTCCAAAAACATGCAGATTTGGGGACTAGGTTAATTGGACACTCTAGGTAGGTGTGAACGTGAGAGTGAATGGTTGTCTGTCTCCATGTGGCCCTGTGATGGACTGGCGACCTGTTCAGGGTGAACCCTGTCTCTCGCCCTATGTCAGCTGGAGTTAGGCACCAGCGCCTCCCGCGACCCTCAGTGGATAAGGCGGTAGAAAATGAGTGAGTGAGTGAGTGAGTGAAGTCAGTTGTCATTTTGTTTGATTATTAAAACATACAGAAATTTAAATGTAACAATTTATTTTTCAAGATATGATTATTGTTCATACTCATAGTTTTCAAACTGTGGTGCGTGTACCACCAGTGGTACGTGAGCTTCCTCTGGTGGTGTTTGGAAGAAAATCAGATATACTGTCCTACTGTGTATATCAGGGTATGTGATCGGAGTGGAGATGAGGAATTTCGACTGGAGTACGTAGAAAATGAAGCCAATATTTTCCTCTGATATTGCAGTTAATAGACAATACAAAGGGCAATATGGCAGAAATGTTATAATCAAACACATGGCTTTGATCAAACAGCTGGAGACGAGATGTGTCTCTGTCATGTGACAGCAGCAGAGAAAACGTCGGACAACAGAGAAGCTCAGGGCCGTCAACGGAGGAAACAATGAAACAAACAAAAGCAGTGACTAGGAGAGACATGAGATAAAGTCACTTACAGAAACTTGAAGAGTTTGCACTTTGTCGATGGGTGTCTGCAGAGATGAGGTGTGGCACATTGAGGGACGGGGTGTCATCAATCGACCTATAGGAGGGAAATGAGAGTCCTGGGAGGGAATAAGAGAGAGAGAGGGTTACTGCCACTGTATGTAACATGTTATCACCTCTGCCAAGGAGGTTATGTTTTCAGCAGAATCACTCAGTTACCATTATCAGGTGCTGCTATTGTACATTTCTGCAAACCACAAATTCAGCCATTATGTTTACATTAATTGTTGTTGTTGTTAGTCTGAATTAAAATGGGGGAGGCCATTGGGCTTGTAACCGGTGGATTCAAGTCAAGGGCTGGGGTAACCCTGACCAAGGCATCGCCATTGCTCATTGTTGATTGGACACTCTAAATTGGACACAGCCATGGAGGGAATATCCAGTGTACTCCTCGTACTAGTCCCAAGCCTGGATAAATGGGACGACTGCGTCAGGAAAGGCGTATTTCTACCAAATTAAATATATGGAACATCTGCTGTGCTGACCCCCAGAGAGGAAGACAAAATAGTGAGGGAGAGAGACGGGGGGGGGGGGGGGGGGGGAGAAGGGGGGGGGGGAGACTAATACAGCTGAACATGTTTGTCTGGCTGAATTTGTACTGAACCAAATTTCTTTATCACCCCCAGGTCCAGGTGGAGGGGCACAAGGCAGGAGCCTACCTGCCCAGAGTCAGCCCTAAGGGTCCAGAGATAACAGATCCACAGACAAAGGCCAAACCACCCCACGCCCAGGCAAAGCGCAGACGTCCAGGGCATCCACATCCAGGTCCCAGCCCAATCTCAATATTTAACAGAGGCGCCTGTTGTATTTAGCAACAGCACTGCCTAAAGCCTGCGAACGTGAGCCAAATCCCAACCCGTTCAGCCATGTTTCAGTTCAGTGAGGTGGTACTGAAGCAATGGAAGTCTATGCGTCTGATAACAAACTGAGTAGAGCTGAGTTGAATCAAGCCAAGTAGTGCTAGAACTGCATAGTGGAAAAGCGCCATAAATGGGCATGGAGTCAAAGTGGGCAAATTATGCAGGTCCCATATGGGAAGCCCACGTGGACAAACGGGTGGGGTCACCATGGAAACCCTGGACAAACCCACATGGGGTTAGCCCGAATACATGCTGGTTGAGGAATGACTCAATGAAATTTTTTTGTACAGAATTCTTTGTACAGAATGTACAAAGGTAACTTTTCCAGTATTTGCGGAAAGTTACACTGGAAAAGTTACAATATAAAAGGATAGAAAGGTTTTTCTGTTAAATATATATATATATATGAATTAGAAATTTTGGATGCCTGGTAAAACCACGCTAACCTGAATAAGACTGAAGTTCATCAGTATATCAAAACCACACACACACACATCAAACTGATACAGAGAGGCACTGACCAGGTCATGGGTGAGGGCTGTGCTGAGTGAGTGCATCTTGTCAGAGCGCTGAGAGGCACGATCCAGCAGGTCAGTGATGGGGACGGCGCTGCATGATGTCATCACATACAGAACTGCGGGATATGAACAAGTGACAATTTTATATCCAGTCCATAAACTGCATGATTTTTTTTAAGAAATAGCTGGAGCTGTATGGCTCACATTTAATTTCAGTCATTTCAGCAACACTGGTACCTCTTTAACACTTCAGTTCCAATGAAGTTAGGATGTTGTGTAAAATGTGAATAAAATCACAATTATCTATTACTTCCAATTCAGTTAATGTCAACGTCATTACATTAACATACCACTTATTTGGCAATTATTAATTGCAAATATTACTTACCAGTCACTAATAATTATATGCTCTATCTGTAATTATCTAATAAAAAACGGATACAAGATTATGGAGGTGGATTATGGTGGACACTGAGGTGGACTACAGTGTGTGCAAAATATTTAAAATCTCAGTATTCACATAAAAAAAAATAAATATGAGTGTCATTCAGAAATGAACGTTGAAAAAATGTTTTTAAATGCTTATATTTTTCTGAAGACTGACACTGAATAAACCGAACAGCTTAAGCTCAGTCGTCTCACCTGTCATGAAGAGTTTGCTTCCTTTGGTCCTGTGAGCCATCTCTCTTCTTTGGATGTGTTCGTTTGATTGTCTTCTCTTGGTTTTCTTCTCCTGCTCCATTTTACCAAGGTTTTATAGCAGTAGGATGACGCTGTGCTAATTGTTTGGAACATGTTTGATCCGGTTCTTAATGAGAAACATGGTCAGGTAGATTTGAATTGATGCAACAGTGTGTGTGTGTGTGTGTGTGTGTGTCAAGTTCCTTCTACACCGTAATAGGTTAGATGAATAAAAATACTTAAATTCAGTGTTTTGTAATAACTTGGCACCATGTGACTGAATTCATTACAACATCATTTGAAGGTTGAATTACTGATGACCATGTGAGTCCAGGACACACCTGACCTCAAATGAGATTCAGTGTTTCGACAGGCTTCACCTTTTTCTTTCCAGAACTACAGATTTACTGTATATGAAGAATGAGACACGGGTATTTTAAAAATGATTTGAGGTCATCACTGAATCATCTAAATATGTAATTGAAGCTGTATTGCACCTTGTAAAAATAAACAAATGTCCGTTGTCAGTCACCGATTTAAACCATTGTCAGTGAGTGAATGAGCTCACACAGGAAGTGATTTGTTTTCTGTAAAGAGAGACAGAGGCAACAGCAACACTGAGCTGGTAAACTGAGGCGACTGCAAACAGTTTGGAGTGTAACTGAAAACACAAAGAAGTGTCCACTAAAAGTGACTTTTACAGTTTAATGGAATAAATGCATATTGTCCCCGCCCGCCCCTGCCTTAGTCAGGTCTGATAGTATTGCTTGACATTTTCAGATGAAGGAGGCAGCATACAAATAATGTTGTGTCATTTCTGTTCATGAAGAAGAAAGAGGAGGCAGAATAATAACATCAACAATAAAAATCACCAAAAATTTAGCCCCGCAGCTTTAAGGTCATTATTGAATCATCCAAATGTGGAATTAAAGCCTGACTCTGTGATTTGTTTCAGAAATACATTTTTGATGATTCGATTTCCATCCTTCACACCCTGATAGTCAGTTGTCTGGACAGAAAGAAGGGAATCTTGTGTCTTTTGGACAGAATAGAATAATTAGTTTGCTTTTGACTCCCCTAATCAGAACTCAACTGAAGGCCAGATGTTTACCTGAGAGACAATTAGGAGAGAGGATGTATGTGAGGACACAAAGGTCTGGAACATCTCCTGCCAGCTCAGGTTTTTAGATTTTGGATGTTCTCCAGCTGAATCTACTTATGCATTACTGTGTGATCACACTGATTAAAATCTACTGCAGCACCAAATTACATGCAAAGTTAATGTGAAGATGCTTGACTTGAGTCAGATGGCTGGATGGACGTGACGCGATAGACGTGTTGTCACGTCCAAGAGTAATTGTGGTACTTGATCGCCCGGAGCTTTTTCCTCTTTACTTCCTCTTGTACTTAGAATCTGAGTAACTTCAGCCATGGTTGATGAAGAAAAGAAGTAGTTAATAGAGGTGTTTCTCTTCTCTGATCTTCCAGAAAACACATCACCCAAGTGACGGACGCAAGTTTCACAAAAAAAAAAAGTATGTTCACACTGATACGATTTGTCGCCCCATGTCTATAGACATAAGATAGACACCAGTACAGTACAGTGCTGTGCTTTTAACACTTCACTTAATTTACGGTGCCATACACACCCTTAAATGGACACAGGGGGACAACCACCATGGATGTCCTTGTCTGCCTTTGAGGCTCCTCTGTGTAAGGTAAGGAAAGCAGGTTTTTGTTGTAAGCTGTTGTCTTGCAAACAAAAAAAAGTGTGTGTGTGTGTGTGCGCGTGTGTGTTTGTGTTTAGTTGGTATTCTTCATGTTGTGGGGACCTAAATCTGAGGACTTGTCCTCATCATGGGGACAAAAATCAAGTCCCAATAACATTACTTACTACATTTTAAGGTGAGGTTAGCACTCTTGCTTTTGCAGCAAGAGGTCCCGGGTTCACAACCCAGTTGGAACAAGGGGCCTTCTGCAAGGAGTTTGCATGTTCTCCCCGTGGTGCGTGGGTTCTCACCGGGCACTCCGGCTTCCTCCCACAGTCCAAAAACATGCAGATTTGGGGATTAGGTTAATTGGACACTCTAAATTGCCCGTAAGTGTGAATGTGAGAGTGAATGGTTGTCTGTCTCTATGTGGCCCTGTGATGGACTGGCGACCTGTCCAGGGTGTACCCTGCCTCTCGCCCTATGTCAGCTGGGATTAGGCACCAGCACCCCCCGCGACCCTCAGTGGACAAAGCGGTAGAAAATGAGTGAGTGAGTGATTTTAAGGTGAAGACATGTTCTAAAGTTAGACTGAGGTTAGTGTTAGGACACTAGTAATTATGGCTAAGGTTAGAGTAAGTCTCCAGGAAATGAATGTAAGTGAATGCAATGTCTTCTGAAGTCATGGAAACCAAAGTGTGTGTGTGTGTGTGTGTGTGTGTGTGCGTGTGTGTGTGTGTGTGCAGACTCAGTGTGGAGCCTGAGATCTTATCTGTTTACCTAAGCATAAGGATTTGACTGAAACAAACAATTCTATCCATATTCACTGTTTTATCAGCTGAGACACTGAGACACTGACCTTGCCCCAGCCCTCCAACACACTGTAACATACTGTACACAATATATTAAACATTACATAAAGCCCCCCCCACTCCCCACTCTGGTTAACCTGCATGCAATAATGGCATGTTTATTTTTGCCTTAGCCTGTTGCATTCCTGCCCAACCCCCCCCCATCTGACTTCAAACCTCCTGGCGATACATATGTGTACACTGTGTGCTCACATGCACATGCATGCACACACATGCACATACATGGCCGGAAACCGGAGCTACACACCCCCTTTTTTTCCCCACAGAGAGCACACTCAGCACAGAGAACTCTGAAAGCCCACACTGGTGATTCCTGCACACGCTGTCCAGATCAAGACAAGACGTCCCACCTGCACTGCATACATATAGGTAGGAATTAATAACACCATTGTCTTTTGACTGATCCAGTCTCATGTGCGTTCCTGTTCTGCACATGACAGTTACTTCTGCCTCTGAGAAGGCACGATGTTCCTTGTAGCACATGGGACTCACAGGGAGGTGAACATTCGTCTTCCCAATCAATCATTAACTTTACAGATATATAACTTTACAGAAATAAAACCTATTCTGATTTAGACACGTTTTGTTTTATGGATCCTCGGGTCAGGATTTGTTCCTGACCTCCAGCTTTTATCATTTGTCCTCCTGCCATAGAGACTTTATGCATGAACATTACTTCTGCAACAAGAGGAGATTTTTTTTCCCCCTTGCAGGGAGTTAATTGCTTGACCTTTGATGCTAATGTAATTTAGGCACTGCACACTTTTCCTTCTTTATGGAACATGAATGAGCAACTTTTGCTATTTTAGGTAACAGCTGCAGCCAGGTAATGTGGGTTGTCCTCTATATAAAAACTCCAGCAGCACCACCACCATTTTGTCACTCTAAGTCAAGTGTTGCAGGAGTTTTCACATTTACTGACTCTTTTTTTTTTCACTGCTGCTTGTCCTTGATGTAAAGCAGAGGGGGAATCCGACTTTTAAGCTTATTGTCTGTAGAAGACTCCTCACGGATTTGAAACTCAAGCAAAACCATTCCCGCCTAAGACTACAATTCCCATAATTCATAGGGTCGTGTCATTTTATTTCACACGCTAACAGCTGCGCAGTGGGTGCTAATGGCGCTGAGGTGACGAGCCGCAGGTGAGACGCTCCAGCACAGACTGTTTAAGTGTCTTCACGGGGTTTTTCTTTATTTAATAATGAGTTATGTGTTGCCCAACATGAGAAGATGAATGTGTTCGCTGGCTGTTAACGTTTATAGTCGGAATGTAAACTGTGCAGAGGAGACTCATTAAACCTGTCAGTCAATGCTAGAGCCAGTTCAGACCACAAGCTGAGGAAAAACACGGTTTCAATTTTATATTATTTAAGTCTAACACCTGGAAAAGGGACAGTTCTTTGTCACTTATTACCAATGGGGTGTGTGAACAGGAATGAGGTAATTAATGTAGAGCCAGCGTCCACAAAAATGTGTAAATATAAATTAATTAATAATCAGACATTGAAATAAGTAAGAAAAAAAGAAAACAAATAACATAAGAGACTTAAAGCAAACTGTCAGTCATGATTTTTAAGCTTTTTTTTTTTTTTGGAAAAAGTTTTGAATGTGACTTTCAAGTTTGCTCCAAGGACACACACACACACAGCTCCGTGCAGCCACTGTTTCACTTGTATGTGAATCAATAATTGGGCCTTTACATTGTATCAGTAAACACTTTACTGCCTGTAAGAAACAGTCATAAGTGATTATTGCCCTTTCACTGGTTTAGCTAGAAACTTTTCTTTGCTGTGACTTGTCGGTGCATTCCTTTCCCTGACCTCTGACGCATGGCGACCATACCGTGTGCTGCAGGTTGTACCCAGATGCGGCCACTAGGTGGCAGTCTTCAGTGGCCAGAAAAAACACACATCTGCTACTTGATTTGCGTGGTTTCATGTTGGAAGTCTTTTCCCACTGTTCATGCATTTATTTGACAGAAATTAGAATATGAAAACCAGTGCAATTATTTGATTAAAATTAGTCATAACACAACATTTTTTTTTTAATACAAAGATTTCCCTGATTTGGAGTTTTTGACAGCTCTGATGCTTAAATTCAGTTGTACCAATTATGACTTGTATCCCAATTATGATATCTATTAAAATATAGTCATGTCATAGAGCTCTACTTTAAAAAAAAAAAAAGTATCCAGTTGGCCACACTGAAAGCATCAAACATAATGAATCTGACTGACATCAGCAGGTACTGTAATGTCATGACACCACACCACACATGTCCCTTCTTCTGTCCTGTCCTTTCCCAAAAAAGTCTTCAACCTCTGAACTTCAGTCCTGGTCACTGGCCTTTCACCCTTGCCCCTGCCTCCTCCTCTTCCTCCTGCCGCCGTGGGCTCTATACGCACGTGTGCTGCCCTTTCACATGTTTATCTCCTCCCACCTCCCCTCCCCTTCCACCAACTCGCGCTCATCTCCACTGTCTTTCTGTGTCTCTGTTGGTGGTGCTGCGATCTGTTGGCATTTGGAGGACAGGAACTGGACAGGACACGCACCCTCAACACACACAGCAGCACCACAGTCATGTCGGACTCCGAGACCGCCGCCGTCGCCCCCGCTGAGGCCCCCGTCCCTGCTGCTTGTGCCAGCATCAAGGCTGACCTGGACAAATGGTGGGTGATGGTGTGCATGGAAAAAAACACATTTGAAAACCTTTTTTTTTTTTTTACACGTGAAGAGCAACTCTTCATGACGACACCAACCACGAAGCCTCGCTGCTCCATCACGGCATGTTTCACAAGTTTTCTAGGCTTTTAAAATATTTATTCTTACTCAGATGATGTTGCTGGAGCTGGAGCGTTACCAACTGAGCCTCAGATAAAGGGAGCATCATCGTCCAAGCTTGGAGCACAAAATAGTTTAAAGTCCCGAGCTGATTTAACTTTGCACAGGTTTTTTGGGGAGGGATTAGTGATTTAACTGGAGGACGACAGCATCCCAAATGTGCCACGCTAAAATGGAGTCTCTCTGGTGACTGCTGGAAGTCAGAGCTGAAAAAGCTGGTAGTGTTGCATGTTGAAATGTCTTGAATCCTGGTGCAGAGGGGAAAGTTGTGGGGAAGAGTGGTGTGAGGGCTAATGATTTGTGGCAGGAGGGTGATGCTTCATTCTCATCCGCACGCATGGATGAAGACTGGGAATCTGCTTACGTCACTGGCCTTCCTTTTCCCAGAATACCTTGCGATTGTCTGTTCCCTTACTCCCCGCCATTTCCCATTGCCTGGTCTTGAGTCAACAGTCAGGAAGAAAATATTTTGACATATACTGTATATTGTTAAATTATTGCTCAGCCCTAGTATCAGGTTTAGGGTTTAGGGTTTAGAGGAGTAATTGTCCTCTCAGTTTGTGTGGGTGTGGAAATGTGTTGATAAGGTGTCATCATGGGTGAGTGTGCACTGTAGATAAGGCAGTGTGGGGGAGGGAGGGCATGCATGTGCCAACTTTTACTCTACCACCCCTTTTTATTTTTTATTTTTTTCCTTTTCACATGGTTGACTGTTTTGACATTAACTAACGTTTCTGCTCACCAGCATTTGGTGCAGACATGCTCCTTAATTGTAGCTTGTTTAAGTGTGAGTCAGCCTCTACTGGGACCTTTGGCCAAGGATAGCACATTAGAGGATGTTGTAAAATACACAACAATGGCTTCACACTAAGGTGCTGTGTCACTCATGTAATGTGTCTTGGTTTGATCATGTAAGCAGAAGCTGACCTTGTGTTTTGGATTTTCTTGTGTATCATTGTTTTACATAATGGACAATCCTCACTTCCCATGTGTGTAGAAGCAACAGTGGCCTTTAAGTAACACAACAACAGTGTTTTGTTTGTCCACTCTGGGCTATTGTAGAAACAAAGTTGTGCAACATGGTGGCTTCCACAAAGGAGGACCTGCTCACATTGCAGACATAAAGTAAATGGTTATTTCTAAGTGTCAGGTGATTGTACACTAATGAACTGAATAATTGTGAGCTTCAGATGCCTTGTTTCTCAAGATCCACCTCTCCACTGAACTAAAGATAGCACTAATATTTGTAAGTTTCCCATTTTTTATGTTGCCATTCACTTCAGTGGCCCTAACTGTCAGTTTCAGTAAGCCTGTCACATTTATCCTTGTATCTGCAGTTGATCTAATGACAATTGGTTTGGATAATTGCCATTTTCCCGGCACTTTTTTACACAAATGTAACCCAAGTTGAGCTTTAGCACTATCAACAGTTCAACACAAGATAGATCTGCATTACTTGTCTAATATGATCATTATAATTAAGTTATTTTCTAACCTAAACATTACATTGCTGTAAGAACATGCTGCTTAAAATTCAAGTGGCAAAGAGCCTAGTAATTACACAGATGTTTGGTCAAAAAAGGTAATGCAACAATTCTATTAAATATTTCCTAGTTCACCATGTCTGTCAAGTTATGTCCTTATGAGCAGAAGGCAAAATTTTATGATTTGTGATGGCTGTTACTTATAAGTTAATTATCCCATAGTTCTGTCATCTGTCTTCAATGAGTTTAGGGAAAGTTTGGCATCCTTTTTAATGCCAAAGTTATACATAGATATCTATATGAAAGTTGCCTGTCTGTCTATGATAATTCCTATATTTAGTTTTGTGTTCAGTTTTAGTGCTCAAATTTCCTCTGCTCCTCACCATGTCACCACCTATATGACAAATGCCTTCACATACTATGTCCACATCCTGAATGTACGTTTATCAGCAGCTCAGGACGCGTCTGCTCTGTCTGGACACTGTATTTCAGTCCAGTGAAACTGCACTTGAAGCCAACTGTAGTTTCATCCTGGCTGACACCATGTAATTAACACCAGAACACACACACATATAGACAGTTTTTTTGTCTATAAGAGGTGTGTATGGGTGAGACTGTATGTGCAGGATACCATGACATGTTCCCTGCCATAGATCATGTTACTGCTCCACCTCACACCTGCTGTTAATCCAGCCACACATGTGGTGGCGACCATGTTGGCCTCAGGCCTTCATGTCAATGGCCTTTTAAAATCTTGTTTTATCTGGCTCAGATTTGATCTATTTTTGTCACAGTAACATTTGGTTCAATGGGATTTTGTTTAATATTTTAAGTTATATATTTTTCTTTTTAAAAGGTTGCAGTAGTTATGACCTTGTCAAGGTCACATTAGTAGATAACAATTCTCAGAGGGTAAAATGTGTGTAACAGGCAAAACAGTGACCATTTTCAAGATGGTAAAGCATGCAGCTTTATGTTTCATTTCCTATATACAAGTGAATAAATGCATGTTTCAATTTTAGAAATTTCAGATCTAATGCAGCTATTTATCTGCGTATACAGGACAGTACCATGTGTAACTTGTTGAGGCCTTAGTTTTTAGCTAATGTTTACCTTGCACACCATGTTGCAACTCATCTTTGGTTAATGTGTTGCCTGAGGTGGTAAAGGCTGCCTGTGCACTTTGACTGAACAAGCTTTAGTGAAATTTGGATGTAATGACACTGCCTCTCTTCTTCATATGAACTTATGTATTTATATAATCATAAGTCATTAAATCCTCTAATTATGCTGTATGGGATTCGATATTAAAATGCAGCTACCTGATCATTTCTTTCAAGATAAACATTCCTCATAATTTTTTTTTTTTTTTTGACTCAGTCACTCAAGGCACAGAGGGCTATATCAGTGATTATTGGTTACCAAGCACTATGGCCCTCTCAGTCTTAATCACATAATCACTTGACTAATGTTTGGCCGCTACATCGTCATCTCGAACTGCCGCACCTGCTCGGTGATCTATTATGCATGTCTGTCTCAGAGGATTGTCTATACAGCTAGTTCAGCCTAAATAATTCAGCGATAAACATTCCTCATAATTTTTTTTTTTTTTGACTCAGTCACTCAAGGCACAGAGGGCTATATCAGTGATTATTGGTTACCAAGCGCTATGGCCCTCTCAGTCTTAATCACATAATCACTTGACTAATGTTTGGCCGCTACATCGTCATCTCGAACTGCCGCACCTGCTCGGTGATCTATTATGCATGTCTGTCTCAGAGGATTGTCTATACAGCTAGTTCAGCCTAAATAATTCAGCCTTCATTTCCTGATGATGTGAGGATGACGACATTAATCAAACCAGAGTGTGCTGACAATACAGCACCAGGATGCAACTAGTGCATGAGTCTTAGATCAGTTTTAGTTTCCAAATCATGCTCTTTGTACTTGTGTTGACTGGACATTTAAATATTTAACTCGGTAAACTCAAGCTTATTTAGTTGTTAGATTTAAAACAGTGAGGAACATGTATACTCAGTCTGGTTTAGGCCAAATTATCACGCTCCAGCTGAGAATTTGCTAATGGTTGCCATGACAACTCGGCCTCACCCCATGACCCTGTAATGCGCCCTGGCTCAGAGTTGTGCTTTCTCTTGGGATATTGCGTGATGGCTCTAATAGTGTTGATGTCATTGCGCCGCCCCCTGCCTTCTGTACATGTGAGCATCCTGCTCTGATGCTTTGTGTAATCTGTCTGTCTGCGTGTGATGTATGTGAAACTCCTTCATTGAGGCTGATGTGATACAGATATTAATGCTTTGGCAAGGAGCACTTGCATGAAAGACAGATGAAGTTCCTTCTTATGTGTCAACTCGCCACTATTACAATGCAATGCAATTTGGCACAATTTGATTTGACCTAAAATAACTGAAAAAAATTTTGTGTTAAAAAAAAAAAAAGTAAATTTTTTGATCAGTGTTTTTATTAGTATTTTCAAGTTTTCAGTTAGGCAAAAACAGTACAAAAGTACTTGAACAGACACACTCTGAACAAACATAACATAAACCCCTCCCACCCCACCCCCTAAATGCCAGAAAAATATTGGAGTATATATATATACATATAGCCAGAAATTTAAAAAAAAAAAAGTGAAAAACATTGTGCATTCAGAAATGAATATTCCACCTGTTCCATCAGCAATGTCACAGGGTTACATATTTACCTGTACACAGTTACATTAATTATTCAGTTGGCAGCAGCCACATTCTCAACAAAGGATATGAATGGTTGCCTGGTGGAATAAAATTTCCTAACAGATCCTCGAATGGTATACCTAATTGTTTCTAGATGTACATGACACATGACCTCTCTAATCCAATGTCCATATGTTGGAGGCTGAGAGTCTTTCCACTTAGAGAGAATAAGTCTTCTGGCCAGCAAAGAACAGAATGCAATCATGTTTACATAGTATTTACTGAGAGAGATATCCACTGGTGTCACCCCAAATAGTGAAGTTAAAGGGGTTGGGTGTACCATCATCCCACATATTTCAGAGAAGGCGTGAAAAAAAGATCCCCAAAATCTGAACAGCCTTGGACATGTCCAGAACATATGCAGCAGTGTGGCTGGAACTAAAAAAAAAGCTAATTTTAATTATTCAAAAAGTGACATTTTTACTTCACATTTCTAGAATATAATAGAATATCACTTTTTTTAAATTCCAAGGGGAAATTAGTTGTTACACCTGTAAAATAATAGAGAATAAAAATGTATATTTTTTATGACTTGTAGCTTATTCACAAGGTTTGTTGTGCGAAAAGGTGAGTGTGTTTAAATTGGTCCTTCATTCTTCTCTTTTTTTCCAGTTACTTTTCCAACCCCTCATATTTTACAATTAAGTTTGCAACAACAGGTGTGGATTATTCAGCAGTGGTGCCATTTCTATATTTTATTTCAGTATATTTGTCAATGTGCATGCATCTTATGCCTTGACATTTGTACCACATTGGTGGAATGTGTAGTTTTTCTGACACAATCTGACTTCACCAGTAGTAGAAATCAGGAGGTGCGTTCGAGTGATAGTTTAAAGAGAATCAATCAATCAAGGTGACATTTCTTGTGACAAATTATAGGTTTAAAAATATTATTCCATAATAATCACTAAGGTTTTGTGTTGCAAAGATGAAAACAAAATGATGCACCCTGGGTTAACCCCAAACCGTAGCCGATGCACTCTTTATATCAGCCCACAGGTGCAAATTTGTGAACCCCTAATGTTAAACATGTATGTGAGGACAGTGTAGAAGACAATGAGAGAAATCTGAGGTATAGTCAGTTATTCTAGATTGATGAATTGGCCTTTAAAATGAGAGGCAAATTTGACCATGCTGAACTGAACAGATGACTTTTCTGTTGCAGGATTATTTGACAACACACCCTGCGTAGGGTTAATACACCCTGTCTGTCCACCCTCTGCTGTCATCTCAGCAGACAGGAGCACAGATACACTTCATGTCAATGCAAGAAGTACTGTACATGCCTGCCATGACGCAAACTCACATTTTTCTTCACTCCCCCCACCCCCAGCAAAGTAAAGCACTGAGTGATAATCTGCAGCTGCCAGCTGTGAGTTACATCACTAACGGGCATCAGGCCACAATATCAAGAGATGAAGTAGCAGAGATGGTCCAGTGGGACTCGGTTTATAATGTTAAAAGGGTTTTGATGTTCCGGTGTCACTGTTTTGGTTCCTTGACTTTATTTCGCTGAGGTCACATCTCAGTGATCAAACTGTCATTGTTTACTAGATGTATCTTGTTTAGTTATCTTAACACAAAGACGGCGCATGACCACTAAGCAGTTATTGACAGTCAGCTTTACTTACCGTTTTGGACAAGATTTACCACATTTCTAGTCTATTGTAAAGGCTTATTTATTTTCACCACCTTGCAAATCTTTTCCTCAATCTTCTGCCATTGAACTGACTGTTCAGTTTTTTTTTGTATTCAATGTCTGACAAGTTTTGGCAACATGAAGGACTCCATGGATGAGGACCAGCTCAGAATATCAAGGGCTAATTCAAAGATAACAAAGACATAAATAGTCATTTTTATTAATAAATAAAATGATAAATAATTAAAACAGGTAGAAGAGCTTCAATAGCACCTGCTAACATGACACACCTCAGATTTCTAAACCCAGTCAAGCTGCACTGTAGATAATCATGTTGGTTGTACGTTTTTGCACTGAAAGAAAGATTGTCTTGCTTTCATCAAACTCTCCGACACTGTTCTAGTCTAGTGCTAAATCAGTAGATGTTTGTCCTGTTTGGCATTTCTGACATGATTTTGATAAAAGATCATGGGAATATTAAGGATACTATTGTCAGGTGAACCTTCAATGTGAAGCAGCAACAATGTGGACCTATTAAGTTTCAATTGTCTCTTGTTACTGCTGTGTAGATATCATAAGATAAAATTATAACTAGTAATGATGTGTTATGGCCCCTCGTGTTACTAGTACATGATGCAGCAAATTCCACCTCTTACAAATATTACTGAACCTTTTTATGAATTGAAACACCAGAAAACATATCCCATCATCCTCCTTGTCCTTTAAATTACTATTCCTACATGTTTGATTTGCAGAATTCGTAGTCTAATGGCTTATTCTAGGAGACTGCTCTCTTGCCTTCTGATTGGTTGAGGGAGGATTGGAGGACAAGCAAAGGGATGATGTCAATGTGTTAGGAGGAGCCAGTGGAAGGGTTTACATTTATGTAACATGAAACCCCTCCCCCAGTGGACACTTGCCTCCATGGCTTGTCGTCATTGCATTATCGCACAGCCATGCTCCCTCGGCAGTGTCCAATCAGATAGTAGATGGTCTCTGTATCACTCTCCTCCCTTCCCCTCCATCTTCCTCTGCCTGTTTTTTCTTTACTCTTCCTCTCTTTCACTCCATCACCCTAATGCACTTTGGCAGTGTTTGAAGCCTCGGCTGTTTTTATTAACCCCCCCCACACACACACTCTTCATCCTATTGTGTTGCAGCCTCCATTCTTTCTCTCTTGTCATTCCAATGATGTTACCCGTTCAACTTGTCTCTGTCTCTGAAAGAAGCATTTGTTTTGTCAACAGATTGGTTTTTTTATCAGTTCAAATTGCACAATGATTTTGTGCATGAGGTGTTGCTGAAGCAAATAAGATGAAAGCTGACTTTTATGACTTTTTAAAGTCTCTCCACACTTTATGTATTCCATGTCATACTAAGATGGATGGTCTTCCGCACATGCATATCTGCTCCCATTATCCCACAGCACTTTGTTATTGTTCAAGTGGCCGTAAATCCACAAAGAGGCTGTCTACTCTGCTTGTGAGGTTAAACTGTTTGTCCATAAATAAATGCCCCTTCCCCACCAAACCTGTTATTGGGGGAGATGTGATGAGGAGGAAGAGGGTACTGGCAGTGACAGATGGGAAGTTAGCCAAAAGGTAACATTACTAACAGCTGCTTTAAGGTATAAGGAATTGCATTGTGTGGTTTTAAAGTGCAACTGTTGCTTTTGATGACAATTCAATTTGACTTTCCTTGACTGCACTCAGTTTCATTGTGGTGCATTGTTCTTGCAGTGTGACAGAGAAGGGAGCTGAGGGCTGCAAGGACCTGATGGAAGCCTTTGCTGCTTGTGTGAAGAGTGCAGCTGAGGGGACGTCGTGAGGAGCTGCCCTCCAACCTCGAATTGTCAGGATGTCCCTCAATCTGGTGATTCATTTATACTTGATGTTACCTTTTGTAACTTTCTTTGAAAAAAAGCCTCATTTGCAGCAACCGATTGTGTTCTGCTCCCTTTGTCTGATATGAAAAAGATGCTTAAAGGGTCTCATACCCACGAAACACATTAAGTAAATGATGAAAAACTGTGACTTAAACTTGTAGTCATGAATGATGAATGAATGAATGAATGAGTCTTGGCTTTCCTCTTTTTCACCTCTCTTTCTCCAGGTCCACTGCACTGAGTCCTCCAAGTTCCCAGCATTCCTTTCTGCACAACAGCACTGGACTGAATGAAAACAACAGTGATGCTGATAATGATGCACATGGTGTGATTAGGACTGTGTTTGGGGTCTGGCAGCAGTAGCCAGTTTCCTCCCCCGTTTTTAAACTTACCTCATGTTCCTCAGTCTTCCCCTCTGGTTGTCCCTCCATTCCCCTCTGTAGGTGACATACAGTACATCGACTTGTAGACGATTCCAGAGAGCTGATGGGCTGTAATATAATTTTTCGACTTGAAATGAAAACTTAGAAATGAAAATAAAAGTATTGATATAAAGACAAATAATGATGATGACTTCTGGCTTTGTTTGGATGTCTGTCTTATTGTAATATGGACAAATGATTGTGAACATGACCACTTTTCTCAAAATAAGCCCAGCTCCAGCTCCCTGTGTGACTCTGTCGCCACTCACTGCTGAAGTGAGTTACATTTAGTAGGATTTATTGGCAGACATTGAATATATACATTGCACATGTGTATTATCATTTTTAATTTAAAATATTTTTTATGGTCTTAGAGTAAGCCCTTTTATATGTGCTTTTTACAATGGCCTTGCTTTATGGAGGATGCTGTGGTTGGTAATGTACTACATGACCAAGGAGAGCATAGTTTCCGGGATGCAAAGGTCGCCATTGTTCCTTGATGTCCTCAATCCCTGGGATTGAGTCCTCAGTTTGTTGCATTCTGCTGTCTCCAATTCTTACACACTTTTAGATACAGCCAACCAAGTGGGAGGATGTGGGTCAGTCACTGAGTGATGACAAGCAAACATACATCAATAATCAATCACTAGTATCTGACTGCTAGCATTTATTTATATTTATTATATTATAACCTGTATAGCCAGTAATATAAGTGCTGATATACTGTATTTAAGTTCACCTCTCTAAAGTCAATTTTTTTTTCTAGTTACCATTTTCAAGGAACAGCTTTAATATTTTATTCCAGACATTATTAAATTAGTGAACACAAGAGGGAGCCAAAGCTACACTGTTCATTCACAATGTATGAGGAGTTATTTTAAGTTATGTAGTTTTGATAAAATGTTAGCGGTATGATCTCCTAAACCACAGTGGAGGCATGTGCATGTTAGTCAGTGCATCAGCGTGTGTGTGTGTGGGTGGGCGTGGGCACAGTGTACATGACTGGTGCAAACATGTGCGATGTGGTTGGTCCCCTGGTATCAACATGTGAAAGGAGAAACCATGTTCCCAAAACACCGAGAGACACTCACTTATTCACTCATCACTCATCTTCTACCGCCGGGGCACTGGTACCTAATCCCAGCTGACATACCGGAGGGCAAAAGGCAGGGTACACCCTGGACAGGATGCCTGTCCGTCACAGGGCCACATAGAGACAAACAACCATGCACTCTCACATTCACACCTATGGGCAATTTAGAGTGTCCAATTGGCCTAATCCCCAAATTTTCTCCAGAGAACCCAGAGAAAACCCACACACACACACAGGGAGAACATTCAGAAAGGCTTTTCAAATAAATCACTTTGTCTGTGAGCAACATAAGACAAGGCAAGTTTATTTGTATAGTACATTTCATGTACAAGACAATTCAAAGTGCTTTACATAAAATATTAAAAAGTGTCATTAAAAGGAAAAGAGTTCAAAATAAATTAAGAAGAGACAGTTAAGATATAATTAAACTGCATTAAAATGCAAGAAATAACCAGGAGACCAAGTTTCCAAAACCATAATGGACCAGGAGACCATTCAGAGCTTTATAAACCAGAAGCAGGATTTTATACAGAACTCAAAAGGTAAGATTTGCCGATTCAGTTTTGATGATTCAAATACTAATTTGGATTCACTGGATCAGATTCAGATTTTTTTTTAAATTGTTAACCTTGTGAGAAAGGGGAGTGCACTGACACTGTGGGAAACTGAGTTGCTTTGGTTGGACGTTTGCACTCTCCGATCTTTCTCCAGTTCATTTCTACACCTGTCACTGTCACAGACAGGGAGCTGCACAGAGCTCCACCTGGCTGCACGTGTTACAGTTACATGAAGCCAACTGCACCGCTCTGCATTTGTCAGCAGACATACGGTACCACCTCCTGTACGTCGCTGCACGTGGGTGACTGTGTAAATGCCTGAGGCAGATTCCACTGAGAAGGGAGGGTGTTCACTATTCCTGCCTGACTCTGCAGACCAAAGCTTTAAGGGCAAGGGTTGAAAGGCATTGAATTGCACTGTGTGGTTATCAGGGGTCTGTATATGAGTAAGAAGCAGGAGTTCCATGGAAGCTATTACACTTAATTAAATCGTGAAAGTCCTCTAACCTCTAGAGATGCTGATGCATCATATGAGTTAAGCTACAGACCCCGAAAATAGATGAGAAAAGTTCCCATGTGGCATGAAGTGAGGTTTTTGTGCCTGGTAAAAAAAAACTAGAATGTAGAATGATGGTGCTTGAAATTTAAACAGATTTTGGATAAAATAAATCAGTGCAAAACAGTGACCGGTTGTTGTGTGATGATGGTCCAGCACCAGCCCCCTTTGAATGTTTTACTTTTAACATTATTTGACCTGTTTTCAGGTTTCTCCTAATCCAGCACCTGAAATTTCCCAAAGGTGTTTCTCCTGTTATTCCAGTCCTGCCAGGATGCCTGATTCAAAAAGATGTAATGCCAAACATTTCTTGTGTAGTATAATCTTATTAGTTACACAGTTTCTAACTAAATCAAACCGTGTCTCAACCGTTTGTTTAATGTGCACCTTCATTTTCAAACTATTGTAAGCCATCGAGCGAAGTATGGTGATTCCTTAAGTACAAAAACATGAGGAAGCTAAATCTTTAATGCACAAATGTCTCCTGAAGTACAACAAATGAGTTGTAGCTTCACAAATCATGAAGGCATGTCCATAAACAAACATCCCAAACCTTTTGGATAGAGTGGTATTAGTTTCACATCGCTTAACACAGAAATATTCAGGTAAGAATAATAATTAGTATGTTTTTCACTCTTAATCACATGTTGCTGTACTGGCAGTGGAAATCTGCAGATCTGCACCAGCATATTTTGAATGAAGTTGTTGGGGAATGACATGAGGTGAAAATCTGGGCAGATGTATAACAGCACCATCATGTGGCGTTACAGTAGACCCTACCACAACTTGAATGATCTGAACATCTGTGGAAAACACTGATTTTTTTTTTTTTTTTAACATTTTCTTCAGTCATGTTCCTGTTTCTGATTTGAATGTGAACCCTCATACAGTATAAACATATGAAACGTTTTTAAATGTTTTTTAATGTTTAATAATGATTTTAAATGTGTGCAGCACTAGGTAACACAGCTGAACACAGTCATGTCTGGACACACACCACATTAAACAATACGAGTGACAATGAAGCTTAAAACTGCAGTGTGTAACTTTTAAATACACACAAATGTCTGCTGTATTCAAACCACTGTCACATTAGTTCTCACAATGCTAAAGAAAGCGAGGCCACATCAAGCTCCACAGGTGTGTCAATCACACTGTCCACTTATACAGTACGTGCTGTGCAATATTGTCTATTTATCTCTAGATCGCAACAAAATTGACATAATATGCTACTGAAGTGAACAAGCGATAGAGACCAATAACTTCTCAGGAAAATGTGGAAAGTCAGAATAAATCAAGTGAGATTTAGACTCTCTTTCCCTTAGACTTCCATTCATACTGATTTATTTTGCTGATGGCTATTCATTATACTGTTACTTCTAGGTTGGATTCAAGGAAAAAACAGGAAGACTATTGCCATTTTATATACTGTTAATAGTTCCACACAACTCTTTCTCTGTTAGTGTTTATAGGCAGACATGGTTCTGGTTCTGGCTCTGGATCCGTTCTGACCTCTCAGAACTTTGGTGCTTTTTGGTGAACCAGCCCGTGTTCACGCAAGTTTAAAGAGGAATCAAAGTGGGATGCAGAACACAAATTCTTTTTCAGCCCAGAATTTGACACGCCCACTGATGACGTCATGGTTCGCAAGGAAGAACCAACTATTTTGGTTCCAAACAAATTTTCTACGGTTGTAATGCACTGGGGGCCACACAGTTGGTGTTGGTGGTTAGCACTCTTGCCTTTGCAGCAAGAAGACCTGGTGTTCACGACCCAGTTGGAACAAGGACCTTTCTGCATGGAGTTTGCATGTTCTCCCCCGTGTGTGCGTGGGTTTTCTCCGGGTTCTCCAGTTTCCTCCCACAGTCCAAAAACATGCAGATTTGGAGAACAGGCCAATTGGACACTCTAAATTGCCCGTAGGTGTGAATGTGAGAGTGAATGTTTGTTTGTTTCTATGTGGCCCTGTGATGGACTGGTGACCTGTCCAGGTTGTGACCCCGCCTTTCGCCCTGTGTCAGCTGAAATTAGGCAGCGACACCCCCTGCAATCCTCATGTGGAGGATAAAACTGCAGAAGATGAGTGAGTGAGTGTGTCCTCTGGTTCAAAATTAGGTTTGGGAACCAGAACTAGCACGGAGCCCCATTGGTGTGAAACTATTATCTGTCTCTCGTGTTGTCCAGCAACATTCCCTCACTGCACATAGAAGGTGATTAGTTTAGTGTCAAGACAGATGGAGGCACCAGTAACATTTAGGTAGTAAAGTGAGACGACTCGGACAAAACAGGCCGGAGAATGAAAGACAAAAATGTAAACCCAGTAAAACAACAACAAAGAAAAGGCAACTTAAATTACTGGAGCAATTAACCCTAGAGCAGAATATGTGTATGCTGGTGTTTTTATTGGATGTGGTTGGGGTCGATTAAACGTCGGTTTTATTCCCAGTGTCCAGCAGCCCCACAGGGCAGGAAAGACCCAAGGAGCCCACTCCGAAGGACAGCCACATGCACAGAGGGTCATGAGGCGGGCGCCCCCCCACGCCCAGGGCCAGCCCCAAGAGGATAAGAGATGGTAGAAGCACAGACGGAAGCCCAGGACCAGGGCCCTAGCATCAAGCCCACCACACACCAGACAGAACAAAGTCCCACATCGACCTCAGCCACACAACTCAGGGATCAACCCACAAAGGGGATCAGCAGAGAGCCGATCGTCTGGATGGACCTTACCATACCATTTTACCCTGGTACCCCGATGGAAGGGTGCTAAAAATGGAACGGTTGGTGCTGCTTATTTTGGCACTCTTCCTAATAGAACCGCAGACACAGCGCACAGATAATGATACCCTGTTTCTGTTTCCAAAGACCAAACAGAAGCAGAATATTAACATGGACAACAAAAATCCGCACAATTTGCGCAATGGAGCTTTATTGATTTTCTTCAGGGACAAATATCATGATCGTGGACATTCATTACAAAAAAACGAACTGTGCATGTTTCGTTTTATTGCAATGCGCAAAATTATCACACACTGTCCCATTCCATAGATACAGCCAATCACATGATGTGGAACTTTGCTGTAGTAAAAAAAAGGTGGGGGCAGGAGAGGCAGAGAGGAGGAGAGAGGTGGAGATGGAGGGGGAGAGGAGGAACCCGGATGCTGATGCTGCCCGATGAAGAGGAGGAAGAAAGAGAGAGCAGCGTAACTGGCCACTTCTGACAACCAGGCCGAAACATTACGTTCAGAAGTGAAGGCGGATTTTTTTGTAATGGTTGTTCCTTTCAGGGACTGTTTTTGCGCCCAGTGAGGGAACCTTGAAGAATGCGGTGATATGATGAGCTCAGCCGGCAGAGGGACGAGAGAGAGAAAGAGAGGAAGAGAGAGAGAGGGAGGGAGGGATTGAGGGAGAGTCAGCTTCCACAGAGCCAGCTGAGGATGCTTGTTGTTTCTAGAAGCGGGTTTTAATCACCGGGCCGAAGCGGCCGCTGATTCTCCTGCGGCACCACCGTGCGCTCCGCTCCGCTCCTCGCTGCTGCAGCTGCCCCGCACCTTCGGCGGCTCCCGGCCCGGTCCTTCCCGAGGCTGTTTGTCTGGGGTTTTTTTTATGCTCTTTCCCCTCTTCCTCTATTTCCTGATGCAGGGCCGGGGAGGGGGTGAGCCAAAGTGTGCACCGGATATTGGAAAACCCATTCTTCTTGCTGATGCTGTTACGATAATAGATTATTATCTGGACAACGCCGCGTCTGCACAGGGAGGCACGTCCTGACCAAACGAGGCCTGGTCTTCACAGGAGGGGAAAGTGTCGTGTTGGGAGGATTATTGTGGAGACATTTTTTTTGGATGGTACAGTTGCAGTGGCCAGGACTGAGGTGGAGCTGGAGGGGGGGACCTTGATATCGATCAGAGCATGGACGCAATCAGGGCTTTCTGACTTAGGATATTTGAGACTCTGCTCTTACAGAAATCAATCTGTGGCAAGTGTAGCCTTCCTGTCCTGGTCTGAATGAGATTTTTCTTCTCCTTTGCTCCACTTCTTTTTTTTGGCCACCTCCAGAAGCTAAACAGAATCAATCAGCTTTTAAGTCCTGGTATTTATAGCAGCAGTGGCTTTAAAGTGACTCAGTTGTGAACACACCTCACACCCGTCTTGTCTTTTTTGCTGGTCTTTTCTATTTGGATGATGCTTCTGCGTTGAGAGACAGACGAACCCTGGATAAGACTTTATTCTAAGAGAGGAAACAGGGCCCAGACCTGACCGCATGACAAACCAGTGAATGGGAGTAGCCTGCAGGGCCCGGCTTTAGATCACGACCACAGCAGTCCTCCTCCTCCTCCACCTCCTCTCTCCTCTCCGCGCCGCCGCCTGTAATGTGCGTTACGGCATTACGCACGGAGCAGAACCGAGCCCTATCCTGATCTGCCTTATATTCTAAACAGAATTTCATCTCGGGAAGGATGAGTAGCAAGGAGCTGACCGGGGGCCAGTCCAGCCAGTATGTGGGGCCCTATAGGCTGGAGAAGACCCTCGGGAAGGGACAGACAGGTACGGACCTCCAGAAATGTCCACCAGGTCCTGCAGTAATGCCATTCCAGGGTGCTACCAACCCTGTTCAAAACGCATTCAAAATCCCTATTATGTTCAGAGCTCATGGTTTAATCCTTAGTAGATGTCTTCTTATCTACAATGGTGTTTATTGTGCTGCAGTCTTCTTAAGGAGTGTCCTGAAATCCATTAGAAGGCACAATAATACTCTTCTATATCTGTAGGAGGGGGAAGACATAACAGCAATCCATATTTAAACCTGAGACTGGTCATTGTTTGTGACAATGTCAGTAAAGCCTCTTGAATTATGTATGACACCCCCCCCCCCCCCCCCCCCCCCCCCCCCCCCCCCCCCCTACCACCCCCCCCCCCCCCCCCCCCAGTTTTCACACTGATGAATTCTGATGGTGAAACATTTGCTTCCTCCCTGTCTCTCTGTGCCTCTGCAGGACTGGTGAAGCTGGGTGTCCACTGTATCACGGGACAGAAAGTGGCCATAAAGATTGTGAACAGAGAGAAACTCTCCGAATCAGTCCTAATGAAGGTACGGAGCTTCTTCTGTCTGTGTATATACAGTATGTACAGTGAATCAACTGCATCTTCTGGTCCCCATAATCACGGCAGGTACAGAGCTCAAAATCTGTAAGCTGTGCGCCGTCCAACCTACAGAAATAGAGTCTTTATTTTTGTCAAGAAAAGCCCAGTGTCAATCTGTTGTAATTTGGAGGTGCTGAGTGTGTGGGCACTGCATCTATACACTGAACAATGGAGATAATTTCAGTCTGCTAATTAAGCGCTCTGATAAAAGCTACTGCAGCTGAAACACACCAGGCATGAAATAGTAAAATTATTAAAAGCAAAAGCTGGTGCTTCTGACGCCTCTGACTACCTGAAGCTTTAGTGTAGTCTGTTCTTTTTAAAGCTACAGCAATTTGCACAGGTTGAGACACGAGAAAAGGCTGTTTGGTGTGCCGTCATTTGTTTTCCATACATTCATAACATTAAGAATCAGAAACCTGTGGAGGATCAGGCCCAGATTGTTTTCAAAATTAACGTCTGCAGATTCTTGAGCACATCTGTCGAGTTTTGTTTTCTTTCTTTCAAACTGTAGTACGTAACTTTCACAATAAACGTTGCTTGCGTTTGAACACTGAACGTAAGGGACAAAGTGTCAAATGAGTTCTGATGAAACCTGCACGCTCCATACAGCGGTGTTAAGGTCGCCTGTATTGATTAGATTTGTGTGTCAAGAAAGACAGACTTAACAGCAACATTATGCTCATGAAGTAACACATTTCAATGAGATTGACGTCTAAAAACACAAAGTTAAAGTTTCAGAAGTTACTGCTCAAAAGCCCCATAATTCCAGAAGTCAGGTGTGATAGTATTGCTGGACAGAGCCCGTTTTCAGAACAAGGAGGCGACGTACAATTAATTTTACATAATTTTTTTAGCTCACAGAGAACATACAAACAAAGAATTATAACATCATCAACCACAACAAAAGTTACGTGCTGCAGCTTGAACTGGATAAAAAGTGTCAAGTTTACGAAAACAAGAAAATCCGCCCTTCATACTCACTCCTCTGGTTTATAAATACAGTCCTGCTCATTTGTGTTCCTTTGGAAAGTTGCCCATTGCTCATTGCTAACTGGCAGTAACTGTGCTGCTGGCTGCTGGCTTTAGCTGAGAGGGCCAAACAGCAAAATCATATTTAACTACATGGAACTGAAGCAGCTTTTTAATGTTGGCACTTCAACTGCGGCTTTTTGTTTTTGGCCTGCTGCTGTTTGGTGCCACAACATCACACCACAGATATACAGTATTAGCATGGCTTAATTATTCAACTGTCATAACCCGTCCCGGGCTAATTTCTTTGGCCACTCAGGGACACCACAAGAAGCTGAAACAACATTAATATAATGACACATTTTAAAGTTTTTCTGAGGGAACAGTTATCCATTTATAGCTAAATGCAGTGTTAGGATTTTATTTATTTATTTGTTTTTTTGTGGAATTTGTGTTTCTGACGAACACGAACTGTATAAGAGTCATTGAACTTTTAGCTTAGTTTTGGTCAGAACCAGCTCCTGAAGGTCACTTTTATGTGCTAAAAGCGGCACTATGTTTATCAGTTCCCATAGACCTTTTTCATGGCAGACGATTTGACATGTCACAGTAAAAAAAAAAAAAAAACAATGTGTGTTTTTAAGACATGGGATGTTTTTGAAAGTGTAACCTGTGGTGTTCAAATGTTAAAGGTGTTAGAACATGGTCAGCAGGCGGATAATGCTCATTAATGTGAGATATAAACAAATTTTACAATAAGTTTGCCAACTGCTCCGCAATGTAAGGATTTACATCAGTGCAAAACCATGACAGAAAATTTAAATTTAAATTTAGATTATTCCACTTATGAAGATTGCACAATTTGTAGGAGGGAAAATAAAATCCTGCAGGACCTCTCCGTCTAGCTCTCATGCATTACTCTCCGACAGCAAATGGGGCATTTTAAATTGGTCGTCAGATTCACTGCGACTCCTGCGTATCGTGGCAACGGCGACGCGGCGAGACGTTGCGGTGGTATGATGACAGGAGGATACTTCTCATGTAAATTTCAATACAATGATTATATCAATTTTTGAACTCATATTTGGTTGATGGAAAGGTACCCTCGTTCGGAAATTGACAAGATTAACAACTGCAAACTTTACGGGAGTAAAATAACAATCTTTCAACTCACAGTCTATGGAAGAATTTGACTTCTGGGGTGACAATTTTTGGAAAACATCAGCAGTGGCGTCACAACTAGTGAACTCAGAGCTATCAGAAACTTTCCGTAATCTCTTAAGAGATTACTTTAAAATGAACTTATCTAGGGAACACAACCCCCCGCCAACTGTGACACTGTCATTTATTTACTTCACCTAAAAAGTAATCGTAAAACTTGTCAAAATGTCTGCTGTGTGAAAGGCCTACAGATGTTAACTGTCTGTTAGCATTCAGTGCCCATTTGCTTTACAAAGCCCATTTTTTCCCATTGAGAACTCTAGAAACCATGTTGATAAGAAGAGCAAAACTGTAAATAAACCGTTGTAAGTAGTGAAATAGATTGCCACGGTGCTCGACAGTCAGGGAATTCTCTGTCATTTCATCCTTCACAGCAAAATGTAAGCCAGCGCTTTAGTCGTGTAACCAAAGCTTTCACATAAACTCAAGTTGACAAAGCGTCTGAGCTAAATTACTGTCACTATGTTTGAATATATAAGTAGGGGGATATTGTGATGACTTCAAAATTTGCAATAAACGTATATTCACTTGGCACTGTTGGATTCACTATTAAAAAAAATGTTGCTAAAGCTAATGTAAAACATTTTTCAAGGTTTTACATTGCATTGTCTACGACACACAGGAAGTCAGCGGCTCCGAGCGATGGAAGGTTCGACTGGGGCACATAACTCTTCACAAGTGACTCATAACTTTGTCGGTGTCCGCTTGCCATAGCAAAAAGTTTGGCTCTCACTGAGCTACGGTATTATATATAATGTGTCCACTTTCATAGCAAATGCACACATTAGATGGAATTGTGCGTCACTGCACGTCTCCTTCAGTAGAATAATCAGAAATATGTTTTGCAACTGAGGAAAGGTGGGTGTGACTGTTTAAAGATTAAAACACAATGTAATGGTGCCTTTGTCAATGCCTCCATATTGTATTTACCTTCCTGTTCTTTCTAACATTTCCATTTGCATCATTTTAACCTCCCTCCTCCTCTTCTCTCTCTCTCTCTCTCTCTCTCTAACCTTTCCACTCATCGCTCCCTCCCTCTGTCTGTCCAGGTGGAGAGAGAAATAGCTATTCTTAAACTAATAGAGCACCCTCATGTTCTGAAGCTGCACGATGTCTATGAGAATAACAAATACCTGTAAGTATCTCGTTATCTTCCTTCTTTCACCTCTGCTCCGACTCTTTTTCCCCCCCAATCTTTCCTCTCTGCCTCTGGATCTCTGCCAGAGCAGAAACAACCTTGAATCTAACAGGGAAAAGATTAACATGTGACATCAGCGATATCAGATATACGAGGGGGTGAGAGTATATGTGTGAGTGCGCATGAGCCTTAACGGCGACGCATGAGCATGAGTGGAGACCATCTCGGTCCCTGCAGGTCCTTCGCTTCCCTCACCTCTTGTCGTCTTTCTGACTTGCGTGATCTCCTGCCTCCAGGTACCTGGTGTTGGAGCACGTGTCAGGCGGAGAGTTATTTGACTACTTGGTGAAGAAGGGCAGGCTGACCCCCAAAGAGGCCAGGAAATTCTTCAGACAAATCATCTCTGCCCTGGACTTCTGCCACAGCCACTCCATATGGTTCGTGAGACACCTTTTCCCCTTTTTTTGTCTTGGTCTGTGGGTTTTGGGATCATCGTTTAGTGTTTTTTTTTGTGAGCAATGGAAAATAATTGCTGGATTCTCTGCTGCACTTGAATGTATCAGGTGGATGAGAATTTTATTAGTGAGGAAAGCCAGGAGTTTTGTCGGTCATACTTGCCCATCTTGACTGGTACACAGGCTTTTCAAATCCTGTATTTTACGGTCCAGTTTGTTGGATTCGTGGCAGGATCTAGCAACAGAAATTGAATTCAATATGGGGAGCAGTTCCTCTTCTGCAGAGTCTGCCATGTTTGTACAGTAGCCCAGAAGGGATTGGAGGGACGGGCTTTTCATGTTTTCATGTTCACCTTTTGTTTAATGGCTCCCATGCTAAGTTTAGATAAGGAAATATTTCTATAGCAGGAGTCAAATCCAGGCTGTCTGGGTGAAAACCAGGAATCTGTACCCTTAGACCAGGGCTCTCAATTGATCTTGGGGTCAGTGAGCATCTAATCTGGCCAGTGGGGGGGGTTTCTGGAAAAAAAGCAACTATTCAGTAGGAGGGTGAGCGATATGAGCTTAAAATTATGTCATGAAATTCCATCATGATATCGCAATGATAGATATTTCACAGAATTTTAAAATAAAAGTGTCTGTGTTGATATGGAATTATGTATAGCTCACATTAACATAAATAACTGCTTTATAACTTGATATTAAGTTGTGTCCACATTGTGCAGGGTCTTTGTGCATAGGAATGTGAGTTCTCCACTGGACCATATTGGACCATAATTATAAGATGTGTAAGATCAATACGCTCTCAAAAGTATAGTGTTAGTGTAAGTAGTAAGATAGAAACCCGTCAATCCATTTTCTACCGCTTTATCCTCCACATGACGGTCATGAGGGGAGCTGGAGCCAAACTCAGCTGACATAGGGTGAAAGGCGAGGTACGCCCTGGACGTGTCACCAGTTAAGATAGAAATATTTATGTAAATGCTACAAGATTTGCATTTAATTGCATGCAGGTTAATGTACGTAATGTTTGTGTGTGTGTGTGTGCAGTCACAGAGACTTGAAGCCAGAGAATCTTCTCCTGGATGAGAAGAATAATATCAGGATAGCAGACTTCGGCATGGCCTCACTGCAAGTCGGGGACAGCCTGCTGGAAACCAGTTGTGGGTGAGTAGGTTAAGGTCCAGTAGGTTAAAGTGTAGCACTTTAACCTACTGGACTGTGTGTCTTGGGTTGGAACTTGCTTCTGCATATAATACGTTTACTGCCATTTAAACAAAGGTGCAGAACAGCACGAACACCAACTAAATCCCCTGCTGTGCCTCTTTTTATGCAATCGATGGCTTTGCTGATTAAACCCGTTTTTAATCCGGAGGAGCTTGGTTTTAATAGATGAAATGTGTAGTACTCACCTGGATTCACCTCAGTCAAACACATGGATAGAAAAGCTCTCAGGCTTTTGCATAAGTAGAATGTTAGAGAGAGCAGAATGTATATACTGTCAAACACCAACTGTATTTTGGTCTCTTCAAATGTAACGTAATGTAATATTGTATCCCTGCTGCCCTTACAGATCTCCACACTATGCTTGCCCAGAGGTCATAAGGGTAAGTGATATCTCTCTTAATGTGTGTGTGTGTGTGTGTGTGTGTGTGTGTGTCAAAGGTATTGTTCATGGTGATCTCAATCTGTTTACACAGTCACATTATGAAGACTTGTCCAAAAAGGCAAGTCCACATAGTGTAAATTATTACATTTTATGTTAATGGCATGGTACCATAAAATGATGAGGTTAGGGTTAGACTTACAGTTAGGGTTAGGCCAGTAGTTAGTTATGTTTAAGGCAAGAGTAAGTCTCCAGGAAATGGTTGTAAGTCAATGTAATGTTGTCTGACGTCATGGAAACCAGACTATGTGTGTGTGTGTGTGTGTGTGTGTGTTTACATTCCTATTGCCACCCTGCCCTTCTTGTATTCATGAATCAGGGGGAGAAGTACGACGGCCGCAGGGCAGATGTTTGGAGTTGTGGAGTCATCCTCTTTGCTCTCCTTGTGGTAAGAATGTCCATTTATTTGACCCGTTTCGTCTTCCACTATCTATTTGCTGTGTTTTTTTTTTTGTGTGTGTGTCTCTATACTCTGAAAGCCAAAGCGTTTGTCATTATCAAGTATTAAAGGAACTTAATGGAGCTTTTGGTCACCATTGGCACCACAGAGCAATGATTTGATAATTGATGTCTCGTTTGTATCCTGTGCTCTATGCATAAGAGACTGAAGACGGTAGACTGTACATAAAAAATGGACGCAGTCTTCCAGTCTCAAAACAAACACATTTCAAAGCCTCGAGGTTTGTGCAAATGAAGGCTCATAACTATCACCTGCAACCAGGCTCCCATTGTATATGTGCCATGTTTTATCGTCCAAGTTCCTCTAAATGGGACCGCAGTTTGCAAAGTTTACATCATGTTCTATTAAAGAAGACCTGAAACTAGTGATTTAGACCAGTAACTCCTCAGTAAAATGTTTATGGGCATTTTAAATCAAAGGAGAAGTACGCTCATTTTCCCATTTCCCATTCAGCTGTTTTTTTTTGGTAACCAGCAATAGACAGACCCCGTGCAGAACATACACGCTAATTGACTGTGCACGCTCCATGTCATGTTAGTGTGGATGGACCTGTTGCCATGTACATGTAAGCAGAAATGTGAAGGGGCTATGCAGATAAGGAATGCAGAAAGTAAGGAGGGGCCTTAAATGAGTCCCAAATTATTGAATTATTCAGTTAGCAACTGTACGTATGTTGAACACAAAAATACAGAATATACCTGTACACAGTTTTCAGCGTTTTTAATCTGCTTCTCATGTCTCTCCTTCTTCTCCCATCTCTTCCCAGGGTGCCTTGCCCTTTGACCACGACAACCTGCGGCAGCTTCTGGAGAAAGTGAAGAGTGGAGTGTTCCACATGCCCCACTTTATACCTCCTGACTGCCAGGCTCTACTTAAGGGAATGATCGAGGTCAATGCTGACAAAAGACTCACGGTGAGGAGAGGGGAAATCTCAGGGTGGAGAGGGAATTCAAATATTAAGTCCCTATAACACCAAAATCCACACTTTAATGCTTCAATCGTGTTAATGTTGCTCCAGATGTCTCCTACATGCCTGCATACAATCATATAATGGTAGTATTTTTCATACGCTACTATTACATTTTAGAGTTTGCTATGCCCTTACATCTGCTTTGATATTTCTGATGACTCATCTTGTTCTCGGGGGAGTATACTAAGTTACATCCAATCAAGTTCTGTATGATTCTTTTCGATGCCCCGCCCCAACTCCACGCACCATTTAGATGCATCAACTCCATCACGGGATGAGCTTGCATTTCTCTGGTCTCTCCCTTCTGAGCGGCTCCATGACATCGCCTTTCTGCTCAACCATAAATTGCCTCACTCCAGGCGTTTCCTCGTCGACGTTTCCCCGTCATAAAAAGCCTGTCCCTCACAGCGTGTTTTAACCAGTAAAACATTAAAATGCAGAGGCTGTTAGAGCCATCTTATGAGGAATTACAAAAAGTAGCTAATAGTGATGTATTTTGAAGGCATGTGCATGTTTGTCCTCATTCCAGTGACGTGGCATACAGCTTAATTCTTTATATAATGTACACGAACGTGCGTTTTTTTGAAATAGTTCTCCACCTAGTGCACAATGATGGAATCAAGGAGCACAGACTTCTTTTTGGAAGCACCGTCTGAACTGGAAACGTATGTGACTGTCAAAGCTTACAGTATACACAGAGGACAATAGACATTGGTTTGTCTGACGGTGTGTGTAAACATGACCTAGTACACTCTACAGGCCTGTTTAATAACATATTTATTTTGGTGTACACCTCACTGAGGAGCAGGAAGAGCAGCCAGCAAATGTTGTACATACACGTTATGTTGCCCAGTTTAGGTCCATCAGGCCCCAACATGGTTGGGTTAGCTCTCAGTACTCAATGCTGGACTTTAGGTGATCCCTTTAAAACAGATTTGTTTAAAATACTGGACAATTTTTGTGCTTGGAAACATTTTTTTTACAAGCATAGGAATAAAATAAGTGAGAATAAGAGAAAGCAAATCATCTTATTGGGAATAAATCTTCCTTGTGTTGATGATTATGGTCTTACTTTGAAAGCTCAATATTTTCTCAGGTGGTACTTGTTTCAAAAAGTTTGAGAACCACTAGTGTAGATGATTCATTTTGTCTTCATTCACAGCTTTCAGTGCACACTTGTGCAGATTACCAGTGATAATTATCAGTGGCACATTGACATCAATGATGTGTCCACCAGTGACTAAAAAAAGGACACAATAAGGCACTGAGGGTGAGAGAGGAAGAAGTCTCTTCCTTTTCACCTAAATACCAGCTCTCCATACTCAAGACAGAGCTTGAAAAGAGACTGGCAGCTCAGAGGGACAGAGGGGGTAGGGTGAGTGGATGAATAAAAAGCATAACAGAAAGGACTGTTGGAGGAAGTTCCACTGCACTCATGAAGGGAAGCTGAGTTGAAGCAGGCATGTGGGGCAGGAATCAGCTTGTGGTTGTGAGGCAGAACGAAAGAGAGGCAGCTGTGATGGTGTGGTCGGCCTGGTGCTGTAAAAGAAAGACGAGAGAGAGACGGAAGAGTCTGGTCACTCAGTTAGTCATTCAGCTAAAACAGAGCAGATTTAATCAAAGCTGTGGGTTTGTGTGATGAGCTGTTGATTAATGGAGCCTGAAACCAGGTCAGACTGTCTCTATCTGTCTCTGCCTGTCTGCTCGTTCCCTCCATGGAAACCAAACCGCCGCGCAAGCCAGGAGTGATAATTGCTATATTTGTAGTCAGCAAGAAGAAAAGGAGGAAAAAAATGAACAGGAGGGAAAAAATGAAGTCAGACATATTGTGATTTTGGCCTTTTCTTTGTTCTCACATGCAAAGCTCGGGCTTCATCTCTGCACGTGTGCTAAGTCAGTGTTCACATCTGCTCCGTTACTGTGCTCAGTTTTGGTGCCACGCTGCCTCTCTGTGCTGTCCTTATGCAGGGACCGGACTTCTGCACTGTGTTCTACAGCCTATAGCTCGTGGCTTGGTGTAACGTTAGCAGTTCCCAGTGTTGGTAACACGCTGATGTGTGCTGACTGTGTTCACTGATGTGTGCTGTGTCAATTAACAATAATTTAAACCCGAGTGGGGCAGCTCTTGTCGTCTGATAAGAGAACTCCATGGTCTTACTTGTCGCCATGATTGTTTCTCATTAGTATTATGATGTCCCTGGATGATCACGTGAGATGTGTTTTTAGGTTAGTTAGTTAGTTAGTATGCATGCTGATTATTTTAATACGAAAAAGTCCCTTTTAAAATAAAATGTAGCATTATGAATGTATGAACATCACCCTTTTGTCAGTTTAATAATTAGTGCATACCCATTAGTATATGTGTGTGAAGTTGATGCTTTGTTTTGTTTGATGAATGTATAATTGAGTCAGTTTTTAATGAAACTAACATTTATTTTTTTTTGCTGATTGCAGCTAGAAGCAATACAGAAACATACCTGGTACCAGTAAGTTTTACATTCACTTGTTTTATGTATGTTTTGTGTGTATGCATATATATATATATATATACTGTATTATATGTATATGTCTAGATAACAAAAGGCGGATACTGCTATAATATTTTAAGACTAGAAAGAGGACAGTTACAAAATTTCATGTCACAATTATCCTGACCAAAATAAGTGTGACTCACAATATTCTTGGGATGTTAAAATTTTCTTTAAAATTGCTCTAAAACAAGGATCTTTATTGAGATAACTATAAATCATCAGGTCCTAGAACGAATGGAAAGATGCAAGGCTTCCCCTTTTGGCATTTAAAATACATCCATAGGACTGTATGTTGGCAAGCTATAAAATGGTTTGTCATTCCATCCCTATAAACCAATATCTATTCCCATTCTTTCTCTGTGGGGAATTTTACCTACAACTCCTTATATCTAAAGTAGGCCCTTGTTTTCTACCACTACTTGCTGCATATGGACATGTTTCTATTGTTTCCTCTTGCCCATGCTAACTACATACATTGACATCTTCCTGACAGAGGCGGACGTAACGAGCCTTGCCCGGAGCAGCCGCCTCCTCGCCGTGTGTGTTTGAAGAGGATTCTGTCCCTAACCGAGCTGGATCCTGACGTGCTGGAGAGCATGTACTCTTTAGGTTGCTTCAGAGACCGCGTCAAACTCACACAGGACCTTACAAGTGAGGAGTGAGTAAAAATAATGCATCAAACACTGCCACCCTAAATGCTGAAAAGCATTCAGCCACTGATCCCTGTCTTCGAACTGTACACAGTTATAATACCTTGTTAATAAGAATTATGTAGGTAATCAGTGTAGTACATTTTCATGAAAAGCTTTCTGAATCATAATATAGATACAGATTTAAAGTGAATTCACCCTTATGACCCAATCATATGGTTATATACAAGCTATTTTTTGATATTACTGTAGAAGTTAGATGGTATTAACATCAATTTACTTCCATATTACAAAATGATTATCATACTGTTACTTCACTCCAAGTGTTACCTAATAAACCTACATTTTATAATGATCTAATCTAAAAAGAGTGACATCTTAGTATTTTTTTTATTTTCATTCTAAGCCTAAAAGCATTCAGTAAGATTCTCAGTAACACTAGGAAAGGAGAAGCGAACTGCAAGCATCAGTTGAACAGGAAGTGGAAATCACTATAAATGCTGAGACTTCAAATACCAAGCGATTTATATTTTAAAGCAGTTATACACTCACACAAACATACTAGTGTATAGTATATTCAATTTCTGCCAATAAACCGTCCTACATGTTACACAGTGAACTTTCAAAATCCAGTTCAAATTCCAGGCTGCGTTTACTGTTTTTGTAACGACAGATGAGTCAAAAACTGCTTAAACATGCAAAACCTATAATTTGTTGTGTAAGGTAGCAGCTCTATATAGCTGTGGGTGTATCAATTTATACATTGGTATGAAGTAATACCTTGTTAATAAGAATTATGTAGGTAATCAGTGTAGTACATTTTCATGAAAAGCTTTCTGAATCATAATATAGATACAGATTTAAAGTGAATTCACCCTTATGACCCAATCATATGGTTATATACAAGCTATTTTTTGATATTACTGTAGAAGTTAGATGGTATTAACATCAATTTACTTCCATATTACAAAATGATTATCATACTGTTACTTCACTCCAAGTGTTACCTAATAAACCTACATTTTATAATGATCTAATCTAAAAAGAGTGACATCTTAGTATTTTTTTTATTTTCATTCTAAGCCTAAAAGCATTCAGTAAGATTCTCAGTAACACTAGGAAAGGAGAAGCGAACTGCAAGCATCAGTTTGCAGGTAGCTTGTTTGCTGCTGCACATTAAGCAGGTAAACATGTACCCGAACACGCCTGCAGGTGTGTAGCTACAGTGTGTGGCGTTTGTTGACTTTGTGTCTTAATAATTCCCCACAGGGTGACACTCTGCCACCTGCTGTCAGTCCAACACACCTGCAGCTGGATGAGATGAAAAGCACCATTTCTGATGTTCCCCAAAACCTTTCCTCTTAATTATAACAATGCAAAGCTGTTGACAATAATTGTAATAAAATTACAATATAACATAAAAACATATAGGTATTATTTGAAACTACAATACGAGACAAATGAATGATTAAACATGTTTACATTTGGATTTTGGTCACATTTACTGTACATAGGGTTAAAAGGCATTCTGGTTGATCGGATTACAGTTGGATAGTGTTCACAGATTCTGATACCAGGAGCCAACACAAGGAAACATTGTGACAATATTGAGAACAAATCATAAAGCAATTACTCAATTACTTAAAGCAATTAATCACTGGGCATATTAAAGGGCCTTTAGGGGGCTACTGTCCTGACACACTAGGTGAATCAGTGGGAATCACTAATTTAGTTAGGTACTCTGCCCCTAGTGGCCAAATCTGTTAAAGTTGTCTTACATTGTGCAGCAATTTCAGTGACAGTACTGTTGTTTCTTTACTGTCACTCTTTGTATTGTGGTCCCTCTTTAAAATGAGACAATACAATGTGATCTACACTTGGACCGTCAGAGTTTTGTGAGACAATACACCAGTTGTCTGGAGATTTGTGATGACACTGAAAATCCTCCGTCTTTTCCTGCCAGTTAACTGTTGGATTTTTTTTTGTCTGTTTTTGTACTGTGACCTTTGATTTCTGCTCCTCACTCTGCAGAGAGAACCAGGAGAAAATGATCTACTACCTCCTGTTGGACAGGAAGGAGAGATACCCCAGCTGTGAAGATGAGGATCTGCCGCCCAGGAATGACGTTGGTGAGAACAGTTAACAAGAAAAACATGACCAATCCTTGACTGTAAAAACAAATGTACTTCATTATTGACAATTTCACCTTAAGAAAAAAACAACAAAAAACACAAAAGAACCCAGTTTTTATAAAAAAACAACAAGATAAAATAGAAAATACAAAAAGCAACAAAACCTCCAGCTCTTTATAGATGTAAACAATTTTAACCCCGTATTTCTCTTCTCAAAGACCCACCCAGGAAGCGCGTGGACTCCCCCATGTTGACGCGCCATGGCCGCTGTCGTCCAGAGAGGAAGAGCCTGGAAGTCCTCAGTGTCACAGAGCAGGGGTCTCCCACCCCACCTCGCAGGGCCTTGGACACGAATGCACACAGCCAGAGGTTTATCAATCAAAACTGATGCATTGTGAGCAGTAGTCAGTAGTCATTTTTGTGCCAAACATCTCAGTGACTCCTGTTGCATGTTGCTGTCCTCGAAAGGTCCCGTTCAGTGAGCGGAGCATCCACAGGTCTGTCCTCCAGTCCTCTCAGCAGTCCCAGGGTAAGATCTTCATTTTTCATGTTCGCACAGTCAAACATCAAGCATCTGCAGTTTGCAATTTAAACCCATAATGCTCCTGCAGGCATTTTTTAATGTGACAGATTTGAACTATAACAAGGTAACATAACTGACCGGCCTGTCTGCATAAAAGTTTTCCATAAACATGGCATTTTTTCAACATATGTCCCTTAACCCTGCTAGCTTTGTACATAAAGCTAGCAGGGAATTAGGTTAGAGCCATGGTTCTCAAACTGTGGTACGTGTACCACCAGTGGGACGCAAGCTTTTTTTTTTCTTTTTTTTTTGGAGGTATTTGGAGGAAAATCAGAAATACTGTTCTACTGTTAATACAAGGGTATGTGTGTAGAAAATGAAACAAGAAAATAGCAAAAATTTAAATAATAAATATTAGAGTCACCTTATCTTTAACCTAATTTTCCTTTACCAGAGGAAGAGGAGGATGATGAGAGAGCAAATGATCTCACTGAGAATAAATCTGCCTCCTGTGAAAAGTCTGTAGCTGACTTTGCCCGGTCTATTTACACCACTGTATTTTAACATTGGTGAAAATGGTGTTGCTTTGAATATTTTCTTAGGTGGTACTTGGTATAAAAATGTTTTCTGGGACCTGTTTTACAAAACAATGTGGTTCTGAACATGGTTCCATGTGGATAAAAAGCCAAAATGATCCAAAACTTGTGTGTAGGTGCCCTAAGACGGCATGAAATACTGAACTTTTTAGCAGCCAATGACCAGGTGTGCTTTCTTTACATTCTGTTTCACACATTTTCACAATGATACAGATTCTTGTTGCAGTCATTTGTTCGAATGGGATCAGTAAATACACAGCTGATCTGTCCACCATCGTTGCTTGACATGTGTTTTTAAATCATGTACTAATAACAAAGTAAGCAACATAATTAATTTGGCCACTTTATCTTTGATTATTTATGCTCATATGGGATCCGATATATCTAATTGTTTTCATGATGTTAAAGGAAGTGCATTGGTCTGCACAAACACACACACACACGCAGGTTCATGCAGCTATTCTTGTAAAGACTCTGCATTGAGTTGCATTAGTACAGCCTAACCAAAGCCTCAACTCTAACCTTCACCTAACCACACTTAACATCTAACCCCTAACACAACAAGTTCCTCAGAAATGAGGTTCTGCCTCATCAGGACCAGGTTTTGGCCTCCTTGAGGACTTCTGGTCCTTCCAAGGTGTGTGTCCTAAAGAGGTAACTCTAATCCCATGTATCCCCATGTGCGACATTTACATGTTGCACACAAAATGTGTAGTCATCCACAGCTGAGTGTAGTCCCAAGTAAATGCAGCATTATATCTGATTTAAATAATGTGTGATACTCTGAGCCAGTGGATATGGAGTTGATAAAGTAATGGATTATTAGTAAAATTAAATGGTCCAACACACTCTGCTTTGTAATATGTCGCCAATAATAAAAAAATCAGCTTCAGCTTTAGTATGATAATGTGGAAATAATGTCCTGTTTCTCTCAAAAGTAACAGTGTTTGTTTTTTGCAGTGTTGTGTACTGTGTGCCTTTTTTTCCAATATGCTGTGTATGTGTTTTATTACATTTTCTATAATTATTATTTTCAGCAACTCAAATATATACATGGGTTTTGGCCATCAAAAACAGAAAGCAAAATAGCTTGTAATGATCTGTCACTGTTAGTCATGCCTCGTCATCATTCTGTCACTTTATCAACCATGCACATTCTCATTTCATGGACACACCAATGCTGCCTCCTGCTTACGTCTGTGTTTACAAGCTGTCAAGAACCACAATGAGTGACAGGATAAAACACACATACATAACTGTACCCAAAGAAAAAAATAATCCAGATTCCATTTGGCGCATTTGATCGAGGCATGTTGAAGAAATTGTGTCCATGACTCATAATTCATGACCATTGCTCTCTGTCCGTTCCTCTTTTCCTCCCCATACCTCTCTCTGTCTGTCCATCAGAGCCCGGTCTTCACTTTCAGCCAATCAGAAGTCACCTCCTCCTCCGCTTCCTCCTCCAAAGATTCCAAACCAGGAAGTGCCACCACCTCTCGGTCCACTCGCCCGGCACCTGACTCAAAAACCCAGACCCTGCCCTCAAAGGGCCCGGCTGAGCGGCCCCAGCTTCACTCCATGAAGTCCCTCCCTCTTCAGACCCCTCGCTCGCCTTCCCCTTCTCCATCCCCACTCCTCTCCCCCATCCCACGCTTCTTCAACTTCCCTTCTCCATCTGTCTTCAAGTCCAAGAACGCCCACTCGTCCTCTAACTCCTCTCCCACCCCTCCTCCTGTTTCACAGGTCACGCCCCAAGGCTCCCCTTTGCCCACCCCACTGGGCACGCCTGTGCACCAACTCCACCACCCCTCCTCCTCCACCCCTCCCACCTCTTCCTCCTCGTCGTCTTCTTCCAGAGCCGATGGAGCCAGCGGGGCCTCGCTGACCCCGCCCTCCAGCCCTGGCGGCAGTGGCGGGCTGGCCTCCTCAAGCTCCGCCCACTGGAGAACAAGGCTCAACTCGTTCAAGAACAACCTGCTGGGCTCGCCGCGCTTCCATCGGCGCAAACTGCAAGGTGATTTTGACATTCAGTGGTAAAAGTAAATGCAGGTAGCTGCTTTTGTTTCTGCATTTTTCAGGTTGTAACACCTCAAGGTAGTTTGAACAGGCAGGTTTATTTGGAGCAAACAAACAAAGCAAAGCAAATAAAAAAAGGAGTAGTGTAGAAGTAGCCTCAGCGTGAGTTGTCCTCACTAATCACTGAAGTAATGTTCCATCCTATAAATGGGTTTTGCATTTCACATTACATTTACACTTACTGTATATATGTATTCACCTAAAGAGAACCTCGTTGACACTTTTCTTGTTGCGGTGTGACTTTGTCGAGACTCTGTGATTATTTTTATTTAGGGCAGTTGAATTCTGATCTGTCATCAAGACTGACTTCCCTGTTTCCTATTTTCCTATTTTTCCTTTTTTTAGTCCCTACATCAGAGGACATGTCCAGTTTGACTCCAGAGTCCAGTCCAGAGTAAGTAAATACGTCTCACTTACGTTCAAATTAAAATTTAACGGCTTCTTTTCAGTGTGAGGGGAAAAAAAATCGATACAGTAAAAAATTGCGTTGTAAAGTATCGGGTTTTTTTTTGAGCGTATCATAATTTTTTTTCAATTTCATTTTACAAATAAACATGAAACTTTGTTGATTAGTATAAAAAGGTCAATTGACATTTCAGTCGTCTAGATGATGCCAAGTGCTCATCTCACTAGAGCTGTTGTGTGACTAGATTGCGATATGTACTTTGGCAAATACTCAATATTTTGCAATATCATGATAATATTGTATGGTGGTGTCTCTGGCAATTGCCACCCCAGCGTCTTGTAATAATTGGTGTGTTTAGTTTGAATTTAAAATATTGTGTACTTCCCCACCACCACTTTTGTCCACTCTCATATAAAAATACAAACTTTGTTTCATAACACAAGAAATAAGAACATTTCTCAAGAATGACTAGATCTAGTGAATTAAAAAGGAGAGTGAATAAATGACTATTAACTAAGTAGCCAAAAATATGACTCCAAATAAATGTTTATGTATTTATTTGTAGCAATTGCTGCAGCTTCAGTTAGTGGTGGATTAAATGAAATCAAGTTGGGACTTGAACGTGATTTTATCTGCTGTTAGCGATTAATTGAATATAAGTTGTTTTTCCTGCAGTTCCAAATTTGTTCCGCATTTTCAGTTTCTAGTTCTGTTTTTAGTCTATAAACAGACACATATGTATGTATGAAATAAAACATACATATCAGTACATTCTCTCATTCTGAAAGTTTGAAAACACTGAAATTACAAAGATTTACAAAGCATAGACTTTTCTGGGGGGGGAGGGGGTTTGCACAAACTTCTCATAGTGGTGGACGAACGTAATCATCTGTGCAGAGATTTACACAAATGCAGCATCATTTTACGTCATTCAAAGCAGATAATCCCACATGAAAACCCGTTTTTTTTTTTTTACAGACTGGCCAAGAGGTCGTGGTTCGGTAACTTCATCAGCCTGGAGAAAGAAGAGCAGATCTTTGTTTTGATTCGAGACAAGCCGCTCAGCTCTATCAAGGCTGACATCGTTCATGCATTTCTCTCTGTGAGCACTACTGGGATTGGATAGTCTTAATTTGGCATTTGTGACATTAAAGATTTAAGAGTACACCTCCTGATCTGAGTGCCACCCGTTTCTCCCGCCTCTGCAGATCCCGTCCCTCAGCCACAGTGTGGTGTCTCAGAACAGTTTCCGGGCAGAGTACAAGTCCTCAGGCGGCCCCTCTGTCTTCCAGAAGCCTGTCAAGTTCCAAGTACGATTTCATTTTTCATCTTTTCGGCCCTGAAATTAATGTCAAAGAGTGCTCAACTCTGTTTGTCTGACCTGTGTGAAAATTGTGTGAAGATTCTTTTAAAGATTACATGTTGGATTTAATGCTTCAGTGGAGTGCATAATAGAGCAAATACAGATGTGTGGATATTCTTCTGGAGCATGATGCTGCCAGGAAAAGCAGAACGCATGTGAACATGTTTTTTTGTTGATTGTTTTCTTCCTTAGGTGGACATTGCATTCTCAGAAGGAGAGAGGGAACGTGAGAGGGAACGAGCAGAGAGGGAAGGAAGAAGAGAAATGGGCATCTACAGTGTCACCTTCACTCTAATAACAGGTAGAAGGATTTTTTTTTAAAAAGGCGATAAATCAGATGAGACATTATCAGGGCAAAATCTGAATATAAATAAATATACTTTGTACAAAGAGGAACCCATTGTTTTCACAATAAAAAAAAAACATATGTATGATTCAAGTAGAATGAAGTAATGTAGCTTTCTGTTGTGGTCCTGTGTGGCATAGAACAAAAGTAACATGTTACTGAAAATATCAATTTAAAATCTTAAATAACTACATCCTATACCATAAAAACTTCACAATAAATCTTCACAGAAAAATGTATTTAAAATACACGTCAGCGCATGTACTTGTCATAAATAATAGTAAAAAATATCCCTGTACTGTTTCTTTAAGTTGAGATATCTCTACTTAATTCCACTGAGGAGTGGGAGAGTGACACTAACGGAAAGACGGGAGTGTTACAGACAGTTTTTCCGCTAAAATCTTCAGGATTGGGGAATGTTTGTAGAGATACACCAAAAACTGTGTTTGTTTGTGTCCAAAGACTCCTTTTAATGAAGCTTTTTTAATGGCAGCTTCATGCTGCCTTCGCTGCACCACAGCGTCACGACTGGATCACTGCAGTACTTTATACTTTGGGTAGATCAGTCATCTCTTCACCGTCTTCGGGTGTTTCCAAACTGCAGCGGTATGTAAGCTGACGGGGAAGAGACGATGTGATCACATCACCCCTGCTCTGGCTTCACTTCACTGACTTCCTGTTCCCTACAGGATCCAGTTCAAAATGACATTGCATGTTTTTAAGTTTTTGCAAAACGCTGCGCCAACCTTTTTGCTGCACCTTCATGCTTGTCAGAGCACTGAGGTCAACAACTGGGCAGCTCCTGGATGTTCCTGGCTCCAGACTAAAAACTTGAGGGGACAGAACCTTTCTTTCTGTGGCGGGTCCCAAACGGTGGAACAGTCTTCCTGACTGTATTCAGCTGCCCAGACAATTCTTTGTTACTCATTTGATTTTGTTTTTAAGACCAGTTGACCTTTTACGGTGTTTTTTTTTTTTTTTTTGTATTATTATTGTTCTTTTTTTATTGGGCCTTAGTGTTTCTTCTCTACTTTATGTGCTGTATTTCCATTGCTGGGTTTTCTAGTCATTTTTATTTGGCGATTTTACTTATTGTTTTGTATTGCTTCCTTTAATTTTATTTTAATTTTATTTATTCACAGAGCTACAAGCAGTGATATTCTTGATGTGACTTGGACACAGCTTGTTGATGCTGCCACCCAAGTGTTAAGCAGATGTATTTGCTGGTTTCAAAATAGCCTGAACTACATGCAACATGAAAAGACATACATATAGGAGGTTGCTTTGTGTATTTTAACTTTACACTGTATGCTTCGGGTTTCAAATTTCCTCCATTTCATTTTGAATTTTCAAAGTTCAAGCTGATCCTCCCTTCTCTCAGGTCCCAGTCGCAGATTCAAACGAGTGGTGGAAACCATTCAGGCTCAGCTCCTGAGTACTCATGATCAGCCTTCTGTGCAGGCACTGGCTGGTGAGTAACACACATTCACACACACACTGGTTCGCTCTGCTGTCCTTTTAAGGACTCTGCATTGACACAGTAATTTGAACAGCCTAAATAAAGTGTTATCCTTAACCTTCACCATAACTAGTTAATGCTTAACCCTAACTCTAACCTAACTACTAATTCAAACCTTACACTTACACTTATCCAGTTCCTCAGAAATGAGGTTCTGCCTCATTAGGACCAGATTTTGGTCTTCATGAGGACTACTGGTCCTGAAAAGGTCAGTGTTGGTGCTAGAAAATGTCCCAAAGAGGTACAAATACAAGTGCACACACACACACACACACAGGCTACATGTAGCTGTGGTTTGTTGGGTTGACTTCTTCTCTCCCCACTTTTACCTCTTGCTGTTCAGACGAGAAGAACGGTCAGCTTTCCCGCCCGCCCAGCACTCCTTCACGTCAGAACTCTCGGCGCTCTGAAAGTGGATCAGATCGAGGAGAGAAGGAGCGCGTGGCAGATGGCGGGAGCGGGAGCAGCAGTAGCACTGTCTTACAAAGGCGAGGGTCAGGGAAAGACAAGACCAGACTCCTCTCATCATCCAATGGGACGCAGTCTCATCCCTGAAAAGAATGTGGTGGAAGAGAGGCTTTTCTCTCTTCCTCCCCTCTGTCCTTCCTACATTGTTTCCTTTCCCGTTCCCTTACTTTCTACCTTTGCTTTCTGCCATAACTCCTTAGAGATGGGATGAAGGAGGGGGGGAGTTGTTTTCTTGAAGCTGACCTAAGGATATGACGAAGAATTGCCCTCAGGTGGCTGATTTCAGCAGAAATGTATATTTGTGGGGGAGAAGGGGACAGGTTACGCTGATCTTTAGTCAGTCTTCAAGGAGAACTTCAGAGGGACAAGTGTAAAGACAGGAAATTGAAAAATTTCCGTCTTTCCAGAGGAATAAAGGAAAAGCTTACAGCCATGGAAATATCACTTACTCCAACGATTAAAGCAAGCACATTGCCTTCCCACCAAGAAATCAGATGCAACACGTGGTTCAAATCCAACAGGAAACCTCCCATCAGTCAGTCAAAACAATTAAAGAAGAGACTGGCCAATAAACGAAGCACCTCAACGCATTCTCATTCATCATACCCTGGCCAGCTGAATGTCAAATGGATCATTTCTCCTCAACACCGCCTGACCAAACATGATGAGTCACATGACGAATCTGCTCTCCTCGACCTAGCGATTAATCACAGATGCAGTGAATTTGTTTTTAACCACAACCACAGGGTCTGAGAGCAGAGGAGACGCTAAGAAGTGATGGAAAATGAGTGAGATGTGGTTTACGTCATGTAGGCCCACAGCTAGGTGAAATTCAGGACAGGACCTCGAGTGTATGAAAACATTTATTTCCATAATTATTTCTGAATTACACTGATAAAGCTATGATACCGTATTGCCTTTAATGGAGGAGAAAAAGTGGATAGTTAGGAAGATTTAGCCTCATTTTTAGGACACTAGTCCCACCACAGGTAGACTGTAAATACTCCCACTGAAGAGAGAGATATGATGAAGATAGATAGACACAGAACAACGGATGGCTAGAAACATTCCCATTAGGCGGCTAAGGAAGGACTAGAGAACAAGTTGCCAAAAGCATCTTGAGCAGGAGGGGTCCTACAAGGGGTCCAATGGTGGCCGAGTCTGGCCCCGCCTGTGCCCCCCCCCCGAACAGAACATTTCAAACGCTGAATAAAACCTGGTTCAATGTTGTCGTTCAAAGCGGTACACCTATAGATAGGCCTGCTAGGGTATATTCTGAATTTTAAAAATCAAATCCCTTTTGTCACGGTTGAAGGTGCCCCTCTGACAAAAACACTCCCTGCTAGTAAAACTGATCTAGAACTGTCACTGCTCCTGAGCTGTGACGGTCATAGAACTCTTCATTTGGACAGGTCAGAATTCATCTGCTTTAAGGCAACAGTGACGGAGCTCCAGTTCATTCTGTGTGCTGTGAAGTATTACCTTCCACTATCGACTACGGTGAAAGACACGGGGCTCTAACAAACAGCTGTTGCTCCCAGTTTGGTTCAAAAGTCCACTGTAACCCATCAGCTGAAGTTAACATGCAGCTAAACACTGCCTCTATAAAGCAGCTGTCCAACCATAGCTTTTGTTCTTAATTAGCTAAATGTCTATTAGGTGATGAACTTCCAGTTACAAAACACAAATGTCTAGACAGGAAAGCGATCTTTTTGTTCCCTTCCTTTTGTTTTAAAGAAGTGCAAAGAAATGAGCGGTCACCAATCCAGCCTCTTTCACATTTGGACACGTGTGAGCAGGAAGAGCTCAGGTGCTGCTGATAACATTAGTGATGGCTCTGTTCAGTTGAAAAGGGAGAGTCGCACGTACGTGGTGAAGGCACTACGTATTTGCCGTGCTGCATTTTTAATCTGTTGCTCCGCTCTGATTGTGCTGTGTGCGGAAGAAGTTGAGCAATGTATGCAGATATTCCAGCGCGTTGTGTTCATCTCAAACATGACAGCATCAAGCGGAGATGTGATACAAGACCGTTCTCGTTCGGCGTTTTCGTTGCACAAAGTTCACGTGGTCGGCAACACTTACAGCGAAGTCTGCCATGACAGACACTGCTCGTCCACCGGTGTATTCCAGTTGTAGTCAGAAGTCTCTCCACTTGGATGGCTGCCACCTGCGTTACACATGAAGACACTTTTACTGCTGTTTAGTTAGTTCGCGTTAAATCGGTCATACACTGTGTCGCTACACTGCGTGTGCAAAATACCGTGTACAGATACATCTGCATCACGTTCAGGATGGAGGTGAGGTCACTCCCAGTTACGGCCTCTGATGTAAATGAAGGGCACCATATACTTCGATAGCTACCTCTAGCATCAGGCATGCTCACTGTCAAGTGTTAAAGCAACATGTACGTGCGAGTCCCTCTTTAATCAGGACAGCTTGAAAGTGCAGTGGAAGGATCATCATTAATTTGATTATTTCCACCTGTGCTTTCCTGCGTGCGACCTGTCACATTTGGGCAGCCCATGGCCAAGAGGAAAGGGCTTATAATCAGAAAGTTGCTGGTTCAATCCTGGGAGGGGCCAAGGGCTGAGCAAGGCACCCAATCCTCCATTGCTCCCCAGGTGCAGATATGGGATGCCCACTGCTCCTGCACCTGGCTTGCGTGTGTTCACTGCTGGTGTGCAATAAGGCTGGGTTAAATACAGAGGTCAAATCCACTATCACTAATTGGTTTGTGAGCAAAAATTACTCAGTCTATTTCAAAATGTCTGCCATGAAAGAGGCCCACATTGTGCCTCACTGTCAGTGGTTTGTAAATGGATAACCCTTCTATACTGATGTCCTTTTAGTTTCAGTTAGACATTTGAATGTATGTCGTTAGTGTTTTTGCATCTTAAGACCTTAAGAGCAAGTACGGAGAAGAATGATTCCTGAGACCAAAAGCTTGTACAGTGTATATAGGTACGTTAGGAATGACCTGAAAAAAAGCCCAAACATGTCCACTGACTGAGAGGGATAATTCAGTGAACTGTAGAACTCAACAGGGCAACCAATTGTTAAATGCTTATAGACTCACAATTAGGCCATCGAAACTCTTTCAGTATGACAATAGATGCAGAGTAACGCAGGCCTCGGTGACGCCCCGGCAAAACCGCTGTCCTCTTTGTGAAACGAGATATGGGGAGGAGTGGGAGAAGCAGGAGGAGATGAACAAATGTACTGTACTCATGAGACAAAAATGAGAAAACAGAGAGTAAAGAAAAACATCTTGGGTGTCTTTGGTCATATGAATTGTCCACGCATGCCTGAGTAGGGGAAAAGACAAACTCAAGCCACATGTAAAGAATGAAATTATGCTTGTTTTGCTGGCCACCATTTTCTTCTCCTTTTCTTTCTCCTGTACTCCTTTCTTCTTCTTCTTTTTTTTTTTTTTTTTTTGCTTTCTTTGCTTGTATTGCTTTTTGTCTGTGCCACCAGCACAAAATAGGAAGTGTGGCCAAACCATGTGAATGTCAAAAACATTTTTGAAATCACTGCGTCCATATATTTATTGAAAATGTATTTATTTATCTATTTATTTATTTTCCAATTGTTTGTTGAAGGTGTGACTTCTTTACATGTATGGAACAGCAGGAGAACGACGGGGAAATGTTGCTTCTGAGATGTGGGATGCTCCCTTTTCCCACCCGTTTTGTATCATTCTAAAAACTAAAACCACACCCAACCATCAGCAGGCCAAAGATACCAAATATCCAGAGAAATATTTACAAGTGGAATTTAGAATCCATTTTCTCCAGAAAATGCAAAGAATTCGGTCTGCCCATAAACTACATTTCCCATTGTAGCTGCAGGTGCAGTTTGTGTTGGAGCTAATTCATGAATAGAAAGTGCAAAGACAAATGTACCTTTTTTTTGTCTGTTTTATTCTCTGGTAGAAGATTCCGTAATTTATTCATGTAAACCAATACCAACTCACACCCATACATTTTTGTGATTGACTTACAATCGTCATTTCACCTTTTCTGCCCACCTAACTTAAACTCAATAAGAATGGAAAAACAGACTCTTCCTGAATAGGCTGGTCTCTGGTATCTGTAGGAGCTGTACCGAAACGCCCAAGTCTCTGTTGACAAAACATGCAAATGTAACATGTTCTGAATGTCATATTGTGCCCTTGGGTGAGTTTCTAAAAACTTTTGGGAGATTACTTTGCATCACCCTGAATAATTTTATGATATTTGGTGCGTGCCAGGATTTTAACATTTAATAGAAATTAGTCCCCCTCCAGCTTATGTAACTGGAGACATTTTGCCATCCAGGTGAAACTTTGAATCCAGATCCGCTCTTTACTGTAGAAACAGGTCAGGGAGCTTATGTAAGATATGCAACTCGGGCTTGAAACCCCTGCAATCTAAATGAAATTCATCAGAGAGCATCGTCCCTCTTCCCTTCCTCTCCCGAGACTCCTGTTTGCACATTTTACAGAAATAAAATACTGCAAGGAGCTACACTCATACCCCTTTTCAACAACAATAAACATAAACATTTAAGGTATGAATGAATAAACTCTCTGTACCACTGACACCACTGAAACTAGTATTTCAGTTTAACATGCTTTCTTACATAAAGCAACTGTAAACTTATGACATGTTTTGTTTTTTTGTTTAACACAAGATCAGAGTCGACTTCACCTACACTCACATATATTCTAGTGAAATTATAGAAAAAGGAAGGATATAGAGGAGGAAGAAGAAAAAAAAAGAATCCTCCTCAGAGTTTGTTTTACTCTGAGCCTGGAAATCCACTCAAAAACACAGTGGGACCCTCAGCACATTTGTGGCAGAAATGCTCCCTGCGCGCTAAACCCTCCTATTGAATGAAATCTCACACGTCCCTCCCTCAACCCACCTTTTTCCACCCATTCACTTTTGCTACCCCCCCTCCCCCCCATTCAATCTCTTTGTATCTCTCAATTCCTGCGCCACACCCATCCTTGTCCCAATCGCACATATCTCTTCCCCTTATATAATCGACACCCCTCCTATCCTTGTATACATTTTATACACCATATACTTCAACGCAGATGCTGTATATTTGTATACACTGTATGCTTGTCTCTGTCACCATTGTATGCCATTCATATCTATGTAGCATTCACTATCTTTTATCAGCGTTGTAGCCACGGTGCCACTCTACGTCTCATCATTACTGCTCATTCTTCCTCTGCAGATAGAGTTGTGTGACTATAATGTCTTGCCTCATGCCCATGTTCCCCTCCATCCATCCATCCATGGCCACCCCTTCATCTTGCGACCCTCCCACTCCGCACAACAGAAGAAGTTTTCTTTCTCACTCTAAAGAAATTCATGATGTCAGGACATATTCAGCGGTGGAGGGGGGAGGTGTGTGTGGGTGCGCGCGCTTGTCGGAGGGGGAGGATGAGTCGAGAATACAGCTTACACAGTTAGTCCTGACGACGGCAACGACAAAAACACCACGGAGAAATGTCTGTAGTATAATTATGAAAAAGGAAAAAGTGCACTATTATGACAACAATTATTATTGCCTGTGACAAATACTGACCAATAAACAACGATGGAAATATGCATTGGCTGTTCCTGTTCTGTTTCATAATACACTGGAGTGTTAGCAAAATCATTTTCAAGTTGAAATGAAGACCATATTTTGCGTCAGGGCTTCGACGTCACACCTCCCCACAATGCAACACTGAGCTTGAGTCAGTTGTTTCAGGTGTTGCTTTATGATGCTTATATATTCCATGACAAGTGCCACAGTACCATGGTAACATGACATAATCTGAGTTATTCACCTTACCTGTCAGTGGATTAAATATGGCTGATATATCTGATAGATATACATACACTGAATATTACTGCTGCTGCTAAATAAAAAAACACACATCTTGAGTGGTGGGAAATAAATGGGTGAAAAAGGAAAATGAAGAATCTAGATAAAGTACAATCAACACCACATGTAGCCTCACCTGTATCACACTTGCAAAGTACAATATATTTACTGTTAGGGCTTGTTTATTCAGGGTGTCTACAGGTTTACACATTTGAAATGTAAGACTTTTAAGATCAAGCGTACAATGGAAATACACATCACAAGTGAAAATATAACCCTTTTAGGTACACACGTGGTTCAAAATGACAAGTGACGTGTGTTGGATGTAAAAGGAAAATAACAAAAACATTATCATTGTCCTAAATGTTGTTTATTTTGCACGTTTCCAAGAACAATAACACTAGCAGACAATAATCCCCTCGACTCGGCCATGAGTGTCCCCGAATAATTGCCATTTTCTAGCCATTTGGCATTTTCCCATCCCTCAAACTTCCGTGTACAGTCTAGAGTATTCCTTCTTTTTATCTCAAACTTTAAGGGCGAGCCACTAATGTATATGGCAGCAATAACATCGTGTTCAACCAGGATTTTTTTTTAAATAATCCCCAGAAGCTTTCAGACACAGCCTTAGTGGTCATTAGTATGTTATAAAATAACAAGATCATTCTAGGGAACCTTACTAACTACATAAAAATATTTAAGACCCATCAGAATCGAGTTTAAGACAATTTAATGCTTTTCAAGGCCTTAAACTATTTTAAGGACCTGCAGCCACCCTGTTATTGTTAAATTATATTCTAAGATCTTTTTATTGAAGTTTTTTATTTGACAAAGAAACAGACGCCAAATGTATGTGTAATTTATAACATTTATCTGTCTGTCTGTCTTGACGAAAACAATTCTCTATTTGAGAAGCTGGCTGGTCTCGGTGTGTGACGTCATTTACAGCTTCCCTCACAGAGAAAATTAAAAAGGTAAGATGTCTCACTCTGGTCCCTCTTAACGTGTCTTGCAAAGCTTTCTCTGTTTATAGTAGAATTGAGTAGAGTGCTCATTGAAACAAGCTGCACTCGCATCTTGTTTCACTGAGATCATTAATTAATGACTTATTAACTACTACAAAAATATACAACATAATTTTTATTTTATTTTTGTTTTTGAGAAATGTTAACGCCTACATTTTCACAGCCGTAGTTCGGCCCCTTGCTCTTTACAGGGCGTGGTGTGACTCATCTTACATATTCCATATTCCACCCATCTTCGCTGGCCGTTGCTTCTGGCTTTCACTGAGCAGGCAGTCTGCGCGGCGGCCTGAAGAACAGGGAGGGGTCTTTGTCCAAATAGTTGTTCCTGTGTCCGACTTTCCAGCGGCTAAACAATCCGAAAAACGCTTCAGGTAAATTTACTCCACTATGATCTAAGCGGATGGTACTGAGTTGCAGTTTCCGGACTTTATCAGTGTGATGCATCCCCGGCGTTTGTGTGCGTGTAACGCGCGGTGAGGGAGATGGTAGTGAGCGCGAACGTGCAGTTGTACCGGTGTGCTTTTAAAATGGAGTGATTGACGGAACAAAAAAACAAAAACAAAACACAACACCTTGCTATTTATTTACGTTGTTTACTACGGTAGCGAGTGGTGTTTCTGTCCCCGCCCGCGCAGACACGGACTGTGCGGTGATATACGAACCGCCGAGTGGTTTTTATACGTAGACACTGTTTTCTTTGATAAACTGGTTTAGACTCATTGTCAGTTAAAACGCCGTCTTTAGTCGTTGTTAGAAACTAGCTTTGGACAGTGACAGGCCACCCTGTTGCTGTACTCGGCAGCAACTGTTGCGGAGAATGAGAAGGACTCGCACTTTTTAATATAAATGTAACGTTGTCTGTTGAGCGCATGCTAACCAGACAACATCTTAGACCAGTTCAAGCACGGCTTGAATTTGGATTTGATCTTGACACAGGTGTTCTTTGTCAACATTGATTATCGCCAGTGATTATTTTAATTAGCACAGGTTTAAATAATTAACATAATCACCAACGTTTGCATAACACCAAGATATTCCAGATATTTCGAGTGTGTATGTTTGTTTTGTGGGAAAGGCTAGACTATAGTTAAATCAATTATTGAGTTAGTCATTCACCGTTGAGCGCATGCTAACCAGACAACATCTTAGACCAGTTCAAGCATTTTAATTAGCACAGGTTTAAATAATTAACATAATCACCAACGTTTGCATAACACCAAGATATTCCAGATATTTCGAGTGTGTATGTTTGTTTTGTGGGAAAGGCTAGACTATAGTTAAATCAATTATTGAGTTAGTCATTCACCTTCAGGGTTTTTGTTACTATATATTTTTTTTTGTTTTTGTTTTCAGTCCAATTAACTCATCAGTCTACATTCTGTGAACGTAATAATTGTTAAAATCATATTCAGTAGCAGTAAAGAAATGCTGTTGATGCTGCTCATATAGTTAGAGTTAAGACTTGGTTCAAAGGTTTGGATTGTCATTGGTTCATTATGGGTGTCCTCACATGCTCCAGCAGGTAAAACCTGTTTGCTGCCTTTGACTTGATGATGGAAACAATCAAATAGCAAGCTGTGCATTTAAGAAAAACTCTTACCCTCAGACTATTCATGCCTGTATTCATGCTGTTGCTTAAGATACTTTTTTACTGCACATACAGTTACTGAAGGATAGAATTGTATTCACTGGTTTCTCAGAAGAGCAGTGAATGTTGTGAAACAACCTTGTTGGTTTTATAATATCTGCCAATCCTGTCTGCAATCCAAGTCTGTACGTACATTAGGTTGGACAGTGTTCAGAATTCCCCTAGAAACAGTGTCGATTTTTGAAAAGGGAAGTTGTTTTGGCCAGTCATTGCTGCATGTTGACATCCTTGTCCTGTTAGAATTTGGTGATAGTTTAGAAGCAACGGTCAAGATACAGGTTACATTTTAACAGTTTTAACGGTGGTTATTATAAAGTTTTTGAAGGCCGTTAAGTACACATACAAAAAAATGGTATGTAACTTAAATATCTGACACGACATACTTGCACTTTTCCTTTCACCTTCACTTTTTTCCCCATCTGATTCAAACACTTTTGCACAAATGGTTCACTGGAAGTGGGAAGTGAGAAATGTGCAGCTGCATGGCAGGGCAGAGGGAAACAGAAGAGATGACAGAGGGCTACAAACATCCGCACACACACTGGCCTCAATGATCTCACAGGGGTTGTTGTTGATCTACTTTTTATAGGTTGATTGATGGGTACTTTATTGTCATAGGCCCCATTCATCTGCAGCAGCTATACTTTACCATGCCTATTAATGGTTCAGGACTCAGAGCTTCTTTCCCCTCTCTCTCTCTCTCTCTCTCTCTCTCTCTCTCTCTCTCTCTCTCTTAGAGCCCAACTATATGTGATTTTAAGATTTTTTTCCTAGGGGCTGATCGATTACTGGGGGCCATTACTGGGCATTCCCATATCTGTATCTCCATTTTATTTTAACGATCACTGATATGATGAAGTCATTACAAAGTGTGCTCCTGTGGCTGCAGTCTCTTACTAATTATTAGAATCTGTTACCATGTATAACCCCAGTTCAAAAAAAAAAAAGTTGGGATGCTGTGTAAAATGTAAAAAAAACCAGAAGGCAATAATTTGCAATTATCATAAAAATTTTATAGAAATAGAAATTTTATTCCCAGTAGAACATAAACAACATATCAGATGTTGAAATGGAGACAATTTAACATTTCAGGAAAAATATTTACTTAGTTTGAATTTGATGGCAGCAAAACATTTCAAAGAAGTTGGAACGGGGCGATGGTTACCATGTGTAGCATCTCCTCTTCTTTAACATCTGTCTGTAAATGTCTTGGAAGTGAGGAGACCAGTTGCTGGAGTTTTAGGAAAGCAATGTTGTCCAATTCTCGTTTGATGCAGGATTCGAGCTGCTCAACAGTCCTGGGCTTTTGTTCACCTCGCTTACCTTACCTCCTACCTCACCTTGCCTTATCACCGCTTTCCTCACCTTACATCCCCTTATCTTACATCCCCTTACCTCACCTCACTTTATCCTGCACATGAGGGTCGAGGAGGGCGCTGTTGCCAATCCCAGCTGACCGGGCGAAAGGTGGGGTACTCCCTGGACAGGCCGCTAGTCCTTAGCAGGGCCACATAGAGACAGACAACCATCCACTCTCACATTCACACCTTCGTGATGGACAGTTGAGCACCCAGACTCTTCTCCTGTGAAGCCATGCTGTTGTAATGGATGAATTATGTGGTTTAGCATTGTCTTGCTGAAATATGCAAGGCCTTCGCTGAAAGAGATGTTGTGGTGTGGATGGGGGCATATGTTGCTCTAAATCCTGTATGCACTTTTCAGTATTGATGGTGCCATTCCAGATCTGTATGCTGCCCAAGGCATAGGCACTAATGCAACCCCATACCATCAGAGATGCAGGCTTTTGAACTGTCCATTGATAACAAGCTGAATGGTCCCTTGTCTCTTTATTCTGCAGGACACAATGTTCATGGTTTCCAAAAAGAATTTCATACTTCACCTGACTTTTAGAAAAGTTTTCTATTTGCCTTTGAACATTTTAAATGAGCTTCGGTCCAGAGAACACGGTGCCGTTTCTGGATCGTGTTCACATATTGTGGCTTCTTTGCATGATACAGATTTAACTTGAATTTGTTGATTTGTTCTCAAATGCTGCAGTTGTTTTTTGGGTTTATGAGATTTGCAAATAATTGCATTCTATTTTTATTTAGATTTGACACGTTTTTGGTGTCAGGGTTGTATATTTTATAAACTAATTAAAAATTCAAGATTTTCGGAGATCTAAATTTTTACTGTGAATGTATATTGTTCTTAATATTGGTCATCTGCTGCAGTAATTAATAACAATCAATATTGGCTCTGAAAAAAACAATTTCTAAATTTGTCTTTCACACATCTGCATCCTAAAGGAAGGGCAGAAACTCCACCAACCAAGCCTGCAGAATCACTTTCTGTCTGGTTTTTAGAAATCTTTATTTTGGTTTAGACATTGAGAAAATATGGTTGTCAACTTGTGATTTCATCTGGCTCTGAGAATTCACTTTTTGTGCAATTTTACTCATCAGACCTAAACCCAGGCCTTAACCCTGGCCACTGTTAAAGACTCATTATTGCATACATTGTTCCCCAAAAAAATAAATGATTTATAATCAGTTTTAATTGGTCATCCATTTTTGTTGGTTATTTTGTAAGTATTAATATTAATTTAAATTATATCATTCAGAATTATCATAATTCAGTACTGAAATGTTCTAAGATACAGAGGGTAGAAGTTTTTGAACCCTTGCATTTATTATAAAAGTTCTTCATCTGAGTGAAGTATTAACAAACACAGTGTGCTTGAGCTGATAAGCTAGGAGCTGTTTTACTCAGGGTTTTTGGTGCTGTTTTAAGAATTATTGAGACAACAGCATTCTAATGACATTAAATTACCCAAATGTTGTAAGTCATATGCTTTAAGGCATGTACAAACAACAAAGCTGAAGTGCAACTATTTAAATGTTTGTTCACATTTGTTCCTACAGGAATGGCAGAAGCCCACCAGGCTGTGGCGTTCCAGTTCACCATAACACCAGAGGGCATTGACCTGCAGCTGTCTTATCAGGCCCTGAATCAGATCTACCTGTCCGGTTTACGGTCATGGAAGAAACGAGTCAGCCGCATACGGGTGAGCGTGATGGGACACCCTTGTATTTGTCCACTAGACCACTACTTCTCATATTTGATATTGACGTCTTAAGTGTTGTGTGGTATGTGAAGGGAATGTAATGTGAGAGCTATGACGAGGCTGAATGCTGATGCCTTGATTATAAGCTGTGAATTCCCATGTGTAGTGGTTAAGAATGATGAGCCTTTACTAACATGCACTGACATGCATGTTTTCCTCCTGCTGGAGTTGGCAAAGATGCAGCTGTACCTATGAGCACAGCGATTGTTTTTGTTGTGCTCTAGTTTTTATAATGATTACATACAAGTGAATGTGGTGAGGTCACAGACTGTTAAATTGTCGAACATGTATTTATTTGGTCTTATCAAGAACTAAAAGTTCACAAATTGTTTCGTTTGTTAAGATGAAAACTAATGATAATTACATGCTGTCTGATGTTTCTTCTGTAAAACAGAACCGGGTGATTAAGGGAGTGTACCCCGCCAGCCCTTCCTCTTGGCTCTTTGTCGTCATAGCGATCCTGGCCACCATGTACATGCGCTCTGATCCCAGCATGGGTCTCATCGCAAAGATACAGCAACACCTGCCACTCAGGTACCCACAAACACTTTTCAAGAGAGCAGGAGTAGCAACATTAGGAGATATTTCATTATGAGAGAGTGACGTTGATTTATAATGCATAGGTTTTTTGGTCAGCATCTTTAAACACTAGCCACAGATGCAGCCTAAGTTATATCAAGGTGGATGTGGATAGCACTACCTGGACACAAAATGGGACTCGGTAAACTCTGGTTTGGTTGCCTGGTCATGGTGTCTGATAGTTGAAAGATCCTAAACACCTAATGACTTCAGGTTACATCACTTACGATGTGTCTAGGTGTCAGAAAATGTACTGTATTTTAAAAGCTACATTATTTGACGTTGACAAATTCATTGTCAACGTCAAGTAATTCGAATATTAAAATCCAGCACAAATGCAGTATGTTATCCAGTGCTAGAAGTGCTAGTCTTTGCTATGCATTTCTACAACCTCCATGCTGTCAGTAGCTCAGAGCAACTGTTTTCTGCTGTGGGAAAAATTGCATTAAAGTGCAGGGCAAGCCTGAGTTCTGAGCAAGTTGATATGCTTATCTTCCTTCATTTTAATGCTTATTTTATATCTCACTCACTCACATCCACTTGCACTCAGAAGCACCTGAGCCGTAGACATGGTAAGGCACACCAGTGACAACAATGTGATATTTACATCAGTTTCAAAGATCAGTTAAGAACTGTAGGGAAGCATTAAAAGAAAAATGCACAGCTATCTACAGTTTGAGTTAAGATAAATACAGACAGCTGCCGTACCAGTGCTGCTTAGCCATGAGGGGTTTTGTGTTTATCTATCGGTTTTTGTGTTTAATCCAGTGACTTTACTTAAGTAATCTCTAAAGTAAGGCTTATGTTAGGCCTTAGAAACTGATTGTCAAAGATAAGATGCACAGTCTGAAGGCAATGGTTATTTTTTACTTATTTTGATTAGGTTATGCCATAAATTCAGTTAGTATTTATATCCATTTTAGTCTTTTCACATTTTATTTAAATATGATATTTTTGTTTTTTGCATTGCCAAAATATGTTTTTAAATGTGTAATCAAACAACTAAAATGTTTGTTTTTGTAAAAAAAAAACAGACATGTTGGTTGGTTGTTTTAAGATATATTCTATGTGCTTTAATTTAAAATATATTTTTTCTGATTGTTGAGTTTCGATTAGTAAAATAATCAATAGTTGCAACTCTAGTGCTATGTAAAACAGAGAACAGATTAAATGTTTGACTTACCTAAATACACAGATGTCAACAAAAATATACACCTGATGACTCACTGCTCAGGGTAGGTGCGGTGTTTGGAATTTACCTTTGCCCTACTTCCCTCCCAGTCTATTCTCTAATTGTTAGTTTTTATATTTATGACATTTGCACCAACCACGGGCTGAATTGGTGATTAAAAATATGAATAAAATGCATTTATCGTTGTCATAATTATGTAGAATGCTGGAACCTTTCGGAATGAAACCAGGCACAGGGAGCAGCCCATGTTCTTCATGTGAAATCACACACATTGTTCTTATCCCACATTATTGACACATGGCTGGCACAGCTGTCAGGAGGAGCTGGGGCTTCAACAAGTGACCCTCTGATTAGTGGATGACCCCCACTACACCTCCTGATCCACAGCAACCCCAGTAACCCTTTAAAAAAAAATTGGTAAATTGGTAAATGTGTCAATTATAGCCACTTAACAGAATATACATATCACAGTTGTCACAAAAAAACAAAACTGGTTCTGCAGTCTAGTTCTCACTTTTAATGAATACATTCTGTGCCGAGATGGTAAAGCAGCTGCATCACTCTGAGTTAACACAATAATCCACTCACAAAAACTCTGAAACATTAAAAGAAGGTTCATAACGAAATACTTTACATGTCTGTGACATAAAGACATGGAAACAGATAGTTGCATTTCATTTGACCTACTTTGTTGCTCAAGAAAAAAAAGGGAAGTCTTTTATATTCATTCTTGCTGTACATAATTGCTTTGGTTGTTGAAGTCTCTGGCTGTGAGTGCTGTTTCAAAACCTTCACCTCAACCTTCATTACAGCACTCAAAGCATTTGCTTCAAGTGTTTAACTAGACCATGTACATATCGCTACGCTGTCATCTGTAAGAGGTGTTCTCCTGGCTTTTAGCATGTGCTTTATCTGCCCTCTGCTGGTTGTAACTGTGCATAGGTTTGGACAGGATACAGGTATGTCTGGTATCTCAAAACATGAACTTCCTCAGTTGAAAAGCCAACTTTGTGCATAGCTTTTATAAGCACTATACTATAAATATACACTGTAGAGTCATTACTCTAACATTAATCAATCAATAATTTCATATACTTTACCATCCTCTGTCCAGTCTCCACGTGTCCCTCAGTGCCCAGGGCCAGACTATGTTGTCAGCATTGGTGTTCAGCACGCTGCTGTGGCTGTCCCTCATCCTCGCGCTCAGGTTCTGCCTCAAGCTGCTGCTCTCCTACCACCAATGGATGTTCGAACAACATGGAAGGGTTTCCAACACCACTAAAGTCTGGGTGGTAAGACATACAGTACTTCCACATGATATCGCAGCTTTGTCATCATTATCATTACTCTGCAGTGGTTGTTTTCAGTTAGACACGAAATTGCTGTTTACATATAATATTGTTTATCGTTTAAGTCAAAAAAAAGTTTTAACAATACGTCTCCTAAGTAGGGCTGCAACGATTGTTCAATTAATCAATCACTAAATGAATTATTTACAAAGAATAGTGTAGCCGAGTGGGAAAAAAACCTTTGGTCCTTGATTTGTTGTCGCATGAATCAATATTGCAGCTTGAGAGACAGGTCTGTTTTTTTTAATTGAACAGATGGATAATGAAGTGTATAGATGCATCTAGAAAAGTCTCTCTGTTCTTCACAGACCCTGGTGAGGTTATTATCAAGCAGGAAGCCTTTGTTGTACAGCTATCAAACCTCTCTACCTCACCTGCCTGTTCCTGCCATTAAAGACACACTGAGTCGCGTGAGTGGACACACACGATCATACCTGTACACATTCTTACATTCACTTCACACCTTTATTTTCCTTTCCTCCAAGGCTGTCACTTTTATTCAGAATTTGAATATTAATTATTATTATTCATGTTGTGTTGAATGTGGTGTTGACACTTCGTATTGTACACGCTCTCTCTCTCTTTTCCAAAGTATCTGGAGTCTGTGCGTCCGCTGCTCACTGATCCAGAATTTAAGCGAATGACTGAACTGAGCAATGAGTTTGAATCTAATCTGGGAAATCGTCTTCAACGCTACTTGAAACTTAAAGCTCTGTGGGCCACAAATTATGTAAGAGCACTCACTCATTCACATACACACATCCATGTGGACACAGTTTTGCAGACTACTTAACCACACTATAAATGACCATATTCTCTAACTTCAGCTTAAACCTCAAAAAATTGATTATATCCACATACAGAAGTCACAAATAAACAAAACCCAACAATTAATAAAATGACCATCCACTATCATCCACAGTGGTTGTCGATGTGCTCTTGTTGGAGAGCATGTACAAGCTATCATTGCTTAATGACCTGGGCATAATTATCTGGCTATATTTGTGTATTTGGATAAAATTATGTGATTCTCCATTTCTCTGATGTTATCCTCTCTCATGTTTAGTCTCTTAACTCAGCTTGGAATTTAAGGCGTAAAACTATATTTGTCACTAGGTGGTGGAGTAAATCACTATTTATTTCCATTTTTTGCTATTAGTGCAATACCTCCGACTATACATTCACTTAAACACCAGGTTCATCAAAAGCAGGTCTCGGAATTAAATAAGACGGCTAAGCTCACAGGGAATGTTGGAATGAAGGAGGACATGAGGACAGAAGAGGACACAAAGGATAGGGCGAGATGGGGCAAATGATCTGCTGTGGCGAACCCTAAAGAGAGAAGCCAAAAGGAGAAGAAGCAGCACACGGGAACTGGATTACAATCTAATTTCTGGATTCCATCTTTTTTTAAAAATTCTGTTCTCCTTCAGCTTCATTGCTGTGCTTGAATTTGTTTACATATTGAGCATATTTAGGTATTTTGATTTTCTTTGGTGTTGGCAGAGAGCCCTGGAAAGGATCGGCACTGTTTAAAATGCTCTTAGTTAAAATTATACATGTTTTTTTTTTGTATTTTGTCATTTTTAAATTTGAATGAAATAGAACAACAAATGTTTTGTTGCAGGTGAGTGACTGGTGGGAGGAATATGTCTACTTGAGATGCCGAAGTCCTATCATGGTCAACAGCAACTATTATGGCATGGTAACCACTACACCGTTTTACAACATCAAAAAAAGCAAAATCTTTTATTAAGCAAATCAAATCTAATATACATTATTGTCCCAACTGGGAACATTTGGCAGAAGTGAAACATTGCTGCAGAACAAAACAGTGTGATAGCAATGGAAACAGCATACATGATACATGAAATAGGTAATGGTAAAGGAAATGATTGCACCTGCCATAAAACACTTGTAAAGTACTAATTTAGGTTATGTTACACCCATTCAGTTGATGCGAATTAGATTTTCTTGATATCAATTGTTAACTCATTTTAATCAACTTTCTTTAATAATAGAAAGTGAGAATTATCTTATTCACAGTTCTTAGCATATCTGTGCAACATTTTCTGTTTTTTTTTTTGTTTTTGTTTTTTTTTTTTAAGTAAAAATACTCTGGCTTTTAGTTCTGTTTTTCCATTCATTTTTTTTTAACAAACAAAGGCTTGTGAAATATGTGCAGGTCTGACAGATGCCCACCTTCATACTTAGGAATTAAATTTAAAACTATGATGTCTGATATATTTTTTTTAAGATTTTCAAAACCTTAAATCAAAGCAGAACCTGCAGAAATCTTTTGTGGCAGACATGCTCAGGTGTCCCAAGACGTGGCAGAGCAGTGCTGCAGTCATCACAAACTGCAAACACGTCCAGTGTATGTTAGTGTATGACATAGTTTCATGGTGATTATTGTAGTACCCTCCCAACCCTCACCACTCTTATTTTGCAGCAATATGAAAATAACATAAGTTTGTTCACATTTGTTGACGGATTCATAGAGGATTTAAGTTTAATGATAAGTTTTATGTACCTTCCAGGACTTTCTGTATGTGACCCCAACACCGCTGCAGGCTGCCAGAGCAGGTAACACCATCACTGCTCTGCTTCTCTACCGCCGCAAGTTAAACCGAGAGGAACTCAAACCGGTAAAACTGCATGCATTTCTGCAGAGGTGATGGAGTTGGCGGTTGAACTGTTTGTTTTAGCTTTTTTTTTTTTTTTTTTTATGGATGGATGTTTTTAAGGGGTGTGCTACACAGTAGTGTAGACAGACAGAACTAGATAGCTATAATGTCTATATTATCATGAGTAATATTTATATATAATTTGGGAGTAAACTGGTTTAACATACTTAATGCATACACACTTCACAACTTCACTGCTCATTAATGGTACATATACTATAATTTGGATTGGATTATACTTAACATTGACTGATTTATTCTTTATCCCGCATGTCAGGGTAATACCATGGTGGCAATTTGTCATTATTGTCAAAAACCTTTATACTCTGACCTTTAAGAATGAACAGAGGATAAATTGTTAAATTAAATTTGGTACATGCATCAACGTTTGCTCTATGAAATTTAAGCATGTCAAAATTCAAAATGTTTTTGACCAAGCTGACATTCCCATCAGCCTCACTTGTAATCTTTCAGTGGTAAGCATTTTAACATGAGCTCAAATCACTGCTGTGCCTCACAGAAGCTAGTATGGCTGTTAAATTGCAGTGCTTTCATTTTGTTGGCCAACAAACTTTACAAATATGTTACAATTGAACATTTGACAGTTTGTCAATGACTGTATGATAGATAATCACAAAAGATCTTTCTGTGTGGCAGTAAACAATATGTACTATAACTATAAAACAAAAAACTAGTTTCATTGGAAAATAACAGACTATTATTGTTAATTGTACAAAGCATATAATGTTACTCAGACAAAACTAAATTATTGTATAATGCATTTAGTCTCACTATTTCTTTCTAATTTGGATGAAGACAGCTGCAAAGTGAAACCAGCTTTAAAAAGAGCAAATATTAAAAAGAGAGGTCTGTGTTTCTGTGTGTCAAGAGTCGTGTTCCAGGTACTGTCATCCCTCTGTGTGCTGCTCAGTGTGAGAGGATGTTCAATACAACGCGCACGCCAGGAGACGAGACTGGTAACTCACACCCACATATAGTTTATTGTTTGTAGATAACATTGTGTCAGCTGATCTTTGTTCACTGAATTAGAAATGAGTCAGTAAATTAGCAAGCAACAACAACAGCAAAGTTGACCTTGTCATTACTTTGTAATTATAATTCAAATTTGTTTGTTAGAGCAGATAAAAGAAATGTCTGCTGAGCCAAGAAAACACTCTTCTCTCCCTCCCCAGATGTACTGCAGCATTGGCTGGACAGTGAGTTTGTGACAGTGTATCATAGGGGGCGCTTTTTCCGCCTGTGGGTGTACCGGGCAGGCCGACTTCTGTCTCCTCGGGAGATTGAGTACCAGGTCCAGAGGATTCTGGATGACCCTTCAACACCACAAGCTGGAGAGGAAAAACTGGGGGCTCTCACTGCTGGAGACAGGTAGGAACAGTGGTGTGAGTACATGCACTCCAATGTGGAATTTATTTGTAAATTATGATTGACATCTCTTTTCTGTGGAACTTATTCAGTAATTTTGTTCAGTGTTGTGGCTAAATGCATGAGCAGATACTTAAACTGTATAGATTTTTTGATGCTATTACTCATGTAGATCTTTATACATTTTATTTTGAATAACTATAGAATAAACACAAACAGAACACATCTTGTGGGCCTTCACCAAAATACACCCACAAAAAATAATAATAATAAAGCACAGTAGCAAAAAGTAGCAAATACATAACCATTAGTGTATCACCAATGTCCATATGCACTATGGTACATTCATGTATAAAACTGTCTGTACACAACCACTGTGGAAGGATGTACAAAGAGCATAATTTAAAAAGCTATCCAGAGTAACTAACTGCAAATAAATCAATATGCCCTACTTATTAAGAGAATTTTATTTGCTTTCTGATGCAGTCAGTTGAAGAACCTAAAAGTACATGATTAAAATGACCCTTTCAGCCACAAAAGCATGGCAACAATGTAAGTTCAATGTGTTTCACACAGCAGTTTTAATGAGCTCTTAGTACAACTAACAGTGGGTACACTGTACAAGTTAGTTTTCCATATTTAATCCTAAAATGTTAAGAATACTGTGTTTTCGTGAATCATAATGCATGAATCATGGGTAAATTTTTCAAATGTTGCAAAGTGATATTGAGCCTGATATGTCCTTCTATTAGTGTTATTTTTATTTTGAATAGGAAGGAGAGTAAATAACTACATCAGAGCCATACAGAAGACAAATCTGTTAAATGCTGCTGAATTGTAGACTCAAGATGCTTCTGATCGCTAGGTGGCACCAGAGTACACAGACCACAATAATTTAATGCTTTCTGTTTACAGTGTTGCGCATAGATATGGTCTGCCAGGAAGCTAGGGTAGTCACAGGAAACATTTAAAATCTTTTAGTTACTTGAGACTATAATTTGTGAACATCTGGTTCCCCATGGGTTCCCAGAACTCAACCTCTTCTCTGAGCCCAAACACTTGAGCACTTTAGAAAGCCAAAGCTTGAATCACTATTGTGCTGTGACTGTGTTGTTTCTGTTTGTTTTGTGAGCTTTCCCTTTTCTTCACTTCTACATGAATGTGTAGCTAATCTCTAATGTGTATCAACACTGTGTAAATTGGATTACATCACAACACATATAGGACATACAGTACTTTAACATAATAAGTCAAAGTAACATGTGTACATTGTTATCAGTTGTACTTTGTAAATGATGGGTGTCAGATTTTAAGTAGTTTTGTAACAGTCACTTGACAATTCATGTATTAGGTCACATCAGTGCTTTTAAATTTACAGTACTATGCAAAAGTCTCAGGGCACTGCCAGCTTTGTTGTTTTTATGTCTGGCAAGTCCTGTGATAATTGGCATTTGGATTGGAATGATCTGATGTGACTGAAAGTTGGTCTTATATACTGTATTAGCAAGCTGTCAATGAATTTAACTCATACAGCATGTGTATGTACTGCTCAAGCAGGTCTTGAATGAATGTGGTCTAATAGACCTTTTTTCACAGGACGTGTTTGTCGACATGAAAGAATAGGACAAACAGTATTAATTAGTGTTCCACTTCAGGTTTAGGAGAACTGTGATGGGCAGAAGATAAACATTATGCAGAACAGGATTTTGTGAAATGTCAGTTTGGGGGATTAAACATTTTGAGTCTCTAAATGCGCCCCTAGACATAACTGAGCACGTGTTACTTGAATTTTAAAAAGGTTTCTCTACAGTATGACATGAGTTGGTTATATAGTAAATTATTTTTTATTTGTGTATCTGGTGGTTTGTAAATTTGGTTTATAGAATTAGTAAGATGGTTGAAACTTAACTGACAGCACATGACATTTGTCACAATGATGAGGAGAATTATGGGCCATATGGCAGGTTATTGGTTAGCACTGTTGCCTTTACAGTGAGAAGGCCAGGGTTTGCAACCTGCTTGTGTGGGTCTTTCTTTGGGTAGTTCAGCTTCATTTTACAGTCCAAAAACATCCAGAGGTTAATCGCATACTCTGAATTGTCTGTAGGTGTAAATGTGAGAGTGAATGTTTATTTGTTTCTGTGTTTGCCCTGCGATGGACCGGTGACCTGTCCAGAGTGTACACTGCCATGTCAGTCAGTCATACATTGCCTATGTCAGTTGGGTTTGGCTACAGATACCCACAACCCTCATATGGAGGATAAAGAGGTAGAAGATGAGTGAGTGAGAGTGTGTTAAGTGCGAGTCATTTGTTAATGCGTTTGTGCCTGTGGGCAGGAGAGATGAGACGGCAACAATATATTAGACTGAACATTCTGTTAGCATTGGATTCAGTTTAATTTTTTCATTTGCTGATCATACACACACATGGTTGATTCTCAATCCTGTTTTAATCCTATTAGTTTTTTTTTACAGTGACTCTGACAAGGTTATAAAATCATAACACTATTTCATTAACATTTCAGAAGTCTGGTAGGCTTTCCATTTTGCTTTAGCTTCACCATTTTTTTTGGTTACTTTTTACTTGGAAAGTGTTTCTATGTAAGTACTCATGTGTCACAATTTAAAAGCTTTGGACATTCATGATAAGTTAGCATAATATGACACTACATAGATTTTTGTAACTGCAACATTTCAAGTCCTCTGTAATATTGTGCAATATCGTGACCATTTCCTCCTGCCAATGAAATCTGGGATGCTTTCACAGTTAAATGCTTGAGAACATCTGCTGTTTTTTTCTTAAAAGAACTCTGTGTTCTGAAGACATTTATCTCTTTCCCGATTTATGGAGTGTCTTGTTGGATTTTAGCAGAGTTTCTGAACAATTCCATGTATAGCTATTATAGGTCTATGAACTCAGGACAGCAATAACACTGTGACACTCCATTCCCCAGGATCCCTTGGTCTCAAATGAGGAAGCAGTACTTCAGCTCTGGTTTCAACAAGCGGTCACTGGATGTCATAGAGAGGGCTGCCTTCTTTGTAACTTTGGATGATGAAGAGCAAGGCATGAGGGGGGACGATCCAGAAGGGAACCTGGACCGTTATGCCAAGTCCCTGCTCCATGGGAAGTGTTACGACAGGTGAGAAGGAAGGCCTTGAGATCACAACCAAAGTGCATTACCTTCAACCCTTGTCAGTGAAAACTGATTGACAGCTTTTTAAAGTGTTTATACTCTAAGCAATGCAGCAACACAACACATCCATGCGTTTTGAAAAAAAAGATGCACAGTTGTGACTCACCATGTCACCATCTTTTCCTTTCATCATACTTTTCCTCCTCCTGCCTGCGGCCAATTCCTCTAATCCTCTGAAACGTTATAAATCATTCTGTCATTGTGATCCTTTTGAAGCATTTGCAGCAGCAACAGCAAACTTTGTCTCAGTTCAACAAGTCATCTTCTGTAGCTCTTTATTTGCATGTTACAGCTACACGAATCAGTACCCACCTCTTTGTGAAGGCCTGAATCTATCACCCCAAAAGAATTTAGAAAATTTTCTTTCTGCAGCGTTCATGCAAATCAGTTCTCATGAACCCGTATGTCCTCTCATTTATAACATCAAATAGATACACTCAATCATCTTTTTATTTTGAGATTTTGACATTGTGTGGGTTTGTTCTGTATAAATGTTTTGATAGCATGACTTTACATTTTCACATCAACAGCAGACCACATTCAGCTATGACAAATAACAGGCGCTGGTCCACAATGAGATGCATATTTGTTGTTTTCAAGGGAAATTTTGCAATTTTGCAATAAAATGAATGGATGGGCGAAAGGTTTAGATTATATTTTGCCATGACTATCTCCTCTGTATGTAAGTAGTACAACTTACTACTACTGTAATTGAATGTTTGATTTTTTTATTCAGGGTTAGGGTTAGGGTTATTAATACCGTGATATATTGATAATGATTATAATAATCATTATTGTAAAATAGTGCAAAATATTTGTTTGTTAATTCATTAATTTTCACTTTATTTCTGAAATGTAAGAACACACAATAAAGAATAATAATTTTGAAAATATAGTCATTGTTAACTATAACAATAATACTGACTCTGTATACCCTGGCAGAATTTGATGATTATTATTATTTTTTTGGCCATTTTTCAAAGAATATGAATGATAACACAAAAATTTTTCTTTCACTCATGATTAGTGATAAAAGGTGAAGCTGTTTATTGTTAAACAATTGTTTGCTCTTTTTAAACATAATAACAGAAACTACCCAAATGACCCTGATCAATAGTTTTCATAACCTAGTTCATAATACCATGTATTGGCACTTTTTAATATCCATGACAGCTTGAAGTCTTTTGTGGTAGTTGCGGATGAGAAACTTTATTTTCTCAGATGTTAAAGTTGCCCATTCTTTTTGGTAAAGTTATATTGAGGTCAGGAGACTAAGATGGTCACTCCAGTACCTTCACTTTTTTCTGCAGTAGCAAATGTTTTGGGTCATTATCATGTTGGAACATCCAAGTACGTCCATACGCAGTTTCTGGGCGGATGAGTGAAAATTTTCCTCCAATATTTTCTGATAACATGCTGCATTCATTTTGCCATCAATTGATCCACCTCTGTTTCACTGCAGAAATGGTGGATTTTTCATTAGTCCTTGTTGACTCCTCTCCGAATGTAATTTTTATGGTTCTGATCAAAAAGTTCAATTTTGGTCTCCTCACTCCAAATAACTTTGTTTCCGAATCAATAACAATCTCTAATAACAGAATAAATTTCCTATAACAAAATTACATTATCCATATTTATATCTTATTGTAAGATAAAATTGTGTGTATGTGTGTTCTTGTACTTGCTGCAGAGTGAGGACCAAAAATCATATAAACCCTAAAAAGTGAGGACATTTGGACAAAGTGAAGACATTTTGGCTGGGCCTCACCTTTTTACACCCCTTAAAAGGGCTTTTTCAGGGTTAAGACATGGTTTAAGGGTTAGGGTTAGGCATCTAGTTGTGATGGTTAAGGTTAGGGTAAGGGGCTAGAGAATGCATTATGTCTATGAGGGTCCTCACTCTGATAGAAGCGCATATATATGTATGTAAGTATGATTCTTATTATGATACATAGTGTTCATACATACAATCTATCCACTTCCCACTCTGCAGTATCTATGTCTAGTATACTGTCTAGTATCCACAAACACTAGACAGTAAAACATGCACCACCATCATCATCATTACCACTCTGAGACCCATTTATTATTAAGCCCATTCAAGCATAATAATTATAAGCATACCAATATCTGTATGGATATAATACTAATAATGATTAGTAGTAGTAATATTATTAGTAATAATAACGCATTAATCAACACATAAAATTTCTTTGTACTTTTTAAATTTAATCAGAATTGGATACTGCTTATCGACCAGCTCAGCTTCTGTTCATATAGTGACTAGCACATCTATTTTAATAGAGGTGCCAATCACTGAAACAGCAAAGTGTTGAAATGCATAAATGAATATTTCTTTGTTTGTTTTCTGAAATACATATGTATTATGGGTTCAATTTCTCTAATCTCTTCCACTGATGGTAGCCTATAAAATACAAAAATATGAACATTACATAAAAAATAATATTGTATTAGAGTAATAGCTCATTATAATCACAGTATTACTATTGTTACCGAGCTTTTACCTGGGCATTTTACAAAGATGATGGCATTGCCATAATGACCTCCCATTTCAAAATTATTGAACCATGTTGTTGCTGAATTGTAATGCAAAGTGTTAACCTGTTTCTGTTTTCCAGGTGGTTTGATAAATCATTCTCCATTGTGATTTACAAGAACGGGAAGAATGGACTGAACGCAGAGCACTCATGGGCTGATGCACCTACTGTTGCTCACCTTTGGGAGGTATGTTTGTGTGTGTCTGTCTGTCTGTCTTAATAGGTTCTAAAAAAGAACCTGCACAGATAATTTAGACACTGGTGCCACAGCTCCAGAACCATATCAAGCATGCCGTTGTTGCATAAAGTAACAGCTTTTGATACAGCTGGACATTTTTCTGGCCTTGCTGAAAGAACAAGTGGTAGCATATCTGCAAGATTCAATGAAATGGATTTAAAGTAGAACAAGAAAAAGTTAAATATTAAATAAATATTTTTTGAATTAACTATTGACTATATCACATTTAGTTAATGATGATGAATGGATGCTTTGTTTATCTGTAAAGAGCACAGGCAGTGGGTTTCTGCGCAGTGGAAAGAAAGTGGAAAGGGTTTAAGGTTGATTCTCATTAAAGCTGCTGCTGCTGATACTGTGGGTGAAGGTCATGATGGAAAGTTAACTAGTCAAGCTTTGAGGTTGATTTTTCCAACCACTGTATGAACTGCTGAATGAGTGATGAAACACTGCTTTTTAAAGATATATACACCTACTGGGGTGATGGGAGGGGAACTTTCCAGAATGAGCAGTCTAGTAAGTAGGTGAAAAGAAGCACACTCAGCAAATGTTTGCATTATTAGAACCCATGTGTTCTGTATTTTCTTCCAAGTCATCCATAGACAACATACGCATGGAAAAGTATCAAAAAACTAATTTTTGCCAGGATGGCCGAGCAATGATTGAATCAGGCTGGAGACAAAAACAATGGCAAGGTTTTTATTTACCATATAGTACAGGTAAAATCCCAGCAAGGAGAAAAAAGGTAAAAAAAAAAAGAAGAAAAAGCACTCTTAATTTTTTGATCATTAAACTTCTCAAACGAACAGAATAACCAATAATTCAACAACAATAAGCACTACAACTTTCTGGCATTTCAAAGCTTAGGGCTGTAAACATGTGCTGTCTCCAGCTCACCTCAGACCCAACCGACCTGCAGGCCCTTTCCAAAGCCAAAGGATTTTTAACCCATGGCATAAACCATTGCACATTTTCCAGAATCAATTATCTATACAAACATCCATTTTCACTGCTTAAAGCATTAAATATATTCAGTACCATGTTATAAACCATTTGGGTACCAGATATGACCTAGACATTATATACAAACACTTAAATAATTATAAATCCCTAGGAAGCCCCAAACACCCCTTTCACCTACACAATTAAATGTTCACATTTGGCATCATTGTCCTCCACTTCAAATATTTGTTACTTACCAATGGGTCCTCTGCCCGTCCAAAAGGAAGATGAACATGCGACCGCCAAGTGAGTCCTCTCCGCTATTGTTCTATTTTGAGAAATGTTTGACCAGGGTCTGTACTCCTTACACTGATAAGGCTTTATATTACTGTAGTCATGTTAGTGTTTGTTGTGCAAACGCTGTTACCCCTGCGTTGACTGCAGATGTTCATTTGTGCAAAAATTTTCCATAATGGTTGTGTGAATGTAGCATTAGGGTAAAGGGCAGCAGCACTGTTACACGGATGCAAACAAACACATTAACTATTTAAAATGAATGGTTTGACTAATTGTTAGGCTAGACCCACAATAGTGTTTCCATTTTAAAAATGTTTGCTTTCGTTTACGAGCACCAAAATTTTGTGATTTAATTTTATTTTTTTTTATGAAAAATGTGGATGTTGTTTGTGTGTTGTTGTGTATTTGGATGTAAATGTAACAATGTTTTCCTCTTTTTCAGTACACTCTAGCCACAGATGCCTTCCAGCTTGGTTACACTGAGGATGGACATTGTAAAGGCGAGGTGGACCGGTCACTACCCCACCCTCAGAGGCTTGTGTGGGATATCCCCTCTGAGGTACTTTCACTCTGTAAAAATTGTGTATGTGTGTTATGCTTTTGTTCCATAACTGTAATTATTCCTGTAGTTATCACCACCGCCTATATGGTTGTGGACATATTTTTTTACAAACATGCCTGAACCATTCATCTATTTCTATCATGTGTGTTTTTATATGTTTCTATCACATTAATAATTGAGGAAACAATTGAGGAAACTAATGGATCACAGTAATAAATCACATGCAGACCAAGACTTGATAGCTTTTGTCTGTCATTTCTATTAGAGCAACACAGAAAATCTAATTCAATGTTCTTTCCTTTTATGATTCTATAGTGCTCCTTGATTCATAGATACTGCAGAGTGGGAAAATTATTTAATCTGTAGCCACTTTGTTTTGACCTTCTGTTTTTCATATCTGAGAGAGTCATCACTTTCTGAACAAGTCTAGTTTAATTTCAACCATGTTTATATCCCAAACTTCAGGTTGGAAAAAGTAACAACAGGAAATGGCTCCAAACCAAAATAACCTCGTTTGGCAGGATGTTGTCATCACAGTACAGATGAAAGAGTGCAAGTAGAGTGTTTTCAAGCTTCTTGGTGCCTAAAAATATTTCCTTTAACAGGAAATGGAAATAATGAAACCACACAGTTGAGTATAGAAAGAAAGTTTCCCAATGACTGATAGAGTGTACGCTAAGAGGTACAGTGATGCTTTCACTTAAATGCTAACATGCGATATCATAGTTACTCTACTGACCACAGGCTTTTGTTATGTGGTCATTTAAGCTCAGTTTTAACCTGTGAAGGTATTTTATATTGTACTTGCACTCCTTCTGGAATAAAGCAATTCCTTTGTGACTAGAATAATTTTTCTGTCAGAATCCTCTACATATAATATTTGACTAATGAGTTTTATTTCTCCATGTTAGTCATTCTTTAAATGTTATTCGCTACACTCTTGGTCAGGGCAATGTGTGTGTTCTATTAGAATTTTTTTACTAACATTATTTTCTAGTAAATTAATTCATGGCTCTTCCAGAAATCTTGAATTTTATACGCTCTCTCTCTCTCTCTCGCTCTCGCTCTCTCTGACAGGTTCAGACTCAGGTGCAAACCTCCCTGACTGTTGCTCGGACACTTGCAGACGACGTGGACTGCCATGTGTTCCCCTTCAGAGAATTTGGCAAAGGACGGATCAAGAAGCTCCGTGTCAGCCCAGATGCATTTATACAGATCAGCTTACAACTGGCATACTTCAGGGTAACACATGCTTGCTCTCTTTGCCTCTCTTTTTCTTTCTCAGAAACGCATGCAAACGAAATATTGTGGAACAGATTTTATTTTTGTCTATGACATTTCTGTCAAAGCAAATTCTGACCTTGGATCAAAGCTTTTCTCGCTTGATCTCCATATGTAGTGAGTGTATGTCTGTGTGTGTGTGTATTATGTTTAAAACAGACATACACATATCAAAACTATGAAGAAACATACACTTTTTGCTGGCTAACAGCCTGCAGTGGTTTGTTGTAATTTTCAACAAGTCTCTGACGCATTTCCTGAGGAATCCCAGCCCATTCTTCTTTGGCAAATCACTGAAGCTCCTCTAGATTTGATGGCTTCTGGCATGGACCTTTGTCTTCAGTTGACCCCAAAGATTTTCAGTGGGATTTAAGTCAGGACTTTGTGCAGGCCAGCCAATAATGTTCACTTTGGTCTTCTGGAGGTAGTTCTTTGCCAGGAGTGACGTTTGTTTTGGGCCATTGTCAAAGTGACGACCCAGACCCAGTTTTTTCTTTATGATTCCTTTCACCTTGATGAGATTGCCAGTTCCAGACACACTGAAGCATCCCCACAGCATAATACTCGCACCTCTGTGTTTCACTGTGGGGACAATGTTCTTTCATCCTCAGCTCTGTGTGTGTGTGTGTGTGTGTGTGTGTATGTGTATACAGTATATGTATACAAGTAACGATTCATGCAGTCTTCAAAAAATATTAAACTATTTAAAAAATGGCAATACAAATAAGTTATTTTTGTAGGGTAGTGTACTTGTCTTTGCCTAAATGTTTCCAACACTTTTCAAATCCATAGAAATCCAAAATACACATTTTTATTGAATTTAATATACTGTTTTGTTCGCTGTTTTTGAAGGACATCAGATACTATGTAGAGGTGCTGAATGTTGCTATACATGATAAACTTTTAATTGCTCAAAATTACCCTTTACACTCAATAAAATGCTAGGATTTCTTTCTTTCTTCAGCCACTTATCCACTGGTCCTACAAATATTTTACAATAAAAATGTTCACTGTGTTGCTGTTCACTGGTTGGTCTCACTTTTTAAAACAGCTCATTGCTGTACTAAAGATAAATAAAGCTGGAATTCCAAGCAACTTCAGGAAAAGACAGAAAAGTTCAGTCACTTAATCAGAAGTGAGCCGAAGCTCATGGTCCCATGCTGCTGCTGACCATGAGAGAGACAGAGAGAGAGAGAGAAAGACCCTTAGTGGCAGAATTACAAACTGTGTCTTTAACCCTGGACACACCATGTCTTTTAACCGAAAAATCCAAAATGTTTCTCATGCCTATGCACCCTACTGTCCATACTCACTCAGATCTGGCTGTGGTGCTGTGCAGTGAAAAATAACAATGGGGAGAGAGAATAATCATGCTGTGACTGCAGGCTTTGAAAATGATGTTACAAACTGACATTATTTTCACAAAAAGTAGAAATTTGAAGCCTAAAATAACTATAGTCTTCATTAATAACTCACCCTCGGTGACTGCTGTGTATCCAACGCTTGCATGTTTCAGTATATTTAAACAATACAAACATTCCAACTTTCAAAAGACTCTTTAACAGTAACTCTCTTCTCTTTCATCCTATGAAACTTAATTTCTCTACCTTCCTTCAGGATCGTGGTGGTTTCTGCCTGACCTACGAAGCTTCGATGACGCGTCTGTTCAGGGAGGGCAGGACAGAGACTGTGCGATCCTGCTCCAATGAAAGTTCCGCCTTTGTCAAAGCGCTAGATGGAGGAGAGGTACTAATAAGTCTCATCGTTTTAAGTCTTTACAGGAAAAGCACACACACACAAAAACTTTAAACTGTAGATGACCCCAGTGTCCGTCACACAGTTCACACAGTTGTTGTAATAAATGGGATTGCTCCAGCAGCGCCCGCTACCCTCATGTAGAGGATAAAGCAGTAGATAATGGATGAATAAATAAGTGATTTTAGTTGAGGGATTGAATGAAAAGTGTTATGTGTGCTTTGGTTTGATAGGCAGAGGAACAATGCAGACATCTCTTCCGACTGGCTTCAGAGAAGCACCAGAACCTTTATCGAATGGCTATGACTGGAGCTGGAATTGACAGACACCTCTTCTGCCTGTATGTGGTCTCCAAATACCTAGGGGTGGAGTCACCATTCCTGAAAGAGGTAAGCGGTCAGTCACCGTCAATGTTGCTTTGTTAGTGTTTCAGGCATTTAGGCATTCCATTAAGTGCAAGGTAATAATACACAGCTCTCAGTTTGATCTACATTTCACTACATTTTATTGACAGTTGTTTGTACTGACCCAAATCAAGGTCATATTTTTTACAACCCAGATGGAATAGATGGATTACTCTTCAATGAGTGAGAGGGAGAAATAAAAGACTGTGTCATGCTAGTGGCTTGGTGAAGCTATTCTTGGGTACAGAGGTCCTTTGGGGCAAATGTCAATGTGTTGATTTGTTGAAAGTGGCAATAATTAAGTCTAACAGGTGAATTGGAATAGGTGATTACTATTTATGTTTTACTAACATTTGCTGATTAGTGTGAGAAACAATTTTAATTTAATTTAAAAGGTATTTTGTAATGTATTCTATTAGATTACTCAATCTGAGTAAGGTATTCTGAATACTTTTTTGGTACTCTTTATAGCTGGGGATTATACGATTGCAATTATTGATTGCAGTGATCAGCATTGAGCGTATTTGTTTGATCACACATGGCAGTAATGTTCGTGTCGACTGCCAATCAGAGTCTACCTTTTCCTGCGCCGCTGTGGTTTGTGAGTTTCCAGGGAACTTTACTAAAGAAAAGAGCAGAATGGCTGAAAGTAAAGTGCATGATATTAGACTTGACCCACTTCCATGTGGAGACACGTATAACTGCATCTCGTGGTGACCTGTCTCATAATTACCCGTGTACAACCACATGGCGCCTAGCGCTGCTCTGCTGTGCACTGTTTTCTCATCAGTGGACAAAAAAAGAGCCACACTTGATCCCAATCAAGTTGAAAGACTTGTGTTTCTATTAAGCTGTTTGCATTGAAAATAATGAAAAGTTAAAAGTTAAAATGTACCAACAGAGACATATTGTATGATGTAATAATTTACCACAGTTTATGTAAAAGTTTCTTGCAGGACACTCACTTCTTTTTCCTCCGTCTTCCCTACATTTCAGGTTCTGTCGGAGCCTTGGCGTCTCTCCACCAGTCAGACTCCAGTGCAGCAGATGGAACTGTTCGACCTCAAGAATCACCCCGAATTTATATCACTGGGTGGCGGATTTGGACCTGTGAGTAGCTCCTAATTTTCTCTAGTTGTATCTGCATGTATAATATAACAAAAACATCTGACTGAATAGTTGTGACACCAGCCTGTGTGAGTGGTGTGTGAGGCTTTAATACTAAAGTCATGTAATATTGTGTGGTCATGTCAGGTTGCTGATGATGGATACGGGGTTTCATACATTATTGTGGGTGAGGATTTGATCAACTTCCATGTGTCATCCAAACACTCCTGCAGTGAAACTGTAAGTAAAATCTCCTTTAACTACCAAGAAATACATATTACCTTAAAAATGCACACACACATCAAGGTTTGCACAGGTATTCCTCTTAGGTCACAGCATTGACTTCTGTTCATTTGGACAGCATAAACATAGCGTTATCCCTAACCTTCCCAAACCTTAACCAGTTAAACCATAACCAGTTAACCTTAACCTTAACCTTACCCATAGTTAAAATATTAGCCCTAAACATATTCAGTTCCTCAGAAATGAGGTTCTCCCTCATTAGGACCAGGTTTTTGTCTCTGTGAGAATACTGGTCCTGACAAGGTCAGTGTTTTTGCCAGAAAATGTCCTAAAGACGTAACAGAACAAAATCTAAACTGTTTTGTGGCCTTAGAATAAGCCCTTTTACTGAGGCTACATCTTGTGCCATGTTTCTACAGCAGCCCATGAGGAAGCTTACTAATACGTTTTATCTTGTCTGACTCTGACCTAAGGCTTTACAACCTAAATAATTACATTAAAACATGTGTATCTGGGGGAAACCTCTTCAGCTGGACACCTCAATGCACTTGTTGACAGTTGTATCCTAACTGGAATGCAAAGACCACGGCAGTTCTCTCATGCATCCTGGGAAAGGGAGGATGAAATGGAGTTAAGTTAATTTTAAGCCCCAGTGTAGCGATCTAAATAATGCACACTGAATAAAAACTGACGTGGCTTGTGCAGTGGGAGTAGAGGTGGTGGCCATCTTTGTTTGGAAACACGATGACATACAGATTTTTTCCTAATGTCTAACTTCCTGGTGTATTTCACAGTCATCGCCTCTATTACAAGCCCCTTATAAATCCTGCATCTAATGGGTAATTAATCAGTTTAATGAATACGTTTGAATTCATAATTTAGAATGATGTGTTCGTTCATTCATTGTCTTTATCCTCCTCATGATGTTTGTGGGGAGCTGAAGCAAAACCCAGTTGACATAGGGCAAAAAGATGGGGCACATCCTGGACAGGTCACCAGTCATTTGCAGGGCCGACAAAGAGACAAACAACCATTTACAGTACTTTGACATTTACACCAACTGTGGGAGGAAACTGGGCAACCCAGAGAAAACCCACACACACGGGGAGAACATGCAAACTCGACACAGAGAGGATCCCGGTTGAATTCAAACTGGCGTCCGACTTGCTTTGTGGGAACAATGCTAGCAACTTAACCAGGCTGGTTTGTTTTTAATGAAAATCAATTTAAACAGTGACAGGTCTGTCAGTGCTTTGCAGCTTTCCAGGCATAAGGCATTCGAGTTGTGAAATCTTCCATTTTCTTAACCAAAAACTACATAACAGTAGAACTGAAACTGTATTTTCACTTCCTTATTTGCACTTTTTATTTTGCATGTGTGATTTTATCTGCCTGGACCATTAGTATGAGTATGTCTCAGATTGTGTATTATACTTAAATTGCTAAATGGTAATGTAAGTACATTATTATTATTATTTTAAACTCTCAACCACCTTAATCAGTCTTTCTTAGCAATGAATTGTGGTATACACTACAGCAGTGTTTTACATTTCTTCTCTCTCCACTTCCTGTCGTCTCTTCCTCTGTTTTTGTGTGATTAACCCAAATCTTTGCTTTTTCCACCATCTTAATTTGTTTCTCTTGTTTTCTTCATAATAGGACTCCCACAGGTTTGGAGCTCAGATAAAGAAAGCTCTCCAAGACATCATGGCTGTCCTTACTATTGACCCCAAAACCTCCTCATCCTCCAAAGGCACAGTGAAGCCACAGTCCAAGAAGCTCCTCTGAATACAGTAGGAAGCATCTATCACCATTTAGAAAACACAAAGAGCCCATTCTGTAGAACCTCAATTTTAAAAGTGGACATTGTTGCAAAACTGTGTAAGTGTTGTATAAGTAAATTTAATTACATAAAGGGAGCTCACCCTACTTCAAGCAGTCAGATGCCAGAACTGCAACATACTGGATGGTCAACATGTTTCTTTCATTCACATTGTGAACTCCACATGATTTGTTGTATTATCTTCAAACACCACACCTGAGTTAATAGATTTACCCATCTCTTTTTAAAAGATCTATTCAGCATGAACATTTATAGTGATTTCTGTCAACAATTCAGTTTGACTGTGTGACAAAAGCTTCCAGTTCCTGTTTTTTTTTTCTGAGAATATAAAGTCTGTAAGTAGTTATTTTCTTTTAAGAAAGAGGGAGTGAAGGTTACCACTTAAGAAGGAAGTCTTTAGGGAAGAGACATTTCCTCAGAATAGGCAGTAGTATTTAACACTTATGAAATGCCAATAAAAGTGAAGGGGAAATGGTGTTTTAGACTTTAAGTACATAGACGTAAGTGTGAAATGATGCTGTACAGCTGATCCCACTAACACTGTCTATTACAATCTTATATTAATGTTCCAGTTCACAGAGTGCATGTTGTAGTTCAGTGCTAAAAGATGATGAAAATGACGATTAGGCCGAAGAGACTGACGCAGAGGCCTCAGGGTGTCATGAGTCATTTACTGTAGTGTATCTAATGAGATTAGATCACTGGTCACCAGCCCTACTGAGACTGAGAACAACCTAAAAGGTAGAGGACAATATGAAGGGCCACAATGTTGATGTATCCACCCAGAATTATATTACATTATTTCCTAAGCTCCTAAACATGACCCCAAAACTCACCTCACTGTGGAGGTTTGGCTCTTCTCCTTAACCCCACCACCACCCCATTGAGTCTATGCAGGCCAATATAAATCATACATCAGTCTAAATAGTCTGACTCCTCATCTAGAGTAAGCACATTTAACATTTACTGTGGCAGGGAAACTGAGCATCAAAGGTCATGACCATGGGTTAGGTTTATATGTGTCGGAACCAATAGCACCTTTTGACAAGACATGGCTCATCTTTTTTTTTTTTTTTTTTTTTTTTAAAGCTGGGGTTTTTAAGAACTGTGCGTGTGCATGATTTCAAGCATTAATTCAGTAAAACAGTATCAATGCAACATTTAAGCCAATGCAATTCTTAAGGAAAAGCTGTAACATTATACCGTTAAACTGTCTACTCTCTGTGTGTATTAATACAAATCTCAAACAGTTGGACAGATTCCTACCACTTAGCACCATCAGGTACAGTCAAGCCATGCTGAGATAATTGTAACACATGAAAACTGTATGTAAAAACATGCTGGTCAACATGTATAAACATATTTCAGAATTATACCTGATGATACATTTCCATAATGTTTGTATATTAATGCAGCAACTTTTGGATAGAAAGCCACTTTTTACTTTTCTTAAGGAGGTACTGACCTTCCAGTCCATCTGCTCTTGTTTTCTAAATCTACTCTGAATTTGAATCTATTTAAAGATAGATTTGATGCCTTAACATCCAAACTTTAAACCACAGTGGCTCCACTGTTTCCCTCTGCCTCATTTCTGAACTGTTGAATGGCTCACTTTTTTCACCCACTCTCATCACAGAAGCAGTTCTCTTTCTTGTAATGAAATTTAAAGTTTAGTTTAAGTAGTTGTAGCGATGAACACCATAAATGTCCTTTTAAAGTGGAAGGTGCCAATTTAACTTGTAACACTCTGTAATACTAAATAAAAAATTATATTTTTTTTTTATATAGCAGTACAGCTGCTATATAAACCCCCAATTCATACATTTTTAGCAGGACATTATGCTGGTGAGTCAAGTGCACACACACACACACACACACACACACACACACACACACACACACACACACACACACACATACTCTGTCATCAAAGCCACACTGTTGTAACTCAAACAGGCTGAGGCTGAAATAGACATGGAGTTTCTCGGAAAGGTTTTTGTACGAGTTTCTCCTAAATTCTGAAAAACTGTTTATCAGTCATGGTTTGGAATGTAGTTAGATATCCATTTTTCCCAAAAGCAAGCAAAAATTCAGACTCTTCTGACCACAGACGTTTCCACTGCAGTTTTTGGTGGATGGTCCTTTTTTTTACCCAATTTTCATACCCTTACCTGTTACCAGTCAACCTGTTATTTTTCAAGTAAACATTAGTTGCAAACTGTCCCAACATTTTTCGAGTGTGATGCAGTTGTAACATTCCTTATATGACAATGATATCTTTTGTAGTTTTAGCTGTTAAATTAAAGTTCAGCCATGCAACAAAAAGCAGATTTTTGTTCAGTTCAGTTTGAACCAAAGCAAAGTTTTGTTTACTGGTTATTACAAAAAGAGAGAGCGGGGGGGGCATCAGCATAATAATGTCACACCGAAATGAATTTGAATTTAGTATTTTTGTAAACAAAAGAGTTGGTTGTTCTCTTTAATAAGACCTCTTATAATTTTATTTGTGAACATTATAGATTTTGTACTCTACTGTTGCAGTTTGGTTAGGTGCTTCACTTAAATGTGTTTAAATCTCTCTAATATCTCTTGTTTATGCTTCACTCAGTGAAACTGACTTTGTGCCTCGGTCACTGTAAAAAGCAGTGATGCTAGCATTAAGCAGCAGGGTCACAATTTGATTTTAGAATTGAAGGTATAATATTAACACTCTTTATTAGTATTATTATTATTATTATTTGTTTATAGTTTACACTTACAATTTCTTTTTTTTAAATCTGGCATAACTAGTGTTTTAATCTAGGTTAATCGTGGTGAACAATTAAAATGAAATGATTGCTATTGTGCTTGAATGTTTATATGACCTCACTGTTTACTGACTACACTATACAGAAGATCCTTGTTACTTATGATTGTTTTTCAGTGTGAAGCTTATTTAAATGTGGACTTTATGACTGTGGCTTTATAAAGATGGTACAGGTATGTTCTATAAAATAAAAATCTTTACTGACCTTACAGTGCATCTGCTTTTTGTCTCTCCTGTGGAGGAGAAAGTGGTCTATACAATAGTGATAGCGATAGAGAGATAGTGGTCTCAACAAATTCAAGTAAAAATGAAGTGGCAGTCCAAAAAAAATAACAAAGTGAAAGTTGTGTTACTATGAAATTTAGTGATCCTCACTTTGAAAGGTTTAAAAAGCATAAAAGCTCAGCATGAGTCCACTGGTCTGAGCTGCCGCCTTATTTTTAAGGACACATGAGTCCCATGGGGCCACTGTGTGTCCGCTTACACTGTAGATGCAAAAGCACACATCTGATTTATTTTGGAATGGTGCCTTACTTATCTGTTGTCTAAACCCATGTGCTTATTCCATGTTTACACTGACATGAGTCATATTTGATGAGTACCACATGAGAGGAAAAGATCAGAATTGGGTCACTTCCACCATGCACCACCTTTGAGCCATCAAATCAGAAAGCAGTATCCCCTGATCTGAAAGAAAGGGGGGAAAAATAAAATAAGTAAATAGAAAGAAATCTTAATGTTATTAAACCCAATTTATTTACTGTATTAGACTAAATTAAATAAATTGTATTTATACGTTCTTTTACCTCCTATTTATTTGTATGTATTTATTTGGAAGAGCGGGGGCAAAAAATTAAAAGGGCACCTACTATGACTTCCCACGTACTCGCACACACAGGGACATCCTTTTACAGCACGGCATCTCTTTTTGTCGTGGAGCTGGGCGTTTTCTATACAGTACAGCATATCATTTCCTCTGAGGACACCCTCTGGGACACGGTCATGTAGGGGACAGTAGGGAACTTCATAACGGCGTCCTTTTTGATTGGAAGGTCACCCATCAGGAATAAAGAAGACATGTTATAGAGCACTGCATCACTTTTCTTCACTAGAAAGACAACTGCTTTTAAAAATAACACATTTTTAAACACACACACTCACACAGACAGTATATACACTACTAGAAATGTCCTTAATTTTGAAAGAAAAGCACTTTTTCAATAAAGATAACATTAAACTAATCAGAAATACACTCTATACACTGTTCATGTGGTAAATGACTATTCTAGCTGCAAACGTCTGGTTTTAATGCAATATCTACATCGGTGTATAGAGGCCCATTTCCAGCAGCCATCACGCCAGTGTTCTAATTTTACATTGTGTTTGCTAATTGCGTTAGAAGGCTAATGGATGATTAGAAAACCCTTTGTGCAATTATGTCAGCACAGCTGAAAACAGTTTAGCTGCTTAGAGAAGCTATAAAAGTGACCTTCCTTTGAGCTGGTTGAGTATCTGGAGCATCACATTTGTGGGTTCCATCTAGCCTCATCAAATGTCTTGACTATGTTTTCTAGTCATTTTGCAACTGATTTGATATATAAAAGTGTGAGTTTTCATGGAAAACACAAAATTGTCCTGGTGACCCCAAACTTTTGAACGGTAGTGTATGTATATTTTTTTTAAATATATATATATATATATATATATATATATATAAAAAATGTGCTTTGCTTTAGAGGCCAAATATGATGGCAGCCAGTGGGACACTTCCTCATGTTGTTGACACTCAAGAGGGAGCCTTAGGATTCTTCTCATCCTCGCCTCCTCCTCCTTCCTCACTTCTTCACTTCTCCATTGCTGTTTTTAATACCTGCCATATTTCAGCTGGTTGATTCCTCTGATTATGTTTGAAACTGTAAAGCATTTTGAGTTGCATGCCCTCTATGAAAAAAAAAAAAGTACTATACAGATAGTTTGATTGATTGATTGGTTGATTGATATTATTATATCCAGTGAGATATCCTTTAGGGGCCGCTCCCTGTTGAGCCAATAACAGGCGCAGGAAGTCTCGAGCTTGCGCCACTCTTCAGTCTCTTTAGTGTCTTCAGTCTCTCGTCCCTGCGGGGTTGAGCCGCGTGCCTCTGCGGTGGCTTCCTCCACACTTGTCGGCTCTCTGCTTTGGCTACACGTCGCCGGTTGGTGTGGGGAAAAAACCCGGAGTGAGGTCATGCGCTTTTTCGAGGAGCAGTGATGCAAGCGGGGGGTGTGTGTGGTGGGGGGAGGCAGAGGAGGGGACACTCAGACAGAAAGTGAAAGTAAAGAGTGTCAAAGCAGAAATCCGCGCGGCCTCTGTTTAGAGAAGACGTCCACCGCGAGCAGCGAGAGACGGTAGGTCTCAGTGTCCTCGTCCGTGTGTGTGTGCGTGTGTCTGTGTGTTTGTGTGTGTGCGGGTCTGTCACCTGTTGGACACAGTCTGTCAGAGACCATTTTACCTCGTTTTTGGTGGATTTCAAAAGTTTGCATCAGCTCGTGCGGTCGTCGACACAGTCGTTCGCGGTGTTCACATGCTCAGACTCGTCCTCCTGCCGGAGCTGCACAACACCGTCGGCTACAGGACAGGTTTCACGCACACGCACGCACGCACACGCACTTCACTTCACGTTTTACTGCGCTGATATGGAGGGAGTTGTCCCGTTTTTTCTCTGTCACCTCATCATAATCACGTCCACCCGCGTCTGAATGGTAAGTTGGCTGATTTCCCACTAGACCAGACCTGGGCCATCATATGGCCCGTGGGCCACATGTGGCCCTTCCACCCTCCCTGACTGGCCCGTGTGAGGTTAATTAGAAATATTAAAGGTATATAACAGGGATCTGGAGTGCACCTAATGTCTCCTGAGTTTCCCATACACTGATCGATGCGTGGTGACAGAATCAACGCTCATGTATAATATTGTTCCGATCATTCATCTCCCTGCCCCGCAGCTCTCTCTCTTTTAAACACACACACATAGATCAGCTGGTTTGTCTGCTCCTTCTATCCACACAATGTGTGCAGCTTATATCAAATGACCACACTAAGAACAGTGTCAACCTGACCTCCCTCCCTGTTTATTATCTTATTATCTAAACAGCAAAGCGCTGTCACTCTTGTATGTAAAGTCGCCGGTCGAAGATTCGCACCGCATCCGTTGGCGTTAGTGTGTGTGAGTGTGCACCGCGTGCGTGGCCGCCGTCGGTGGTGTAAGACACAGGTGTAGTCTACGTGATACGCAGGTGTATGCACCACTAGGAAAGCTCCAGGATTTCCGTACACCCACTTAAAAAATGGGCAAAGATCCATAACAAGCTACTTTTGTGACAGAACTTTAACTTTGGTGATTTTGTTTCGCAAATACCGGGTGCGCGCGTGTGTGTGTGGGGGGGGGGGGTCATCACAATAAGATAATATACTCACTACAGGACACTGCAGTATAGTATAGTAGTATTCATTATTTAGAAGAGTAGTTTCTTATTTGGAATAGTTAGTAAGAATTAAATAAAGCCCATTGGTCCGGCCCTCAACAACATTAAAAGTATCTCCTGTGGCCCCTTAGGGAAAAAAATCGCCCACCCCTGCACTAGACCATCACCTAATGTAATGTTTCTGCCACAGCTGCCCTAAATGAACACCATTGGTAATTATCAAAATCATTTTCTATGTTTCCGTAATGGTTAATGTACCAGTATGTAGAAGTTCTTTAACCGAAATGATGTTTTTAATGCTTCATTGTTATCCGTGAATTATCAAATTCACTGTTTTATTCAAGTATTTCTTGATTTAAATTTGTTCTAGTGGTTGAATGTCATGCTTGATTCATTTCTGATTTCTCAGAATAGAATTTGGATATAAAAAAAGGTGAATTTAGTTTGTTACACACTTTTTAAAGCCCTTCTGGCATCTGGAATGTCTTTGTCTATAGCATCTCTCTGACATAAACATCTAATATATTTAACAATCCTGACAGCAGCACCATCCAGCCTGGTTCTCTGATACCATTACCATTTCCTCTTATCATTCTGTCAATACGATGGATTCCTTTTACTTTCAAAGCAACACACACACTCTGAATCTGGGTGGAATGCGAGATCCTAATGCTAACATTAACGTTAAACCATATGTATAGGTTTACATCTTAACCCAAGAAAAAAGCAATAGAAATATTATTTGTTTGCTTTTCTTATTCGCTTGGATGAGTAATAACCATAGTCAGTTATTAACAGACCCAATGGTTTTTGAAATAATCACACGAATGCAACAAACAGTATAAACAGTCAAATAAAAAGTACATTTATTAAGAAACAAAAGAAAAAAAATATCCAGGATATTAGATACAATTTATTCCTGGTAGTGTGCCACAAAACATTGCAGGTTTTCATTTCGACAACGGAAAATATTGCGTCAAACAAAAGAAGAAAAGGCATTTGGAATGTTTTCATCTTGTCTGCATCTGTGTTAATGTACAGAAGCCTCACATTCAGTCCATTTCTGATTAAATTCTACTGTGCAAAACATTGCATTTAAAAACTAAAAAATTCTAGTGCAAAAAAAAAAAAAAAAAAAACCAACAAAAAAACGAGGAAACATTTGCATTCTTAAATATTTCATTGCGCCTCGTCTGCGGTGGTACAACCGCAATATGCAGCATCACTCTCTGCCTCAGAGATGCCAGATCCTCCTCTGTAATCATGCCCACTGTAGCTGCACCTGCACCTGCAGCAAATCAGCCTCCCGGTATATAAGCCAGTCACTCCCACCTCTCTTTCAGATTCTCTTGTGGTCTCCTGCCTAGCATTCCTGCGTTAGTTTCTCTGCCCGACTCTTCCTGGTCTGTTTTGTTTTAGCCCAACTTCTGGGTCCCCGTCTGCTGTTTCTGATTCTGTTTCCCCCAACTGACCTGCCCTGTTCAGTTGTTTGGCCTCTGGATTTCTGCTTGCTGTTCTGGTTCTGTTTAGCTGATCCGACTGTCTGCCTGGTTTTGACCCTGGCTGCCTGACTAAAGTGAAGTGAACGTTTACCGAACTGTCTGTTGACACACTTTTGTGTCATGCTTTTGGGTTCACATCTGCCGGCCTGGCCGTTAAACGGTAGTGGTTTTTTTGGAGCACAAGATCCACATTTTTCGATGGATTGATTGAACCAGTATTGCTGGTTTCCATTTAAACTTTGAGAAAACATTGTCAAATTGGTCAAAATTATATTCCTGACCTTTACACCTTGGCAGACCTCATCTGTGTGACTGTGCGGCAGTTTTGAATATTAGATCCACCTTACACATGGTGACATGCTGCAAAGCATTCCTGCTTTATGTTCAAACACAGGAAAAACATTTCCACCTTGACGCACCATTTGGACGGGGCCACATCGTCCCCACTCGTCACAGCGAAGAGGCCGGTGTCTGGGAATTCAAAAGAACTACCTTCTCCTTGTGAATTAATCAGTCCTATTGGGTCATCATCATCACTCAGATCACCATCTGGTCTTGGGGGTTTTTCTGGTACAAGTGTGTATGATCTTGCAGTATTTATTTATTTATTTATAGCATCCATCTAGCAGTTTTAAAACAAGTTTAAAAAAAAAAAAGGATTTATAATTAACAACCTCAATCAATATTATTAATATTAGTATAGATGAACAAAAGTTTTGATTTTATAGCAAATAACTACATTGCCTTTAAAAGTCTATGCAGTTCCCCCCTCTGGGGGTGAGATGTCCCCGCGGAGTGTTTCACACAAATGTTGTTATGCACATATTTCAATTGTAAATCTATTTTCATTCGTTCCACCATTTTTAAATTTCAAGTTTTATTTATTGCTTTATTTATTTATTTAAATTTAAACCTAATTTACTCCCGCAGCTTTCATTGCATTCATTTCCATTGTTTCATTAGCTTTATTTTCATAAGTCCCCCCTTGCACAGATTTTAACCGAGCAAATCATAAATTACACTATAGATTGGTTGCCACTGGTTCATTCAAGAAACTGTCCTTTGTCACAGCACACCTCTTGCTTACTTTATGTCATGCTAATTACTTTCCCTTCAAAATGATGTTGCACAGTGGTACAAAATACATGGTGCAATATGAGTTAATATCCCCATTAATAAAAGCCAGCATACATCCCCAGTAGAGAACCATATATTTTTACTTCCCAATTGATTAATGAAACTTTTGGGTGGAAGCCAAATTTGACATCTTGGTCTTCAGACCTTCAGAGGTTCCTCCCTTAATAGCAATATTTTCTCCACAGATTTTACTGGACTAACACCTCCACCTGGAACAGACTGAGTTCCACAACCACTTTCCAACCAATCTGGGTCAGCCTGTGAACTTTTACGGTTTTTCACAATGTGTTCAGTGTCCTCACATCCCCGTTGCCTTCCCGATGTGGCAGCATCGCCGTTCTTCACAAGAAGGCGTTTTTTGTTTTTCCAACTCTCCAAGCTTGTAACTACACCAGCTTTCTTCGCACGCTATCCTCATTGTCTGTATTTCTCTAAGACATGCACCTCGTGATCATAAAAGTCTCTGTGAGACGTTGAAGTCAGTCCCACAACTTCCTCCAGCCTGCTCCGAGCTGGCAGAGGGAGAGCCCCAGCGACTGAGCTTCCAAACAGTGTCATTAATACTGGACTGATTTCAACTTCTTCCTGAGTTTGTTATCATTCATCCTTTCAGCTGTCTTGCAATGTAAGCAGCCAAGCGTTCAGCCCCAGACATTTATTCACCTGTCAGTTCCCTTGCATCTGTTTTTGAAGAACATTTGAATCACGGCATTCTCCGCAAGACATCTCCATAGTTGTGGAACTCATCTGTCATGGGATTCATCATCCAGCTGTCCTCACTGGAGTGCAGTAAATTCCCCATGTTATTGTTCCAGGGATTATGGTATCTTCCCACAGTTTTCTTCACAAACAGTCGCATCCATTATGAATGTCTGGACCTCAGCACCCTCAAGGTCAAGTGTTTGCCATACTAGGTATTGTCTCTGAGTAAATTTAAATAAAATAGGATCTTGACCAGGAGAATATCCATCTGGTGGATGTATGTTGGGTCTATGCCTTAGATCAAAACTGTCCTTTTCCTGTTTGTTGACCTCCATTTTCTACTTTAACCAGTCTGCCTTTTCCTTTTTAAGTTCCATCATGAGCTACATAGCAGTCTAACTTCCTGTATTTAGCATTTAAGAATACTGCAACAAATTTGAAATCAGATGTTGCACCTTGTTGCTACTAGAATACAACCCTCAGTCAAGATTTTCTGAACCTTTCTGTTTTATTTTCCTCTTTCAGCTTTTCTAAATCTTATCTCACATTATTTCTGTACTGTTGGCCTTCTGCCTCAAAGAACCCTATTATTTAACCTGTTTATTGATTTTTGCTCTTGTACTTTGTGATCTTTAATTCGTAGTCCCATGTCATCTCACAATTTTAAATCATACGCGGCTCCTTTTGACCAGGCAGATTCCAATCCTTTTGTCCTATGATCCCCCCTTTTTGCAAAATTTCATCAATGTCCTTTATAAGGTCAGGATGTTTACTCCCCAGACTAATTTCCTGTGTTATGTTTATTGTTGGTTAGTCCAATATTTCCTAATGATCTAAAACCTCCCCAAATTAGTTTTCTCTTTTTTAAAAATTAGATTTAAAACTAGGAATTAGTTTGAAACAATGAACTGATTATGAGTAGCAACTTAACTAGCAGAAATTCAACAAATTCAACCAAATCTAATTTGATATATTCTAATTGACACAATTTTATGATTTGTCAAAAATATTTTACTTATTTATTTTCGCTTAATTTAAACGTTTCCAACCGATTTTCATTCTAATTAACTACTCTCCCCTTTTAAGTTGAGTGGATGCCGCTCACATACAGTGGCTTTAATCCTGTTTCCTGACGATAGGTTAAAGCAGATAGCCCCGCCTATTTCCCCGGGACCCTCTGCCTCAGTCTGGATCAGCCGGCGAAGAGGACACAGCTCCAGGCATCACCCAAAACCCCAAGGCAACTCTAACTGTGTCCCATTCTTTTTCCTATCAACTTATAAACTATTTACTCATCACTAAAATCACGAAAATTGCAGTAACACAGAAACACATGCCGCTAAACAGTGCTAAACTTTAATTAACCTTCAATTTTACTCCAATCTGCTACAAAGGACTCTTTCAAAACACACACAGACTCTTTAAAACACTCTCTATATAACAGAGACAGAACAGACCCTCAGTCAAGTCTTAGTCGAAGTCAGAGATTGGATCGGGGTTAGTCAGTCCTCTATACTCATATTAAATACATGTCATTTGTATAATACTGCGCTTATGTTTAATTAAGGCTCAAGAAGAAACGGGGCTTCCTCCCACTTCCCCCCTCTTCTCTCTTCCTCGGGGCCCCTAAAGAGACACGGCGTCCTATGTCTGTCCTCAAAAAACCTCTGATATCTCCTGAGCCCAATTATAGATTATGTGTCCAAATATCACTTGATGAGGCCAAATGCACTTCAGAGAAGTCTATGTACACTACCGTTCAAAAGTTTGGGGTCACTTAGAAATGTCCTTATTTTTGAAAGAAAAGCACTGTTTTTCAATAAGGATAACATAACCTTCCTTTGAGCTAGTTGAGTATGTGGAGCATCACATTTGTGGGTTCCATCTAACCTTGTCAGTGTCTTGACTATATTTTCTATTCACTTTGACGCTCATTTGATAAATGAAAGTGCGAGTTTTCATGGAAAACACAAAATTGCCTGGGTGAGCCCAAACTTTTGACTGAAATTGTATATTCTAGTTCGTTGCCACTGTTCTTTGTCTAATGAAACAACGCCATTTGTAATGGAACAAAATCACTTCCCATGGGCCCATCAGTCTTCTCATAATGTACGACAGCAGATCTATCTGGCCTAATAAGGAGGGATGTCTTACATTGCGGCCGCACCCACACTAAAACACAGCTCCTCACACACACACACACACGCACACACGCTCACATAAACACACACTCGCACAAGGGGCCAAAGAGGAGACGGAGGAAAGAGTGGGGGTCAAATTGAACCCCAAATTCAGCACTTTTATGAAATGACGTAAATGGATCCAAGAACAAAAAATTACTGCCTTCCCTAAGAGGCTACCTCCCTTATTGTGTACACATTCATTTTGTACTTAAACACTTCTTCACTTTTTTCCCATTCTCAACTGTTCATTTAAATTGTTAACTCTTCTTTGTCTTAGTTTCTCGCTAGGCCAAGCTCATAAACAATAACCCGACATGCGACAGCTATCACTCTCAACCATCATCATTATCTGGAATCTCACTTTTTCCTTTATACTTCTCTTTTTTCCCCAGTATACCTATTTTTTCCTTTAAATAGATATTTTCCTCTATGCACCTGGGCCCGGGATTTTCATCCAAATTCCTCTACTACTAAATTCACCGTTCACACAGTGGCTAATTCACGTCTTACAGCTAAGAAGATTGTCGGCCCTTCTCTTCAATACACCCGCATAGTCCTTTAGCTCACTCATCCTTACTCGTTGTTACCCATTAGACTCCGTGTCCCTATCATTTTCTCTTATTCTAGCCTACACTTCTTATTTGTAACACACAAACCTAATTCGTATTTATGAATTATGAATTATTCATAATTATCTGTGCACAAACATAATTCTCATGTCTCTCCTCTTTGGTCATTCAACATGGAGGGGACCTACCACCTTCCCCATTTTACTTTAAACACACTGAAAACCATATCTAAACCGGAGCTGCTCCACCATCAGCACACCGCAGCCCTTCCCCCTGCAAAAATAGTACTTTTTTGCATGCTCACCTAACCTAACAGCTAGTTCAACAGACCTCCTCCGGCACCCGCTCAGTGAGAAAAAGCTCACCTTGTTTGCCGACAGGGAGCATCCTGTTCGCGATGCCAAATTTGTAGTTTACCAGGCCTTCCTTCTTCAAATGACGCTGGATGGTGAGATGTTGGCGCAGGGAAAGACTCGGCAGATACAAGCTTGTTGAATGAAGAGAACTTTATTTGTACAAGCCAGTATCAGTTCATGCCCGGCTGTGGCATGAGAGAGTTTCACTTAAATGAACACTCTGCCGCGTTCCACCCAGAACACGCGCTTTTTAAAGCCTTTCTGACATCTGGAATGTCTTTGTCTGTAGCATCTCTCTAACGTAAACATCTAATATATTTAACAATCCTGACAGCAGCAACATCCATTCTGGTTATCCGATACCATTATCTAAACATAACCCATCTCGACTGAATCAAGCAGAGTCCAGAATCCAGGAGATTCCTCACAGGAATCAGCTCAGCTTGAGTGAAACCATATGTATAAGTTTGCATCTTAAAGTTAAATAACTAGAAAAAAAAAGTATAAAAAGGTGAATTCAGTTTATTTGCCAAATAAATAACAATTACATTTTTGACTTGAAACAAGTTCTTAAAAGATTTCTAAAATATTTATTCATTTGTTAAGCACTATATATAGACACATTTATTGAATTGGGGCTGTTTTACAGGGTTTTGGCCAGGCCCTTTATTTCTGGTAAAGAGTAATATTATACAGAAAAGTTGTGAAACAATAGCACACAATTAAATATTGCAGCTATGATGTAAAGTAGAGGCTCATTATTTTCATATAATACTACTGTTCATAAACATGCGGGCTGGGATTTTTGAGGGACATTATTCAGAATTACTTCACACACACGTGAAATGCTCTCACATACACCAGTGAAAATGTGCGCATACATATACAAGCGAAATTTCAGTCTATTATATATGAACATTTTAGTATGATAAGAGGATTTCAGTATATTATATGAGCGAGACCAAATTGAACTTTATGGTCACAACCGTGAGCGTTATATTTGGAGAGAGGTCAATGTGGCCAATGTGGAAAAAGTCCACATTGTTTTGGGGATTTATGAGCTAAAGAGGAACAGGGAACTTGGTCAAAATTGATGGCAAGATGAATGCAGCATGTTATCAGAAAATACTGGAGGAACACTTTCATTCATCAGCCCAGAAGCTGCACATGGGACGTACTTGGATGTTCCAACGTGACAATGATCCATAACATTAGGCCAAGTTGACCTGTCATTGGCTACAGCAGAAAAAAAAACGTGAGCCTTTTTGCCAAGAATGAGCAACTTTACCATCTGAGAAAGTAAAGTTTCTCATCCACAATTACCACAAAAAACGTCAAGCGTTGATGTCGTTGATGTTAAAAGGTGCCAAAACACGGTCTTAAGAACTAGGTTATGTAAACTTTTGATGAGGTTCATTTGGGTAGTTTGTGTTGTCATAAAGAGCAAACGCTTGTTTGACAATCAACAGCTTCACCCAACCACTAATTATGAGTGAAAGATATATTCTCTGAAAAGTGGCCATAAAAAAAATCACAAATTCTGCCAGGGTATATGAGCACAACTGCACATACAGAGAATCAAAATGGTGTTACTCTCTGACCCTTGGTGCATGAAAAACATTATTAGTATTTTATTAAATAAAAAAAATAATAATGTACCTTCTCATTGAATTCAATGAGAAGGTGTACCCAGACTTTTGACCGGTAGTGTATATATACAGTATATATAGAGATATAGACAAAATATGCTAAAAATATAGAATAGAAGATATAAGAATAGAAACCAAGGCACATCCTGGGTTGAAACACAATGGATGTGGTGCAAATAGGTAAACCTATAAGTTACTTGGTGTACAGGAGGCGGTCTGTGTGCTGCATGAGTTAATAGGGGCTGAAGGGGGAGAAGGGCAGAGCTGGGAGAGAGTTCAGCTTCCTGACAGCTTGGAGGAGGGATCTGTCCTTCATCGTGCTGGTCCTGGCCTGCAGACTAAAGAAGCGTGTGTGACGGGTGCTGTAAATGTCCTGGAGGGAGGGCAGAGAAAAACACCAACCATCCTCTCAGCTGCTCTCACACTATACTGGAGGGGTCTTGCCACAGGATGCGGTGCAGGAGCCATACCACACAGCGATGCAGCTGGTCGGATTGCTCTTGGAGGTGCCTCTATAGAAGGTGGACATGATAGGGGCCGGGGCTCTGGCTCCTCTCAGCTTGCGGAGGAAGAAGAGACGCCGATGTGCTGTGTTGGCCGGTGATGTGGTGTTTACAGTCCAGGAGAGGTTCTCTGTGACGTGCACTCCCAGAAACCTGATGCTGCTTACCCTCTCCACAGCAGCACCATATGTGGTGAGAAGAGCCTGCTGGGTGTGCTGTCTTCTGAATTCCACAACAATCTTCTTCTTCATCTCTATGTACAGAGAGAGAGATTGGCTCACCTCACTCCTGTAGTTATAGTGTTGTACACATGTTGATTCTTCCATTTTAAAATGTTGTCCACATATAAATCTACAACAGAAGCTTCCACCGGTAATACCTTCGTAGGCAGACTCCCTTGACGGTTTGAGGCCCTTTTCTATTCCAGCATGACTGTGTCCAGGTGCCCAAAGCAAGGACTATAAAGATGTGGACTGCCTTTGAGTTTGGTGTGAAAGAACTTGACTGGCCCCACACAGAGACCTGACCTCAAACCCATCGAGCACCTCTGGGATGAACTGGAACAGAGATTGTTGAGCCAGACCTTCTCGTCCATCAGTGTTTGACCCTCATTAATGCTCTACGGAATGAATGAGCACACATTCACCGAGAGACACTTCACAATAGAGGAAAAGTCCTCTAAGAAGTGTGGAAGCTGTTATAGCTGCAAAAGAGGGAACAACCCCCATGACCCTGATGTGGAGAATAAAGCAGTAGATGATGAGTGAGTGAGAGATTAGTATATATACTATATATATATATGCTGTATTTATGGGAGATGAAAGAATTTAGTGCCAGTCTAAACATGACTGTGAAAACTTGATTTACATTTTGACAAGTTTATCATGAGAAATGTATAGCCCTTTACTAGAATGGAGTAAAAGGGCTATAAGTGGTTTACATGGGAAGAGGCTGCCCTCCTGGTGATGCATACGTTGAGTTGAGCCAGTGAGTCATATGGGTGAATTAATGGAGGTAATGTGTATGTCTGGTCCAGGGTAGAACTCCCTGCTGATCAGGCTGTTCTTTACTTTTAAAATCATATTCTTTGCACACGCACACACACACACACACACACATATATACAGTATGTGAATTGTGTTGTGATGATTTTGAAAAAAAAGTGTGCAAAACACTGACACGAAGAGAATAGGAGCCCCTACTCTTCATTTTGGTTGTGTTTACACGGTTGTCCAACATGTCCAACATACGGTGACTGTGTGGTATCCCAGCATGTGTCTTCATGTCGTGTCATGTTTAAACGTGACAGCGCAGATAATAAATCTGCTCCTCAGGATGTCATGGAGCCGCAACATGGTTTTGTGCGTGTGTGTAATCAAGTGGAATCTGAGTTTCACTTCCTTTGTTAAAACTGTGTTTACTCAAGTGCATTAAAAGGGCAAGTACTGCTGTTTAATGATGGAAACAGAGTTTCATTATTATAGTTTTATTAGTTTGAGGGTAGATGTTCAAAAAATATTAATACCTGATATAGTGCACTGATATTTGAAATGTGCAGTTTCTTCTTGTTGACATGGAAGTGATGATAAAAACATAATACATAATAATCATTCCCCTGCTTTGTTTTTCTCCCTTCATAGTGTGAGTCTCGATGTTCACGGCAGCAACATGTCATGGAAATTCTGGACCTGCCTGTTTCTTTTTGTAAGTGACACTGTTTCCTCTGACATGAGATAATGAGGTCTTCAACCAAATTTGACTTAAAGGCACACCATTTTCCACTTTTCCTTTAAGTTGACAGCGTTTTCACTCTAAAAAATCGCTGTGTTCCCCCCACTTGTTCAAAAATGTGAATCTCTTGGGTTTTGCACTGATCTGCCCCGCAAACCGAACAGAGGTGAGTGAAAATAGGGAAGAGGCTTGTGTCGCAAAACTGCTTCCAAAAGTCCAACTGAGTTTTATGTTCAGTGCACAGTATTAACATCCAGAGAATGCTCCTATAACCTGAATGAAGCGGACCTAAGCCCTAAGAATAAACTGAATGTGTGTGTGTGCATGTAAACATAGTAATTGCTTAATAATGCTTTTCAGTTGTCAGCTAGTTAAGATGATGCTTTTCTTTTGTCTTCTGCAGATGTCAGCGATTTCCCTCTCAAACCAAGCCTGTGCTGATTATTTAAACATATCCAAATGGGTATGTGTTAATATTCCCATTATTTACAGTATATAGTATTGGCAAAATCAAAAATTGGGATCATCCGGGATCAGCTGTGGTGAAGAAAGGAAAAACATTCTACATATACATATAAACTGTATATTTAGTATAAGACCAATGGTCTTGCTCAAGGAAATATGACTGTATGTATGACTGTAAGAAATTTTTGTTGATCGGACTGGTCAGACTTTTCCTCCTAAGTGGAAAATACACTTTTCACCTGATATTGTTATGGATTTATCTAAATGAATTTTCAATTTTACTACAAAGAATTACACAAACATTAGAATGAAATAGCAAAAATAAAACTTTAAACAGCTGTCAGTGATGTCATAGTCGGGCAAACTTGATGTCCATTGCTTTGTCAGAACTGAATCACCAACAAACGGCCTAACCTCAGGAGTGAGGAGGACCACCTCGCTGTGGAGTTCTCGCTCCTCTTGTGGGATACAAGAAAAGTTATACACACAAAAAAAACTGTAGACGTAATCATTCCCACATTTTCTGACCAGACTGTGTTACAGAAACCTGTGCTTAAACAATTACAGACCAACCGCAAGCATTAATCAACATTAGTTACTGAGAAACCAGAATTGAACATTTAGTAACCTTTTTTTCTCTTCTTCACTTGAAGGAGCCAAGTAACCTGATCGAGAATTTTCAACTTGTCAAGGCGACGGATCCAAACGTAAGTTCCTGCACAGCTCTGTTACTACACATAATCAAAAGGAATTTGTTACAGAGGGAGTGGACCGAACTGCATTTGACAACGTGTATAAATGTCCTTTTCCCTTTCCAGGATGTAATTGAATGTACTGTGGAAAGGGCATGCCAAGAGCAAAAGCTGTGTCACTTGAACCACTGCTTCAACGTGAGTCAATTCTACTTATGTGTTTTTGTGTCTCTTCAAATCATGTTTTCGTGTCATGTTTGCTTTTCCACTGTAAAAGCTTCCGCTGAAGAAGGACACACTGAGTGGCAGGTGGTCGTAAACGAGTGGTTATTTAAGTTACTGTTGCGACTGTTGCTCTTAGGGATGGCATGTTACCACTTTTCTAAGTCCAAAACCAATATCATATCAGTACTCAGTACTCATATCAGTATCTACTCATAGTGATATCAGTCTGATACTTTTATTTTAGACCTATAAAATAGGTCTAAAATTCAAGAAAGACGTTGTTTATTATTGACATTATTGACAGTCTGTGCATGGTGAAGCATGCAACGTGTAGGATTGTTTGATTGTACTGGATTGTACCTTTTTATCTGTCCGATATCCGATCCGTTGATTTTGACCAATATCGGACCAATACCGATACTATGCATCGTATCGGCTCATCACTAATTTCAATACGTAGGACGGGAATTCTTAACATATGGGTTAGGGTTATATGCATGGTAGGTTATTACTTTATTTCTTTACTATTGTAACTGCATTTTCTCTGTTTCCACCCCAGCAAGACCCGGAGACGAAGAGGTCATTAACGTGCACAAACGAGACTTCGAAGATCTCCTTCTATCACCTTCACTGCTTGGTGGCCATAGCTACCACTGATGTTACTGTACCTGAAGGTATCTATCATGATCTAATCCCTTACTCTTCTGTTGTAGCTGGACAGGGCTGACATCCTCACTCGTCTTGCTCCTATTTAACCTCGTTGCAAAACAACACTCACTACAGTAGGTAGCAGTCTCAGCACCAGAGTCTCGGGCCTGGTGTAAATTAGCTACCTGTGGTAAATGCAGCCTTGATGCTCGGTCACTAGTAAAATCCAGTCAGCATGAACAAAACTGTACTTTTTAAAAAGTAAAGCTCTTGTTTTCGATGATATCAAAGTCTCCGTTGAGAAATTACTTAAAATATGCAGTCAATGTTTAGATTTGACTGTAACTACGGTCTCTATAACTGCTAACAAGCTTTATTTTTTTTATAGTTCCTAATTTATAATTACCTTTTCTTTTTGTCTTGCATCACAGGCTGCCATTACGGTAAGTATACTATATTTTACAGAACAATCTGAAGAATGTGTGTTCTTGTATTTGTTACCCACAGTATTTAGGACTTTTTCTGGCATAATTACTGGTCTTGTCATGACCGATAGTCCTCATAGAGACCAAAAACCTGGTCCTAATGAGGTAGAACCTCATTTCCCAAGTAACTGGTTAGGTTTATGGCTAATTTGAATTGGTTAAAGTTTGGGTTACACGTTAACTGGGTATAGTTAATGTTAGGGTTTTGAATTGTCAAAAAATCTTAGCACATAAATCTTTGTTTTTTGTAAACCTTAAAATGATCTGCTCAAAAGTCTTGTTAAATATGCAAATCATAGTTGTTAATGTTGTCCTTTACTGCATACGTGGTTGAAGAAAACAACAAAATATTCACTTTAGGATGCTTAAAAAAACGTGTTTTTAGTTATAAAAACCTCTTATTCTGATCAGTGAATTGTCAAAATAGGTGATTAGGTTAGTAATCAATTCACTGTTTTTCTTTTTCTTTTTTTTTTTTTTTTCAGAAAATGTGTGCCAGCTTTATTTCATGATGTCACCACCCAGTAAGTCATGTTTTTGTTGAAGAAGCAAAGGTTGATACCTGGCTTTCTCGACTGTACAGTACAATCTATCTGATCATCTCTAGTGAAACTCAGGGGCCAAGTTTTACAACCCAGTACGAAGCAGCACAAAGCATCTTTAGTCAGCAGAATGCTACTTTGCCACTGACTAATGAAAGCCTGGTCTAAGGTTAATGGTGTAATTTGTCATGCTTATTTATGGAGCACATTAATTAATCATCTTGAATGTAAAACAGCAATTATTTCTATCGCGGACCCTGTGCGCTCCTCTCTCATCACTATCGATTGCTGGCGCTTATTCTTAACTTTGGCAGATTTCTTTAAAGTTCCTTGAACCTTTTTTTTTTCTTTTAATAAACATTGATTTTCAGTGCACACCTTCACCTCGTGCACAAGCAGATCCATGTCCATGTCATGTATGCACCAGGCACAGGCACATCTGGCTTTTAAAGGGGAATGGCAATTGAAACTCACAGTGGCTTAATTGATGTTACGCCCAAAACATACCTACGAATAATTCAGACACTAAATACGACCTCGTAAATAGCTAAATTTTGCTTTAGATCTTTGGAAGAGTTTTCTAGAGAGGCTCTTTGAGTACCAAGTCAACATGGACCATGGAAACCCTACATGGAACAATGAAAGCCAGTGGCCTAGATAGATAGATGTTTTACAACCATGTTGTCATGGCAGTCTTTGTCGTCTCTGATGAACGCCCCCGATATACTGTATATAAAAGTTTCATGGAGTATCTCCTCTGACTCAGTGTGAAGCTTGAAACTCACAAAACTACACCACGTTACTATGCGCCGTTCTGTCCATTTTTAGTGCAACTTTTAAACAGGAAACTCTTTTCCTTGCCTGTATCTTGGTGAACATGCTCAGTGTTGTGCAGTTTTCTGCCATGGCAGGGAAAAAAGTGTTGTTTTTAGTGGACATTGGGGGAAAAAAATAGTTTTCCTGTCCCTAACCAGGTCCTTTTTGCCTAAACCTAACCGCAAAATGATTATGGTTACACTTTTGGCTTGTGATAATTGTGTCAATTGTGTGTCAGTTAGCAACCAAATATAGGTTTTGAAACATGAGCTCACATGTGTCAGTGGTTTGCAGAGCTGAACAAAGGCAACATGCAGTATAATCATGACGACAGAACTACATGTTAATCCTGCATGAACCCGCATTGGTATTAACACATAATATACAATACTTGACTTTCCTGTCTATGTAAAGCATGTCATTCTGCTGCTACAGATATGGCATGCTCACAAGCCCGAGACTGTTCCTGCCTTTTCCTACTAGTAGACAAATAATGTACTTGCAAGGTCAACTTTCACTGTCTGCAAGGTCCATGTTGTGTGATTTAAAGGCTGACTGAAACACCTGCAATTTTAGATCAAACAACAACATTACCACCCACAGCAACAGCATCGACAATACTGTCAACAGCAGCAACAACACCAGAATTGCATCCAGCAGCAGTAGCAGTGACAGCTCACAACAACAACTGCTCACTCACAGCAACAACAGCCCCAGTACAGGGTGATGCTAACAAACACAACGGTAAGCTGTGTAATTTTATGTTTACTTCTTTTGCCCGCACTAGTTTACCACATTAGTGTCATACCTAAACAAACACTTCCTGTCCAGAGTTTGCATCTTGTTTTAGGGGCTCAATCCCAACTTGCCTTTAGAATTTAAGCCTCTCTTTGAGTAGATGGAGCCTGTCTTGTTGCGTACTTGTTGAGGTCGAGGGGTAGAGTTAAGTGTAAGGCCTGCTTCATACCCGATGCATGTATTGCGCATTATGGCTGCGAAACGCCTCTCTATGCTGATTAATAGCGACAAAGCTACACTGCTCTTTCTGGAAATGGACCTTGCACCTATGTTTTACATAAGTCGTGTGTGTGTCACAGCAAAACTATACAGTTCACTGTTCAGAGTTCACAACATCTGTCTATCCGCTGCATGGGTCAGAAACACAGCCCATCCTGTTCCAAAGTTCAAAACAAAAACTCTGGCATTTCAGTTTCCTGAGTTCATAACAAACCCAATTTTATTGGCAAATATGTGTAACATTGACAGATGCGTAGCTTCATACTGAACAGTCCTGGTATTAAGTTGAGTACAGAGGAGTAATAAGAGTGTTTAAAAGTATGATTTATGATTTTCAAATTGCAGCAGGTCAGCCCTGCTGCCGTCAAGCACTGCACGGAAGGGCTAAGTGAAGTCAAATGAAGATTTTCACACTTCATGTGGAGGGTTTCCCATATTAAACAAATCCAAAAAAACTAATGTTACCTCTATAAAGCTAAATTTACAGATTAAAAAATATTTTGCAGCCTATAATATATACCATAAATGGCCCCACCACTAAACCCATGTGTTTTTTTGTTGTTGTTGTGGACGGCTTGTTAAATCTTTAGCAAAAACGTGTTGCATCTGCGTCCATAAAAGCCAGTGCAGACGGCTGATGATGTATCATTTTCTTGCAGGGAGTGTCCCATTACGTTGAGGTAAATTTTGACCAGTGCCACTTGGAACTCTGTTGCAAGAGGCAGTGGTTAAATTTTACCCAAGGAAATGGGATAGGGATACGGGGTAAAAAAGTAAAAACCGGGCCTGTTATTGCTTAAGCAGTTACATTTTTGCGTTGGACTGTCTCCACTGCCTGGGGGACAGTCCTGGAAGCTCTCAATGTAGAAAATTAGGGAGGCTACTCTTTCTCTGAGGCAGGAATACTTGTCAGATTGGCTTTTGCAAAACCAGTCCGTTCACATGATTCCAGGCGTTTCACTTTTTTAAACAGAAATGTAACCACTAAGGAGTCCTCTCCTTTTGACTTGACCTGACCGCACGTTTGTCTGATGCCGCTTCGATGACGTCATCAATCAAACAACATCAACATTTATTGAAAGTGTTCCGTTTGACATCAGGAAACACTTTTGTCTAGCAAATGCGTGTTTGATTGTGTTTCCTACCTCCATTAAAGAGCTTTTAACTCTAAACTCTAAAAAAAAAAGACTGAGTATATTTTTATCTGCCATTGATCTAAAGTGACCGGAATCTCTACTCTCTTGATCCCCTATGGAAAAAGTATTCTTTTCTGCCCCATGGAGATCAACTGAAGCTGAGCTTCCTCTGGCTTAATGCGCCGTGCAGCAGTGGGAATGTGCGGGAGGAAGATTGCGCCAGACGGTCTGTGATAAACAGCTGATTCTGAACAAACTAGTCAATTTTAGTTGATTGCATCCTAGTGCATTTTTGGAAGGAAATATAAATACAACAGTACATATTTGGCCATTTATTTACTGACATCTTATGGTGCTCAAATCAGAAATACTGTTCTACTGTTCTAATAAAAGGATATATGATTTTAACCAGACTGCGTAGAAAATTAAACAAATACCAAAATTAATATTAAATTAATAATACTAATTGGAGTCAGCTTATCTCTTGCTTCATGTTAATCTAATTTCTCTATACCAGTGTCTGAAGAGGAAGAGGAGTTTGATGAGCGAGCAAATGAGCTTAATGGAAATAAAACTGCCTCCTGTGAAGTCTGTAGCTGACTTTGCTCGGCCTATTTTACTAATTTACACTGTATTTTACCATTGGTGATAATGGTGTTACTTCAAGAGGGGGGTACTTGGCATAAAAAGTTTCACATTATGCTAAAAGGTTATTAAGGAATTAATGACCTATGATGCCAACCAAAAAATTCTGCCTCAAACAGAGCAAGAGGATTTGGTGTTAGAATAAACGTGACACCAGAGATCACGATTACACTGTTAAAAGCCAACAGTGATTTACTCAGTTGGTGTCGGTTAAAGGTCACTGTCACACAGATGTGATGGGATGAAGGCAAACACAGGACTGAACACTGTGGAACCAACGTGGGAGCTGTTTGTCGCTTGCGTTGAGAAAATTCGACAGCGTTAAACCTTTACACACACCACCAGCATGTTGATTATCTCAAGCTGAAAGTACGTCTCCGCATTTTAACTGTACGGACCGTGTTTGCTGCATGCAGCAAATGAAATCTAACCAGTTCACCAAACCGGTTACTGATCAGTCTTTCTTGTTTGATTCATGTTATTCTGTAAAGAGCAAAATATTTGTAAAAATCAATTCTGAACTCCTACATTGTTAGACATTGTTAAAGACTGATAAAGTCATCTTAATCACTCACTTCTACAGCTTTATCTTCTAAATGAGGGCTAATCCCAGCTGACATAGGACAAAAGGCTGGACAGGTTGCCAGTTCAAAACTGTTGATTTACTCTGTGACTTATGCAGCATTAGTCATTGGGAGCTAAATTCCTCCTATAAATCCATATTGTTTTCATGTGTTTTGTGAAAAGAAATAAAACTGTCAAGGGGCAAATGAACAAAGAAAACTATTGTCATTAATACTGGAAAAGAACATTTTTAATTTCATGTGGCCTTTAAATATCACTAATGCTCAAACTGTGAGAAAACTATTCTGATGTCTTTTCTCCATCTTTTCATATAGGTATCATAGGTAAAGTGCAAGAAAGTACAGGTAAGGATGATGTCAATATTCACAATGTGTATATAAAGTGTTGGACCAATACAAATGTATTCAATTCAATGTCAATAAAATGTCAATTTTATAGCACAAATTTGTTACCACTTTATGGTCTATATTTGTATGTACTGAGAGCCATCGCATCACATTTAAAGGTACGGTATGTAAAATTTAGCAACATTGGTTGACAGCCTATGCCTCGTATCCATCATGGTACAGTTTGGCTTGGTACAGTGCGGCACGATTTGGAATGGTAAAGCCCTGGGTCAGGCTTGCGTTTCGACAACAACAAAGAATGACATCAAACACAACACAACACAGCAGAAACCAATACGGGACATTCAGCAACTCGTTTCTGGCTGTTTTCCTCAATGACACGTCAAACTTTGTATGAGAATAGACTGCCAGCGTTAAAGAAACAGTGACCCAATGTCAGGCCCATCTGTGAGCTCACTCTCTATTTTATTTATTTCAATTATCTATTTTAAACTTTGTACTTCCTGATATATACTTAGTAACAGTCGGTTGTTTTATTCTGTGCAAACATTAACAGAACCTTATCTGTATCTGTGTGTTTTCTCCTGAAGAAGCTGCTTGTTCAACCTTGCAGTTACTATTAATCCTTTCCACCATCCTCAACGTTGTGCTGCCGCTGGCTGTTTACGTCGTCATGCAGCAGAGGACACGTATCAAGATGCTGCCAGCGAATGTGAGCGAAAATGTTTCATCTTTCAGTGAAATGGTTCATATAAACGTGACAGCCAGTTTGGAGGGCTCACTTACACATTTATACAGCTATACTGTTAGTATTAGCAGGATAGTACGCTTGTATAAGGTAGCTTTGTCTGAGTAAAACTACAGTACCTTTACTTTACCAGCCATATTGTTCGATTTCAGTCACTTCGATACATTGCTACCTGAAAAGTGATAGAATATTGTCACGTTATGTCATAAAAACATGTTGTCTATATTCTATTGCAAGGTCGAGAAAAAACATACATAAAGTCTTTCTGACGTGTCTTATGTAGGCGTAGATGACAGAGCGATCACAAACTGTAGAATTAAATTGCAGCCTTTGTGCTTTGCTAATTGCATTATATTAAAATTGCAATTTCTAAAGGATTAATTATTCCAACCTGTCCTCCAATAGGGTCTTTTGAGTTAACCCCCAAATATGACCCATAGGAGTGTTACCTAATGTACCGCCCCCAGCAGGAGGAAAGACATGACACTGGTATTTTTCAACTTAATATGGAACAAGTGTTAGTGAGGTTAGGGTTAGTAAGTTCCAGACAAAGACAATAACACATGAAAACAGACTTATCTCGGCTACGGCGTTCAATCAAATTAGCGTGTCGCATGATATCAGTGTCTCCTCACAGCTATTTGATGACAACAAACCCAAGGTATCAGCTGTTATTTATGTACTGCCTCTTTTATAAATGTATAATTAGGGTCGCTTGACTTGGAGGACAGGCTCAGTTGTGTCTAGGTAAAAAGCCACATGATACTGATTTGACTGTTCTCACTCATGTCACTTGAATACGTATTGGAGATATGTGTATTAGATGTTTGCCGAAACCTCCACCTCCCAATATGAAATAAAATACTGGGGGACTACATCCCTTTAAAAAGTATATCATATTAACACTTTTTTTTCTCCAGCATGGTGCATAATCACATTCATTTGTTTAGCCCAAACGTGACAAGGGTTTTCTGCTTCCATTGCTGATGCTTTTTGCCGGACAAAGTGCACATAACAATGGCACAAATGCAACATTTCCCATTTTGCAGAACAGAAAAATAGCAAAAAAAATTTCTGGGAGACAAGGCTGAGCTTGTACAATAGAATTACAGTCTGACAGAGCTGCTTGTATATTGAAGACCATTATAGACTTGTCAGTGGTCTAACACTTCTGTTTTCTGTTTGTCGTTAAGCCCACTGAGTGTGAATCTGTCTTGTAACGTCCAGAAGACACTGGATACACCACTGGAGCCACACCGCCCTGACTGCCCTGACAACATTGCATATTCTCATATTCTTTTAAGAGAGCTGTGGGATGACACTCAGTGATGTGATGTTCAGCTCCACTCTGTTTCCCAACTGGAAAAAAATGGAGAACTGATTGACTGTGGTCTGCAAATGCCTCACAGGGTGGGGAAGCTCTGATGTCAGTGTTCACTTCAAAATGTGAGGAGGAGTGAGAACGAGCAGCAGCATGCTACTGCGCTTTTCCTCGAGGCAGGAAAGCGCAGTACTGAGCACTGCAGCACTGAGTCAAAGGGAAATGAAGGGTGATGAGACCAAATGGTCACATCAGACTGAAATATTTGAGGAATTTGTGTGTGACCTGTGTTAATTTCACCTTTCACTCTCCCATGCTTGTGTTCACTGACCAGGAAGTACACACAGAACAGAGTTAATGATTTATTTAATGTCAAAAGGAAGCTCTGAACGATTTTAACTCCTAAAAAGCATTTTGGGTGCTGAGATTAAGGTTTACTGGTGTCAGAGCTACAGACAAATGTACATTGTTTTTTTGTGTGCATGAGTGCATAATGTGTGCATAATGCCAGAGGTTTATTGTTGTTTTTGACACGATATAAAACTGTAAAAGAAAGTTTTTACAGTTCAGGTCAGTATTCAGTTCAGTAATGACGTGCTAATAGTAGGCAGCACTTCAGTAATACATTAATCATACAACAGTTCCCACAGGCCCTTGAAAGTTTAGACTGAACAGACATAGGTTATTTAAAGTGCTTGAATTGTGGGGAAGAGAGAAGTTCAGTTGATATTTAGGTAAATGCCACCCTTGTTTATTTTGACATCACTTAAGGTTTCATGTGTCCCGCATTGCTTGGTGTATGTAGACTAGGCCTACGCAGAACAATCGAATTGTAGTTACCACTGTTGTTGTGGACAGTGTCCACTGTGTGTTGGAAACCTGATCGTATTATGGTAATGTGTTATTTCATAGGTAATTAATAAGCTTTGTAATAAAAAGGTAATATGTGGTAATAAGGTGATAATATTGTAGTAATACCATGTTTGCTGCAGAGCTGTAATATCAAGCTAATAGCTTGGTAAATATATAAATAACGTGGTGTAATCTGGTAATAACATGGTATACTGACTATGGTAGCATCTTATAATAATGTGGTTATATTATTGCAATATTATGGTAAAATTATTATTTAAGACTACCTTGATAGCAGAGAATGAATATGTAATATAAATACAGCTATATATGTGACAAATTCACAGACTCGTTCAGTGTGAAATGTGCTGCTGTATTACCTCACTGTTAAAACATTGGATTTCGATTAAGCCAACCAATACCACATCATAATAAACCTCTTGCATCCAAAGTTCTCACACGCTCCCCTGTTGTGCACTGTTAATGGTTAACAGTCCATGATTTTAGAAAATCCTCAATCACGACCAAAATGTATGAGCCACAGCGTAGCACCATCACCAGGACATGTCACCCTAATCCCTCCTTTACTCCCTCATAAGCAGACAGAAAAACATGGCAATGTCTTATGCTCGCATAAAATCCAGCTTGATTTTCGTCCTGTGAAACTATCAAAATATAAATAGTGGAACATCTTAACATTTTGGCTGATAATGTTGTGTAATGTAACCAGGGTATCTGAGCTAACCCTGGTCTCTTTGTATTCATTAACAACGATAGCATTTTTGTCTGTGTGTGTTTAATAAATCTGTGAAGAACTGTATGCATAGTATTTATACTGTATATATGTTTATGTGTAAAAGCATAATGTGATTGAAATGTATTCTGGAGCTTTTGGAAATACAAAATTTGGCAGCGCTGTTGACAGTTTATGAAAGTGTGCAGTTTTATTTGAGTGCCAAGTGCTGTACAAAAAAAACTATATAAATATTACGTAATGTTTAGTTCAAGTGTTATTTTTCAGTTGCCTTCGTCTCTCTGTAGTTCAACCATATTACACCATAGGGATCACTATGTTGTCAGAACAACTTATAAATGGTAAGATATTTACACACTGTGGGTCATTTGGGCAGTTTCTGTTGTTATTGTAATTTATAAAGAGCAAACACAATTGTTTGACAATAAATGTCTTCACCAACCACTAAAGAGAAGTGTTTGTATTACCATTCATATTCTCTGAGAAATGGACAAAAGAATCTGTCAGGGTGTGTAAACCTATGAGCACAGCTATAGGTGCTTGTACACATTTTCCACAAATAACCAGGTAACAACATGGTGTGCAAAATTGAAATTGACTAACAACCACTTGCAATTTTTGTGCATTCTTTGAAGTAAATGAAGTGAAAGTGTTTCACTATTTTAAAGAGCACATTGCTGTTTTAAATGTTGGGATGAGAACACAGGACACAAAGAGAGAATGGCTGTTTGAAAAATGAGGGTTATTTTGAGAGTGAAAATATGCAGTTCTGTGCTAGACTTTAAAGGCTTTTATTCTGAAAGATCCGGAACAGCAGTGATGTTGCTACTCTGGAACGTCTCCTTGAACATCTCACAGCAGCTACCAGTGCGGAGGATAAAGAAGGTAAACAACTGTTTGTTTACGTGTTTTTGGTGGGTGAGAGGATGAGCGACACACACACACACAGAGAGAACACACAGCACATGAAACACAGTGTTTTATCATTTCCCAATGGAAACAAATAGCGAGGCTACTGGGCTTGGATGCTAATGCTAAGCTAACGCGTCTTAACGGGAAGCAGCATAGACAAAACTCATGTGACCAAGTAGACGACTTCCAGAAGTTTCACTGCGGGATCCTACCCACCTCAGTGAGCTTTTTATGTAATATGTTTGTCTTTTCTTTCTGCTTCTTAACATGAAAAGTTCAAAACGTGAAAGAGAAAAGCTTAAGTGCACCGTGACGTCAACATAGCTACACTGTACAGCCATTTCATAAAGAAAGCGTTTGATCCTGATCACCTGTTAAGTGTGCTTAAATAACATGGGTTTCTTGTTGTTTCCCTGCGTGCATGAATAAATACCATCCTGTCATTATTCAGTGAATATTATTACATACGTGAGCCATTTGAAAACCACAATAAGGATCTTTTTTAGGTCTCATGATAACATTAAATGTTGTATAATAATACTAATAATATGTATTATTATTATTAATAATAATCTTATATTGGGTTTTCTGGTTACAAAATCTATTTTACAAGTAATCCCTGGCCAGAACAGAGAAATAACTTCTGACAAATAACTAAATATAGTAAAAGCTGATCAAAATACCCTTAAATATTACTCTAAATCTAAAACAACAAATTTAACATTTAATTAATCTTTAAAAGCTTAACTATTGTGATAATTTGGTTAGTTTTTTTAATAATTAAAACAGGCTTTCTGATTTTTCAGCTTCTTAAATGTGAATATTTTCTGGTTTCTTTGCTCCATATGACTAGAAATCAATAAAACTGAAAAATGTTAGTTTGTGGACAAAACAAAACACCTGAGAGCAATGTCAATTCATGGTTTAGGACTTAACACTGATCAACACTTCTCAACATTCTGACATATCCAAATATATACTTGATTCATTGTGAAAATAATCAACAGATTAATCACTTATGAAAATTATAGTTAGTTGCTGCTCTAATGTAGTGACATTTGTTGAAATTGTGATTGGATTTGTGATGATTTGTGATCTCTAATGCAATATTTACTGTGTTAGAGTGAATGTTGCATATTTTTTTGCATAATAGAGTTACTATCAGAATATTAAGCATGATACATCAGAATGAGAAGTTAAATTTATTGATTTGTTTGAAACATTTATGCATTGCAGTTAAAATTTTGGTGTAAAACAATTAAAATTATTTATGACTTGCTTATTGCAGTTGATATGAAGATAATTATCTGATCAGTTCTACTAACAAAAGCCTTGTACTTCTTTTCTATTCTATGTTAACTGTCTACTTAAAAAATTGATTATTTATCAGAAATGTTGAAAAATGTTGATTGGTCTGCCTAAATCCACTCTTAGACCACGTTCATACCTGGTATTAACATCTGTCCTCAGTAATCCTATCACTCCCAGGCGGGGCTTTGATCAGGTCTGGATACTCCCAACATGTCCTGGGGTCAATGTCAGACCTGATCCGTAAACCACATTCTGAGGTGGTTTAAGGTTCAATTATCCACATTCCTGAGCTGTTTGAAACCAATTTGTCCTGAGGAGGGATTAGAGACCACACTCAGCTGTTACTGTATAATCAGGGGTAGTTTAACAGCATTATTACACAAAGCAGTGCTCATAGTTAAATTCCAGCTTTGATTCACTGAAAGCTTTTCTTGTCTCTTTATTCTCTTTTTTCTCTGTCACTCACACACACACACACAAACATGCTGACAACAGACACATTTGTACAGTGAGACTCGGTAAAAACACAATTTTGTTCTTTCAAACAGTCATAATATCACTGTGTATTTAAATAGAGGGCCACTAAAATCCAGAGCCAATCATATATAGTCACAGGAGATTTTAATGCCAGGTAAAAACATAGTTAAGGCTCCACGTGTCTGACCGGGGCCATATTCTAAATGAGAGTTTATGGAATGATGATAACCAAAGGAGGTATTCAGAGGAAACCTGTAAATGAAATCTTTCAATTACAGCCTTAAAATGTGATTAGAAAGGTTTAAAGTTCAACATTAAAGGTGCATTATCTTTACTATCCCCAAGAGGCAATTTAAGTTACACTCAGCATTAACCTAATAACATCATAGTACCACATCCAACAAATAACTAAATACAATAGAATAAACATGGAATCACATTGTGAGAGTATCTATGTCCCGATAGAAACAAAATGAACTGGTCCCTCAGATTTTGAACTGTGGCATTGCACCTCATAGAATACAGCCTGCCAGAACTTAGTAGAAGAAGACACCTAAAAATTGCAGTTCCGGAAGGTATCCTGGGTTACTCTCACTTCTTCAGGGTTTGAAATGTTACAGTATTTCTCACAGGGTCTGAGAGAGACCTGAGAGAAATACTACAACATTTCATTTGATTACATATTTACATCAAAGGTTCTCCAAGGATGAATGAATGATAGTAACTGGACATTTTTGAACTTTGTATGTATTTGAATAATGACTCATTGTTTACATTTTGTCTGTAGCCATGACAACAGACCCCTGTCTCCTGAACTCTGAACTGGAGTTACAGCAGCAAGAGGAGCTGTATCAACAGCTGCTGTTTCAGGTAAAGTTGTTTAACGATGAAATGGATTAAAGTCAGACTAGGTAACCTTTTCACAGTAACAGCTAACAGTAGCCTTTAAAAGCCAAACTCACAATGGCAGCCTTAAAGGTCCAGTGTGTAACTTTAATGAGCAGAATATAGTATTGATATTTGCACGTGTATAATTGTGTTTTAAAAACTTATTTGGCTTTTGTAACCTTAAGCCTTTTATATGTACTATAGACAAGGCTCTTACTTCACAGAGGCTGCCATGTTTCTACAGTAGCTCAACTGGACAAACCAGCCAGAGCTACTTATTTGCATTTTAAAGTGGATGATTGACATCCTCTTTGGCTGCTGAAAAGGATTTTTCAGCGGAGGAGTACTTCATTGGTTACTATCTGCAATCTGACAATGTCACTATTTCCTATGCACAAGCTGATGGTCAAATTACTGTAGATTTGAGGAAGACCTAATATTGAATCCACACATAAAATCAGTCCAGGTACAATCCTCCTCTAAAAACGACCAATTCTTTAATCATGTTTGTGAATCTGTCAAGTGACATAAGAACGTTGATACTACTCCCCTGGTTACCGGTAAATGTAGCAAACTTTATATCCGTCTATCCCAAACATCACTACCGGACATTTATCCGTGCATCTTTTGCATTGGTATGGATGTTTACACCATACTTCATCTAGACGGGATTGCTGAGTACCAATTTGCAGGCGTCATCAAAAATGGTGACCATTAAAAAGAGTTATTTTTGTTGTGCTTGATCCCGGCAGTTGCTCTCTATTTTCTGGCTACAGGGATAAATCAGCAAGCTCTGGCAGTATGTTTTACAGTTGTTTCACTGCAACTGTAGGCTTCCTTGGAAATTATAGACAATAGGCTTCATCTGTCTATGTCTTTTGCATATAGTATAAATGGACCTTTAGTCATTTATCATGAGAGAAGTGGATTTATGGAACAGCTAGTCTGTTTCTCCAACTTGTTTTCAGTTAACAACTTAATTTTTTTGCTTTGGTAAAGTGACGTATTACTAAAAGCTATGTTGTAACGTCTGCACAATGTGGTATGTACTTTCCCTGGGAAAGAGTTGAGTATTACATTTGTACTCATTATAGTATTAGACTGTTGATAATTGACAAGGCAGTTGGATGATTAACCCTTTAAAAAAACAATAATAAAATACTTGAGCATAGACCAGCTTTAAATGTAGTCAGTGAACATTTTTGCTCATTTCTGAATTTCAGTGATTTGTGTGAAAATATGGAAAATAAAGAACTGTCACATTATAACAAATGTCTTTTTGTTTTATTAAATTATTTTGTCCTCTTTTGACCTTCTATTTAACCTCTTTTAATACTTCATGCATTGAGTGTTATTCCAACATGTTACTTTACAAACAGTATTTTGCTTTAACTCATCATGTAAAGCAATTGTTTTTCTTTCCAGACAATGGGAAAAATGCAGGAAGAAAATCCACACTCCAAAGTCATTCGCCCAAACCCTGGTAATTGTATCCACCCACTCACTCACTGTGATTCAAATCACATCACATCACATCTCTATCTCTCTTTCTCACTTACACACACATAAGGTAAATCCATCTCCATACATTAAAAAAAACTGCTAACACTCTCAAACATCTAGCTTTGGTATTGCTAAGAGGAGGAAGAGGAGATGAAGCCAAATTCGTGACCAGAGTGATCCTGTTAATGCTCTCCATGTTACTTAGTTGTAGTAGTTAGTGTGTTGCACAATGGATGTTTTACAGCACATGTAAGACGTTGAACGTGACTAAGCTGGAGGGGGAAAACTTTTTTTTAGCAGGTTTATATTTGTTTAAAAATAATTGTGGTATGTTTTTCTTCTGTCCTCATGTCTAGGCATGTGTGTGAAGACTGTCTCAGAGCCAGATAAGCAGAAGGTTTTCATCAACATCTGCCAGTCAAACTCGATTCCCCCTCCTCCAGAAATTTCAAAAGAGGAGCTTGTGGAGCTGCTGCAGTCAGAGGATCCCAGTGGCTACAGAGTTCCCATGAGCCTTGGCGAGCCCCACACAGAAGTAGACAACAGTGTGTGACCCACATTTTCTTTTTTTATAGGCACATGTTAGTTGTACTTGGTCTTTTATTTATTGGAGTGAGATGCAGAGCAGGAAATGAATCTTTGGCAAAGCAAAATTCCAGCTGTGCTCCATCTATGACATATGTTCACTTTTTTACAACATTTTTCCAAAGAAAATGCCTATAGAACTTATAATAGGAGGAGTTTCTTTTTAAAAAAACAAACAAACAAAATAATAAATAAAGAAAAACCCGTGCTGGAGCTGGAGGTTATAAATACAAGTGTTTCGGTCCAAGTTCAGGTTTTACTTCATTAACTGCAATCTGAATACATAATTTAGAGCCAGTGACAAAAAAATCACATTCTGTGTGGCCACATTCATTTTCAGGAATGAATGCAAATCTGTCTTCTGGACATATCAGAGTCCAAGTCCTTAGCTAACTTAGTTTTACAGTCATCTCAAAGTATTTTAACACTAACCATTTATTGGTTGACTCTGCCACAAAACATGATTCATTTTTTTTCCCAGCTATTTCATCTTACAGCAGTGTGATTCCTCAGTCACAGTACATATGACTAACATATGTACTGTGGTGCAATAGTTCAACAAGCCCATAGTTGACTGGGAAATAGTTACTCTGCATATCCAGTGAAGGTGGAAAGTGTCTTGGTTTCAGATTACATTTATGTTTTGTTTTTTTTTTCGTTTCTGCACATTGGTCTCTGTTTTATTGTGGAGCTTCGCTCTGTTGATACGTTTATTGGACAACTAGTACCTTGCATACACACAGTCATGCACACAATCCAATCTATGCAGAATCCTATCTACTACTATCTACAGAATATAAATGATAATACAGAAACTTTTCTTTCACTCATAGTTAGTGGTTGGGTGAAGCTATTTATCATCAAACAATTGTGTTTGCTCTTTTTAAATTATGACAACAAAAACTCAAACCCAATTGACCCTGAATCAAAAGTTTACATACAAGGGTTTGGCCTGATAACAGTTAACACACGGGTTTAAATAGCTACTAAAAGTAACCATCCTCACCTGTGGGCTGTTTGCTTGTAATCAGTATGTGTGTATCAAAAGTCAGTGTGTTTCTGGGCTCCTGACAGACCCCTGTATGTTTCATCCAGTGCTGCACTGATGTTGCTGGATTCCAAGCCATGGGGAAAGCAAAAGGATTATCAAGAGATCTGTAGGACAAGGTAGTTGGAACTAAAACAGGAAAAGGACATAAACATATATCCAAGGAATTGAGAATACCAATCAGCAGTGTTAAGTGTTGTTCAGAATGATTTAAAAAGAGCTAACAGAATTGTTTGATGATGATAAATGGCTTTACCCAACCACAAACCATGAGTGATAGAAAAGGTTTTGTGTCATCATTCATATTCTCTGAAAAATGGCCAAAAACAAATTAACAAATTCTGTCAGGGTATGTAAGTATAAGATATGATGATAAGCTCTAACTTTCGTCATTTTGAATCATTTGTGTTTCATCTGCAGCCCATTTTCACAGAGTATTCTCGCCAGATGCTGTTTGTCATGCTTTAAATCAAATAATTTGTTTAATCTCCCAGGCCTATAACATTCTATAACAGACAGTTCATCAAAACATTTTCTTTTTAAATTATTTGCATTGCAGATTGGTTTGTTTTCCTCTCTGTTTCAGGTTCTCAGGGTTGTACAGCTTATGACGTTGTCATCAACCAGGAGTTCTTTCAGAGTTGCCAGGTGAGCAGGTGCATGCTTGCGTGTGTGTGCGTGTGTGTTCTTGTACTTGCTGCAGAGTGAGGACCAAAATTCATATAATTCCTACAAAGTGAGGACATTTTGATAAAGTGAGGACATTTTGGTTGGTCCTCACTTTTTTTTCACCCCTTAAAATGGCTTTTTCAGGGTTAAGACCTGGTTTTAGGGTGAAGGTTAGAATTGGGTTTTGGTTAGGGTTAGGCATCTAGTTGTGATGGTTAAGGTTAGGGTAAGGGGCTAGGGAATGTATTGTCTATGAAGGTCCTCACTCTGATAGAAGCGCAAACGTGTGTGTGTGGCCTTTTCTTTCTTATCTATTTTACTGAATCTATATTTTCATGTTGCTATTAGCGGAATAAATGTTATTCAGTATTTGCAAAGATGTTTTTATCTCACAAATTTAAGAAAATCATAGAATCATAGCTAGGACAATAAGTGATTGCCTCTATTTACTAATATTGATTAATTTTATTAGGTGGTGAGCCATTTTATTGAAGGGATAATTGTTAAGTTAAACTGAGGACATGTATAGACCCAAATACTAGGCAGAAGCCAGATTGTGAGAATTAATAACAAAAATGATTTATTTACAAAAATGAACACAAAACTTAGTACTTGACCAAATAAAGAGTAACAAAAAACAAGGAGACTGGCTGGCTGGCCGGAGTGGAGGTCTCCTGAAAAAACAAACTGAAAAGGAAGAACGGAGAATTAGTTCAAGGGTCTGGTAAGTGAACAAGAGTAATGCTGCAGAGCAGAAGTGTGCTGTATGGTAATACTGAGAGACGTGCTGACGAGAGTCACTGGGAAAAGCAGGGTCTTTAAAGGGAAGCCTCCTAATCAGCAGGATACAGGCGTGTAGGGAAGAGACTCCACCCAGCTGCCCAGTCAAGACTCCTGAGACTCGAAAGGTAAAACAAGGTTGAGAAGAAAATGACACAGTGACATAAGTAAAAGAGGCAGGAGGTATTGTGGAGCCGGACCCTGACAATAATTAAGGTTTTTTTTAACTGTCTGCCCTATATGCACTCCTTGCACTGGAAACCAATCTTAGGAGGCTCACCTGCATTGAATGGCTGCCAGTGGGGATGCCAGAAAAAAAAAAAGACTTGAGCTACTTCACAAAAGGCTCACCTAATAAGATCTACCCCTGCTGAAATCTACACTAAGAATATCTTTACTACCACTTGAGCTTTTTTTTAACTGGGAAAACAAACAGGAGTTGTTGAGCCACTGCTGCATCCATCCTTTTGTGACTTCTGTGTTTAAAAGCCTTCATCAGACTTTCTCACTTAGACTCAGTCTTACCAAACAAGGCATCACTATAGCAGCAGCTCCTATTTCCCCAATGCCCATGAGCTAAAAACGCTGATTTTTCTCTATGTACTTTAATGTGGGGGAGTGAGTCGTATACAAACTTCAGTTTTCAGTCAGAAACGGCTGTCCAATCAAGAGAATATTATTCTTAAGATATTGTGGACATACACAGGAGTGGATTTTATTGGATGAGCCTGTTGTTAAAAAATAATTTCTTCCTTGTGCGCCTGCTGGCAGATGTGTTTTCATTTAGCGTGAGTGTCCATATCTGGCACAGTATCCACACATCAGTGATCCACTAGTGATGTATACAGACGTGTCTGTACCTCATGTAATCAAACATAAAAAAAGAAAAAAAAAAACTACTATTATTTAAAAGATGAAACAAAGTGTTTTGATCAATGGTATTAGTAAAAGTCTGCTTTCTTTAGAATAATTGTTTATATTGTTGAATATTGTTTCATCTTTGTATTTTGCAGAAGGATCCATTGTTCCAACAATTTGTAATTCTGGTGTCTTTTGAGGGTCTGGAGAACAAATACAACTTAGAGCTAAGTAGAGGTAAGTGTGTGTGTGTGTCTGTGTGTGTGCGCACATGTGTATATGTTTGTGTGTGTGTGTGAGAGAGAGTGAGAGTGTGGCCATGGGGCTACAAAAAAATGTGTTAAATATCCTCCACAGCTGCCACATAGTTAAAACTTTTCAGACTAATAATAATACTACTACTCATAATAAAATAATAAAAATAATCTTTTCTTGAATTGTGTTCTGATATGGTGAAATGAAATGGAAATTGTCAAATATGTATTTTTGCATATTAAGAACGCAGCAGGAAATTGCTTACACCATTAGGATATTCTTTGAAACATTTAGGCGATGGCTGGGACCTGGGTCGAAATCTGACTGCTGATCTGGCAGGAAATGTTCTGGAGAATGTCTAGAACAACATTTGCGGACACTCTAATTTTCACGACCAGACAATTAAAAAAAAAAAAATGGTGACCTCGGCGCATGTTAGTGTCACAGAGTGAAGGGTCTGATTGTCTCTGTACCTACCATGTGTGAATGGTTATATATATATACTGTAAATAACAGAAGCTGCTGTGTTTAAGGGGTCTGTAGTGAAAGATGAAGGTAACAAACTAATAGATGTTTGTAGATGTCTCCTTTTTATCTTTTTGCAGACTGGAAGGTCCTGAAGAATAGAAAGTTTTTAGGATCCATTAGTGAGCAGAACATAAGGACGAAGAGCAAGCCAGTGATTCAAGAGCTGCAGCCTCAGTAAGTCTGTCTGATTACACTCATGAGCTCCTCTTCTTTGGTTCTTCTTAGGACTTATAACTTTCTTGTCTGTTGTAGTAGGTACAACTGTGCTGACTGGTAAAACTTGACAAACAGTCAATTTTACACAATAAGTGGTTAAAATGTAACACATTCTCCATTTAATCTCATCATTTGATAGCTTTTTTCAACAGGAAAGTGAAGTTTGTGTCACTGTGTAATTTGCTCTCTTTCCCACACCAACAATCCATAAAGAAAATATATGGTTTTAGTAAACGCGGAAACAGGAATTGCTGGTTTGCTGCTGCCTTCATAAGTAAGTTAAAATGTCTTTTATGACTTCAGTGTTAAAAACTTGTAAAGTGACACAAACGTGGTAAATGAGGCAGCAGTCATAGTTGTGAGAGAATGAAGACAGTGAACAGTTAACAATGTCACTTTGTATTAGTGAATCATTCAACCACACCTCAAAATGAATGAGGTGTGGTTGAATGATTCCTTTTAGTTAATGTATCTCTTGTTTCCTCTTGTGGTGCCTGTACTGTATATGAAGGCTGGTGTGTAAGCATTTTATGATGATGAGTGATTAATTACATTTTTGGAAAACACATTTTCATTAATGAGATTGTATTCAATTTGTTTAAAATGATCACAAAGACACAGTGAACGTAGCCAATATGAGAACAATCTATGTTTTGTTTTTCTTTGTTTACCAGTCACTGGTATTGAGCTGAGCATGTTTTTCAGAAGACAAATTCCCCATGCTGTGTGCACATCTGATGAAATCAAATTTGATTGTTTGTGTTGTTTGAGTTCTTTCCATGGCTGGCTGTAGTGCAAATCTTGTCCTTGACAATGAGGAGAAATTCCTTTGCTGATACTGATCTCATATGGTGTGTTTATTAAAGCCACTCTCTTTGCCTGTTTTTTACAGAGTGAGCTCTAGTGATGTGGCCAAAAGGTAAATGCTTCACATTTATAACTCACTCACTCCTCTTCTACCACTTTATCCTCCACATGAGGGTTGTGGGGGGGCGCTGGTGTCTAACTCCAGCTGACATAGGGCGAGAGATGGGGTACACCCTGGACAGGTCGCCAGTCAATTGCAGGGCCACATAGAGACAGACAGCCATTAACTTTCACATTCACACCTACCGGTAATTTAAAGTCCATTGGGTCTAATCCCCAAATTTGCATGTTTTTGGACTGTGGGAGGAAACCGGAGAACCCGGTGAAAACCCACACATACATTTAAGTCATTTATCCAATTTTCTGTCTGCTTTCACTTGGTCTCATTTTTCCCTCTTTTATCACACAATACCTTCTGCCCCCTTTTGTTTATTTTGTGTTTCTGTGTGTGTGTGACTTCACTTCACTTTGTGTAATGATTTCCTTCCTCTGTTTATTTCTCTTTCTCTTTACCAGACCAGAATTCACTTTGCTTGTGGAGCCTCCTGCTGGTAACCCTGAGTACCTCATTGCTGAAATAAAACTTCCTGGGGTGGTGAGCCACACATAGTGACTCTCAACAGAACACACTCTTATTTAATTTATATATATATAATTTAAACTGGAACTACAAAGTGCAAATGTTGCACTGACATTTCTGAAGTAGGCATTACCTCATGCTTATTGTACTTATAATAATAGAAATTTAAATGTGTTAAAAATGTGATTAATCACAATTAACTTCTGAACCTATGCAATTACTATCAATTAACAGTAACAATTCACATCCTTTATTAAAACTATAATTTATACTGGGACAACAAGGCATTTTAGCATCATTCCAGTATTATTGCATAAGTTCCATAATTCCTACAGTTTAGGAGAAATTGCATGATTTCATTTGTTTTTATCACTTTTGTTTTACACCCAAAATTGCTATGAATAAATAACTTTGAATAACATTGAATAAGTCATGATCTATTACAGAGCACTGCAGTCAGTCTGAGCTGTGAGGCAGCTGTAAACATATGACATTCAAGCTGCAATTAATGATGATTTTTGTAACTGATTAATCTGTTGATTATTTTCTCAATTCTCGAACATTCGTTGAAAATGTTGAAAAAACAGTTTCCCAAACCTTGAAATTTTCTAAGATGTCTTGTTTTTTCAAATTCAAAGATTTCTTTGTCAAATGGAGCAAAGAAACCCAACCGAATAACTGATTATCAAAAAATATCAATTCAGACATTCAAAAGCTCTGTGTTGTAGAATCTCAACTGTGTGTGTGTGTTCTGTGCAGCCTTCTTCTCGCTCTCTGGTCCTGGATGTTGGAGAGGACCGACTGGTTTTGACAGCTCGTCCCTCGCTCTTCCATCTCGACATATTTCACCCCTTCCTCATCGATCAGGAGAATAGTGTTGCACAATACAACAAGAGCTCAGAGGTACAAACCACATACACATATTTGTGACGGATGAGAGGGGTCTCATGGATGAGACTCTTCTCATCCACTGGGGATGTGGGTTAGGTAGTCAGAAGAGGACACAAGGAATAGGGCAAGATGGAGGCAGAAGATCCGCTGGGTGACCCCTTATTGGAGAAGGCAAAAGAAGAACAAGTCTGGGGATGTAGGTCATTGCCCAAGTAAAAACTTATTACATTTTGGTGATGTCCGGATATAGAAATTGAGTGGTCTTGGTGGATGTTAGCACTCTTAGTTTCATGATAATACCAGTATCATCAAAAAGTGTAGCAACAAAAAAAGGCAACTGGACTTAGTTGAATTTCTTGAAGACGTTTCGCCTCTCATCATCAGTTCTTCTTCAGGAACTAAAGAAGCCTCTTGGATGAGTCAATCACAGCATCACGGTATGCAGAGGTTAAAGTTAAAGCAGGATTAGGTGAGATTTGATCAGCAATACAACAATAACTTTGCTGCATAATGTAAATCGAGTGGTGTGAAAGAAAATTAATTGGTTTTGACTTTGACCAATCATAGGGCCTTTTAGAGAGAGAGGTGAAAGAGCAACCGCTTTTATGGGCTGTTTTTTGCATCCATTTTTCTTCAGGGAAATGTTCACCATGCCAGCACTGACAACTGACTTTGCTGCAAATGATTGTGAAAAAGCAGAAACATGTTGAGACATTAATCATAATAGAAGGCATTTCTCTGTGAGTGGAGCATTTCACAGATGAGTGAGACACAAAGTGAGACTATTCATGCTCATTTGGTGGGAGAGGCACATGAGAACAAGAATCATGATTGATTATATTTAATATTTAAACAAGTCATCTACAGTGTTAAAAGCCAGCTGTCAACCTGTACTGCATGTACATCAACTGAATGGTTCAAATGGATAATAATGGATAAATGCTCCAGAGTGATGCAGCCAAAAGGCTCGTACAATTCACTGAATTGTGTTCATTCACTGAAATGATTATGGCATAAACTAAATCTATACCATGACAACGCAAACAAGCATACATAACATTAATAACATTACAAAAGTAGACATGGATATAATTAACAACACTTTTTTGTTGTCCTCAGATCCTTACAGTCACAATGCCAGTGGTGTCTTCATGAAGCTGAAGAGGTCATATCCATTGATTTTTTTTTTTTTAATTCAAAATGATGTGTTAATAAAAGAGTTGTTTTTCAGTCAAATTCTTTTGTACTTGACACATGACTTAAATCATCTTTATTCAGTGCTGAGAGCAGATTAAATCAGCTGTAGAAAAGGAGTAGGTTTCTTTTTGGTGCAGACCTTCTGACTTTTTTCACTTTTACTGTGTAGTAAACCATCGTCATGAGACTGTTTACAAGGATTAAGGATGTTACTTTAATGTGTGTGCAAATAAATATTTTATCACAATTTTACATGATTAAAGTATATATACTGTATGTGATTTTTGAGTTGCAGCTGGACTATAATGAGTTTAATTATAGTAATGAGTTAATGAGTTTCATTATAGTCCAGCTGCAACTCAAAAATCAAAAAAATAAAATAAAAAAATAGCTTTGTATGTAGGAAAACCAACCTATACCAAGAGAGCATGTGTTCTTTTTTTTGGGTTGCTGTTGTTTGTGTAATTTACACATTGCAGTACCTGAAATGTAGCCTGTCACATTAATTATGTGTCAACATAGTGACCATATCAGTATCTGCTGTAAGTGTATGAGCTGTGGGACATTTTTTTTGGCGATATAGGGCCTGCGTCCATCTCTTTCTGTGAACTGGCAAGCTCTCCTATCATGGAAAAGGCAAATAAGTGAAGCAGTCACTCCTCTATTTCTGGATCTGCCCTGGTCATCACTCTATCTGCCCCCTCCCCATCACACACACACACACACACCTCAAATATCTCTCTCCCTTTTGCATGCGCATCCACATCAGTTTAAAAATGGCATCCTTTTTTTTCCAACACCCAATAATTCCCATGCACTCCCAGAACATTCCCAAAGCATATGGTCATAAAAACATCCCCAATTATGAATTATTGAGAAACAGTGCTGTCATTACAAAGAACAGTCAAAAGATAATCAGATTATTATGAACAATGACGTCTTGTGAGTGACTTAAAGATGCACTGTTTAAAGGACCAGTGTGGACAACATAGTGATACCTTCTTTGAGACTGCAGATTGTTCTTCATTTGCATAGTAATTGTATTCTTCAATAATAATAATAATAACAATATATTATTAATATAAATTCTTAGTAACACATACACTACCGGTCAAAAGTTTGGGTACACTTTCTCATTGAATTCAATGAGAAAGTGTACCCAAAACTTTTGACCGGTAGTGTAGAAAACAAACAGCAGTAATGAAAACAGTACTTACACATTACTACAAAATCAACATTTACTCATTACTGAGCACAAATTCCAGGTCCAGAGGGAGGAAAAATCTCTGTGGACCCAGTTTCAGTTGGTTCAGTGATGGAGAGACGAGATTTGAGTCTGATGAAAGATGATGGAATGTGCTGGCGGTGAAGCAGGTCAGTGAAACTCTTTCCATAGAAAGAGATAGAGTGTGGCAAATGGGAGTTTTAATCGAAATCATTTTTATATGCGAATATACATTCTTAAGTTTTAATACAGACCTGTCCAGGGTGTACCCCGCCTCTCGCCCCATGTCAGCTGGAGTGCCAGTGCCCCCCTGCAACCCTCAGTGGAGGATAAAGCAGTAGAAAATGAGTGAGAGAGTGAGAGCTTTTATACATTGTAGTATTACAAATAAATACTGAAAGTACCGTGGCACCGATGCAACAGACTGGTTTAGAGAATTAAGTCAGATGTAACTACGACTGTAACACGACTAGCTGATTGGGTTCGGCCAACCCTAACAGTAAGAGCAAAAACAAAAAAAAGATAATTAAACTGTTCTATCTTGTGACAGATATTATCTGCTCTAACACCAGTTAAAACTCACACTGAGTCCAAAAATACAGCATTGTGAAATGTGTTTAGAAAGATACCCCCCCCCCCCCAGGCTGCAGTTCCTCTCTCCCACTCTCCCTCCATTTGCCACACCCTCTTTAGAAAGATCCCCCCCCCCCCCCCCAGGCTGCAGTTCCTCTCTCCCACTCTCCCTCCATTTGCCACACCCTCTCGCTTCATTTTGCCATCCCGCTCTTCACCTGCCCTTTGGTCCCCCCCCCCCCCCCCCCCCCCATTTGTTCAGTGAGGTCATCCCTCTGTTCTTCCTAATCCTGCGAGGCGCTCATCTTTCTGCCTTTGTTTAATCCACCTGTGGCCCCAGGCCCCATCCACACACACACACACAGGCTCACAGTTATTCTTGTGTTGAATACTTGGACACTCAGTAATTCTCACAGTATGCATACTGTACACACATAGTCATGGTCCGATAACACACACACACACACACACACACACACCACCTCTCTGTATAAAACTGCCTCTGTCTCTGTAGATCAGCCATTCTCTTTCCTGTCTCTGTCCTTCTGTCTTGTGTCTGGTGATACCACAACTTCAGGTATGTCCGTTTGTCTTTTTTGTTCTTTAACTTGTTCTTTCTGTCATATCCCGTCTTATGTTTCCAGCGTGCCATTGGGTCTAGTGTAATAGTTACTTACACTGTAAAAAATATGCTTGATAGAGTTGACAGACCTAACCTGGGGACACACTACAAGATATTTTGCCCCATTTAACCCACGATTCACAGTTGGGCAGACCAGTCAGCACTAGTTGGGGACAGTGAGCAGGGCTAGTTGTCACAGAAATCTGTTGAGTGAAGTGTGTGAGAGGAAAAGACTCAATTTGGCAAGTGTGCGAGGGTCAGAGACCCGACCCGACCTCAGTTGCAGTCAGTCAAACGTGTTTGAATGTTTTGAGCCGTTGCAGTAGGATAGTGTGTACTGATTACCGACCCAACTGCAGACATATGGCGCCAACAGCCAAAGAAAAAGAGTAGGTGGGACACTGGGAATAGCGTCAGAAGGCAAAACCCTCAAAAAAACAATGGTGATGTTTACCCTTCAAACTGTTGCTCTCATAGACATTATTGTGTTTTTTTTTTTGAGAGTTCATTTGGCTTCAGTTGGTTTGACAAATCACGTAGTCTGTGATCCCTCATCAGGCACAGCCGTATAATGTGTGATCCCCTGTCTTTCATTTGGTTAGTGTACTTTTCAAGTCTTTTCAAAATTGGTAATGCCAAAGTTGTGTAGAGTTCACGGTTCACGGTGTAAGAATTAGTGACACCTAATGGTGAGATTGCAGAGTGGAACGAACAGGCCTTCCTTACTCCAATCCATTTTCACTTCAAAATGAAAAATGCATGATCAGGCTTCTTTTTACATTCAGACTGCAACAGAAACATAATGATGTAAGACAGTGCCCTCCATAAAGCAAAGCCCGTGCCTCAATGGCATATGGGCTTTCCTCTAAGGCTTTGAAAAACAAATAAAAGATTTGTGTTTTTGTTTTTTGTTTTAAATATGAGTAAACACTTTCACAACCGCACCTGCGGGTATGATGATCAATTTCTGTAGCTCGACTGCTGTTAAGAATACAACCACTAGAGGGAAATGGATTTATTGACTGTAGAGTGTCTGCCTCCACAATATGTTTGTTAGTATTAGGCACTTTCATGTTAAGCTGGTGGCTAGGTGTTAGCAAGTTGACCACCATTCACGAACTCTGTGAAGCTCACGGAGCATAAAATCAACCTTATCGTTCTCAAAAAAATGTGGCGGTCTTATTCCTTGTGTACCAGCTTCTTCTATCACTTTCAAGTTGAAGCCATGGGTGGGGCCACATGGTTGGTGTAGTGTTTAGCACTGTTGCCTTTGCAGCAAGAAGGCCCGGGTTTGCATGTTCTCCCCACGTCTGCGTGGGTTTTCTCCGGGTTCTCCGGTTTTCTCCCATAGTCCGACAACATGTAGATTTGGGGGATTAGGCAAATTGGACACTAATTTGGCCATAGGTGTGAGAATGGATGTTTTTTTTGTTTCTTTTTTGGCCCTGCGATGGACTGGCGACCTGTCAAGGATGTAAGGATGTATCAGCTGGGACTGGCACCAGGTTTATCCTGTGGAGGATAAAGCAACAATGAATGATTGAAGCTGCATTGCTAGCATTTGGATTACTCATTCAGTTTGGGCAGCAGGATCATTTGTGTTTATTCACACAATCAATGTGAGTAAACTGCAAATGTTCACCTGTTAATTCGAGGAAAAAATGAGGAGTCTTTTTCTGTCCGCCATTTCTGTCCCAGTATTAACACTGATTGTCCTTCTGGACATTATGTGATGTAGATCTTTCACTCAAGTTCACGTGCTGCTACTCAAGCCAGTAAAGCAAAAGAAGCAAACCATGCGTTGATACTTAGTTGTCTCTATATAGAATCTCATCATGCAAAACACCAGTTTGGTGTGAATGAACCATTAGAGTATCAGCTGCTCAGACTGACATGAACAATTGCAATCATTTAGAAAACCACGGAGCATGTGTTATGTTGAAGAAGATTATTTATGTTATGTGCTCTGTATTCCGGTACTTGGTTAGAGTTTCATTCTGTTGACGAGACGAAGGTTGATGACAGACGTTGCTTTAACGAGAGATCCCCACTTTGCCACTTGTGTTAAACATACTCTTGGTCGTCAAAGCTTTGATGGCATTCAGGAAATGGCGGAAACTATGTGAACGTTTTGGTATTCTGATTCAGAGCCACGGTATCATCTAGTTTTTATGACCTTCAGAGCTTACCAGCATAGTTGTGACAGCTAATTAGTCTTGTGTGAGTGTGTTACTGACCTTGTCAGGGCCAGTAGTCCTCATGGAGACCAAAACATGTTCTTAATGAGGCAGAACCTAATTTCTGAGGAACTAGTTAAGCTTAGGACCAAGATTTGAATTGTGGTTAGGGTTATAGGCATTAACTGGTTATGGTTAAGGTGCGGGGTAAGTGAATCGGAGTCATTGCAGTGTCCTAAGAAGAATAGCTGCACAAACCTTGAGTGTATGTGGGGGTGGGTATGTGGGTTGGTGGGTGGGTGAACTTGTGCATCTTACCACCCTGACTTTGTTCCTTTGTAGTCATGGCCAACCACATAGAGAAATGTTAACAGCCTAAGGTCATAATAGCTAACTTTAGCACCCAGAGAAAAATGGAGGGTATTAAGCAGGTGTTATCAATGCAGCTGGTGTGTGTGTGTGTATACTTGTATTTATATCTTTGTGAGGTCCAAAAAAACCTAAAAACCTATCTTTGTGGGGACATTTTCTTTGGGCCCCACAACTTTAACGGGGTTTTTTAGGGATAAGACCTGGTTTTAGTGTTAGAATTGAATTCAGTGACTGTGTCAGACGGAGTCTGTGCTCCAGTCGGGAAGGAAGTATGATTAATGATTCAGTTCACCAAACAGAACTACCTTCCCTGTCACTAGTTTGTGTGTTTGTGTCACGTGTAGACATCACAACGGACGACCCCGCCCATGTCGAGGAGGTACTGTAGGAATGGAAAACAATGTGCCTGTTACCCGAACCGAGTAGAGTCAAGCCGAGCAGAGCCTAGTAATGCTCGGACTCTATAATGGTAAAGTGCCGTTAGGGTAGGCCATTGTGGGCTATGACTAAAACATGGCAGTCCAAAAAGGCGGCCTCTGCAGAGCTGACCCGACTCTGTATAAAGATATTGATATAAAAGGCAAATTTTCTGGTTGCTAATGTGTTAGTTAGCTGGACACCCAAAATACACATAGACATGCACATACACACATTGTCCTTGACTAAAATTAACCCTGCTAAGACCTGTGCCTGTTGTCTGCTGGAACTCGAGTCTTCTTCTAAATCCCCTGCTTCATCCCCACACACCCCTCTGTCATTCCTCACTAACCTCCCACCCTGTCGCCCCTCATATCCTTACTCTTAGGTCAGGCCTTTTAAATAAAATCCAATTGAGATTTCATGAAAAGTCTCTGTAGGTTCATTCTGTTGTTCTGTCATTTTATACACTTTATAACATTTTATTACACGTCCAAAAAAAAAAATCCTGCAAACATTTGGCCCTTGTTTATAGTGGGAATGTAGCGTCAAATCACCTGACAGCAGACAGTTACTCCTGCTGGTGACTCTGCATCTTTTCTAGTGGGACATTATTATGTGCCCCGTTGAGTTTTAAATTGACAAATGAGAAAAGTTGAGTTATTTTTAAAGTCCTTTTCGTGAGATGTTGAACATGATTCGCTGAAGGATAAAACAAAATCATCGAAACGTATCCTCTGTCTATAAGAAAAGAGTAACTTGTCGCGTATTTGGTGGGCTTGTTTAAAGAAACTAACATTCATGAGCTCATTTTGGTTTAAAATGTGTTTTGATGTGGCTTCATAATTAACATAAACACAAGAGAGGAATGTCAATTTTGCCATCAAGCTCTCAGCAACAGTAATTTTCTTTTAATAATAAATAAAGGATGTGGAAGTAGTAAGTGAGTTTGAAATTAAAGCGTTCCAAATGGAGACAGTGGTAACTGACACCAAAATGATTGATGCCTTTGCACTGACGATTGGAGTGTCAGTGATTTGCTGTTGAGAGGATTTATGGTGTCTGACTATGCCAAGCTGCAGGGTCTGTAATGAAAGCAGAGAGACAGAGAGACAGAGAGAGGAGAGAGAGAGAGAGAGAGAGAGAGAGAGAGAGAGAGAGAGAGAGAGAGAGAGAGAGAGAGAGGACATAACTTCCAGAGGCAGTTGCGTCTTCATAAATCCAACCACACAGAGACAGGGTGCTATCACATCGTCCTGATGACAGAGGGGAGGAGAGGATAACAGGTCATGACCCTGTGTTCAGGGTTGACATGTGGAAGACGTGATCACTCACTGCGACAGAAATTCTTTTGTAAAATAAATGGTCACATACTTAAAGCACTGCCACTGAAAACCCATTTCAAACTTATTTTTCATTAGAGTATAGAATTATACGTTCATTCTGAGTTCCTATTCTCAAATTTATATTTTTAGTATTCATCATCATTTTGAGTCATTTTCATGTTTGTCATAGATGTAATGTTCCAGGTAATCCAGCAGGTGGTGGTGCTGTGTGTTAAATGGTCAGTTGAGGCCAATTAAGAAAATGAATACATTTTGTTGTTAATGATTAGGACTGTTGGACAAAATAATATGACGGATGGTTAAAGGCTGATGGTTAGAGGTAGATATGAGCTGATATAATACTCAGAATCAATATTGGTCAAAATCACTGGATTGGATATGGGAAAGATGACAATTTAAAATCCAATATAATCCAAAAATCCTCTATATATCTCACATGCTTTATTATGCACAGGCTGTAAAAATGTAAATAAAAACAGAATTTTAGCTGAGTAGGCTGTTTATTTCTTCTTCATGGGAGAAGAATATGTCTTACACAGAGAATTGTGTTTTTGAAAAAGCACAGAGTTAAACTTTCTTTAAACTTTTTTTAGACTTTCAAAGTTTAAAAAGTCTAAAATGAATGTATTGAAATGATATCAGTATTGGTAGTTACTCTACTTTGTGATATCAGTATTGGACTTGAAAGTAAAAAGTAATATTGTGCCGTTCCTAGTTAAAACGCAATTAAGGTGACAGAAAGACCAGATTGCCGTATATTCAGATGGGCAACATAAATAAATAAATGAAAATATAAATGTTGCTGGTAATCAGTGACATGTCCCACAAAGTATTTTCCTTCTGAAGTAAACCTTAACATCATGTAGTGTTGTTTAATTAATGATGTTTTTTGATGAAATTATGTTTTGCATTTTTATTTTTTTAATGTTAAAAATTATGTAATTGGATTTGAAAAAAAACCCTGGAATTTAAAGGGTTAAAATAAAGATTTACAGCAGAAAGTTACACACTGGAGCTTTAATAGCAGTTTCAAGGTGTGTACAAACAGGGCAGTTGTCAGTTACTTAAGAGTTTAAACTCTGACAGCAGGTAGACAGAGGTGTTAAATTTCATCAGACTTATCTCACACTTACACATTTTCAAAAGTCAATCATCCCGTCTTGTTTATTAGAACAGACCAGGACAGAGGGACAAACAGTCAGTGAGGACAAAGGTTCACGGAGAGATGGACGCGCGATTGTTGAGAAGCAAGTGTGAGAAACTCTACCTCGACGGTCGCTCTGCGTTTAACTCTTGTCACATTCTCACCTGCTGACACTCCATCAATCTGCATGTGCTGTTTGCCAGGATTGTGTCAGCGCTCAACCACCGCGTGTCTGTCTGTCTGTCTGTCTGTCTGTGTGGGGTTTAGTGTCAGGGCATTGGCAGCTCAGAGAGACAATTATAGTGAAAACCATCTCGCCGTGCATTTTCTCTCTGTCTCTACTTGTATATATGTGTGCGTGTGCGTGCTTCTGCCTCCAAAGAGATGAATCACATGAGAACAGAGATGATGACTCATGTACAAAAGTGCATTTCTTTTAAAGGCCCAGCATGTAATCTTTAGAAGAGTTTGTTGTCAGAACCTGAGTATATACATACTAAGTATGTTTGTATGTGTGGAATTGTTTTAAAAAAGAAATAGTTTGGGTTAAAAAAAACCTAAGACTAATGATAAGGTAATGATAATTTGTTTTGAAAATCTTTTGCAGCAGAAAGAAAATGGTCACTACATGAATTACTGTGGAAAATGTTCTATCAGTCCACAACTTTCAGTCTAATGGCAACATTCGGCTGGTATTTCTCTAAATTATTTCAAGTTATTTGGATTCAAACTGCAGTGTTTTAATGTTAGGAGGGTTTGTTGGCAGAAAATGAAAGTTCCACTCATATGTCTGCACTGCATTTAAAAAGTGTACATACAGGTAGTAAGTGTATATGCACTTTAGGCCTTAAGGGGAGCTCGATCTTGGTAAGCTATGGAAGATGCCTCACATTTTGAGGGTAGCTTGGGTATTTATTCAAAGATGATTACAATAGGTAAACACAAAATGCAACCTGTAAAGTATTCAAAATGAATAATATCCTGAAGCTCTAATATAGTAAATATAAAAGGATCTATTTCCTTAAGGTGTTAAAATAAGATGGTGGTAATATAAATATGATCCAAAAGAGAAGAGCAGGAAGTTTCTTGAGACTTAAATAATTGAATATCATATAGCAATTAGTTGACTAGTTGAATAGTTTCGTGCTTCTTCAAAATATAATCACTTTCTAAGAAATATGTTGTTCAGTTCAGCGAATCAAAAAGGTTTTTCCACGTTCTTCACATCGAACCTTTTACAGAGGCTTGTTCCTGTGTGCGTGATCAGTCATTCTCCTGATTGTTTTCTCCTGTTTGTTGCAGCCATGTCAGACGTAGAAGAGGAATACGAGTGAGTAGAGGAGCACACTGGTCACATGTGTTCATCCCACTGTAGATCATACATAAACATGAACCTTCTGTCTTCTTTCCCCTTGTCTCTGCAGGGATCAGGCAGAGGGTGAGTCCAGTCAGATGTCTCCACATTTGTCCCACAATGACATTATTCATCAGGAGACATGACATAATATTCATGTCCATGTTTTTTTTTTCCCCCAGAGGCTGAAGAGGAACAGGAGGAAGAGACTGAACAGGTGGAGGAGGATGGTAAGGTCACAAAGACACAAAGGGAAAAAAATAAATATTCTATCATGTGACAAAAAAGACAAATATGTAAGCAATGAGAAAGACTAAAGTTGTAATAGACTTATCTATTTATCTGTGTATCCACTTTTCCATTGGCTGACTTGGCTGCTCCGGGTTGTTAGAGGAGCAAGAATACCAAGGTAAGATCATCACGAGTCATCTTTTTCTATATTTGTAGCATTTCTTGGCTTAGAACCCAGCACTGGTGGAACTTGTGTGCAGAGTATGTTCTAATTATGATGTAATTAATTCATTTATTAATTTATTCACTGAAGTGTAAGAGTCTAGGCATATGTTTGAATTTGGAATGTGAGTGCTGTATCATGTTATTATTTTGCACTACACTTTAGCAAAGGCATGTTTATGTTCGAAAGTGTGGCACAGTGCTGGTCTAAATGTAAGGGCCAAAGTCAGATGTCATGTTTAAGCATATTGATTACAGTATTGTGGCACTCTTACTGCACTTTCTTTCGATTACCTGCCTTTGATTTCTCAGGGGAAAGAAAACAGATGTGATATTGCGATGATCCTTTCCATTTTCGTGAACACGGTTCACCTTATTGACATGACTGAACTTCTTAACTGTTTTATGTCAGTGGGAAAAATCGGAATACATTCAAGTTTTTAATGTTAGATTTTGTACAAACATGTAAAGTCTATTTTATGAGCTACTGAGCAAAGTTGTAGGCTAATGTGCGGCAGCATCCGTACCAAGTGATCAGAATCATATTTGTCTTGCATATACTGTAGTACAAGGTCATTAGCTTGTCATACTGGTGTAAAACCTTGACTTTGGAGCAAGTTTACAATTTCATTTTAGAAGTTTCACAGCCTTATATTCATTTCTACAGCAACAACCAGTGAATGCATCCTGACATTTACTCTTACACTCATGCACTAACCTAATGGCAGTTTTAGTTGTGCATGTTCTCATAGGATTTAAATGTGAGTCAGTATATATTATCAGTATATGTTAAGAGCATATAGCTGTGGTATAGGGTGGTTTAACATGTGGTGAGATGATGAAGTGACTGTATTTAATGCCCCACTTATTGAGATTAACTCAACCAAGAAAGACAAAGAGCTGTCCACAAATTTAGAGATTGCACTGATTGCTGATTCATTCCAACATATTGTCCTATCATAAGCATGTGCAGTCAATACATACTACAAAGACGTCCGCATAAGCTTTGCATAAACTGTCATAAGATGATGATGACATTCACTGGAATCACTGTAAAAATTAGCCTTTACTTCAGTGAAATGTTTGTGCAAATAAAACCCACAAGTTCATGTGCAGAATTACCCACAAGTGCATTATGTCATAGTGAATGTTTCAAAAATGTCCCACAAATTACATTTCCCTACTGCTGCATCGTGTGGCCGTGCGGCACAAGTGAACACTGCGGTTCACATTGCATGATGGGAAATGAAAAAAAGAGTTGAATCACTTTGCTACCTGGAGTTGAAGAATCTGAACAAAAAAAAAAAAAGTTCCCACTTAGAATAGCTCAGTTCAACAGAAAATAGCTACCAAATTGCTATCGCCTCAGACAGAAATTGATTTTGAAATGTTAAAAATGTTACCATACTGGGAATTTGACTCAACCATCGACAGTTTTTCCTGTAGCTATCATGTCTATGTGCAGCTTCCTTTACCTGCTGGCTGCTTAATCCAAATCATGCAGACTTGGAGTTTTATCAGTCTCATCTCCTAACTCCAGACAAGAAAGTGATGAAGGCTGCTTTCCAAAAATGCCAAACTCTGTTAGTGTGCTGCCTGGGCATCATGACACGCTTTTCTCCCTCTCTTCTCTCCCATTTTCACCTCTCGTTTCCCTTCATGATTTACACCTTCATTACTTCCTTCTGTAAAACGTTCTCCTTTTTCCTGTCCTTGCTTCCTTCCTTCCCTCCTTCTTTATTCCTACTGTCCTTTTCATCTTATTCCTGTCCACTTGTCATCCGTCTTTAATCCCTGCTCTGACCATCCCGCCACTGTTCATTCCTGCGGCTGACGCTGCAGATCAAGATGCTCAGGAGGAAGGTGAGAAACAGTATTTAAGTGTGACTCCCTGGAGAGTAAAACACACGTTTGTTTGTTTATCCTGCCCACCACCACCCTTGTTTACTCACCTAATACATTAAAATCCCTCTGGATTCATGACTGGTCTAACAGTCATCTCACAAAACTCAAAAGTGGGACACAAAATAATGAAAGATGTGTGTTATGGAACTATTGGTTCACCCAAATTATTAAAAAGCCCTACATTCCACACTCTTTTTAAAAAGTGTTTTACACTGGCTTAATTTTAAAACATCCAGTAGTGAAGTGGAAGTTCATCGGATTGATAAGGAAGGTGTTTTGTTGCCTTAGCATTATTGGTTTTTCTGTACCTAACAATAACCTGCTTTATTTCTGTTGCCTTGGAGTCCTGTGCCTGCTGTGCTTTTAGTCCCATTAGTAGCTTTTTAACAGCTGTCAAATGTTGTATTTGTATGAAATGTTGTGAAGAGAGACATTTTTTTTATTTGATTATATGTGATATAATTGTTTGCTTATCTTTCTTTCTTTCATCAACAGAGGAGGAACGCCCCAAACCCAAGTATGTTCACACGAGCTGTTTAATATGTTCATCAGTGTTATTTTTTATTTTAAAATATAATATCTTTAATGATTCATGATTCCCTCTTTCCTCCAGGCCTATGATGCCTCAACTTGCACCTCCAAAGATCCCTGAAGGAGACAGGGTGGATTTTGATGTGAGTTAAGAGAAAGACCTGTGTGCTTAAAGATGGTGTTCCACAGGGATCAGAACGTGGACCCCTGTCTTCTCACTTAGTCACAATTCTAGCATATCTTTTCCTTACACATAAACTGTCAACCACATCTGCCTGTAATAGTCCCAGTCCATTTTTGTACAATTTTTTTAATGAATATCCCTAATGTGATGGCAGCAAAAAGGCTTTAATACAAACTGAATCTAATTGATCTCTCAATAGTGAAGTCATCAGTTCAGGATGAACAATCAGTAATCAGTTCTTTGTTCCCCACAAGGAAATGAATACGCTCTTTTTTCCACTAGGACATCCACAGGAAGCGTATGGAGAAGGACTTACTGGAGCTGCAAACTCTGATCGAGGCCCACTTTGAGCAGAGGAAGAAGGATGAGGAAGAACTTATTGGTCTCAAAGATCGAATAGTAAGTTTGCTTTGATACTAAACAAGATATATACAGTACTGTGCATACGTCTTTGGCCACCACCAGCTTTGTTTTTCTGTCACTTTTGTGATCGTTGGCGTTCAGATTGAAAAGATGTGACTAAAAGTCCGTCTTATACTATATGATCAACCTGTCCGTGAGTTGAACTTGTGCAACATGTGTATGTAATGCTCAAACATGTCTAAACCAGGTATAATAGACCTTTTTCACAGCAGCTATTTGTTGGCATGAAATAGTAGGAGAAACACAGGTTTGACCAATAACATTCCAGGTTTTAAAGAGCCATGGTTGTGTTATTGTTCAATTGGAAATGTAGGTCACACTAAATATTTGATATTATAGAAGCAGTTTTGTTGTTTGTTATGTGTTATATGTGTTTCTCCACATTTTCAGGATGTGTTCCAATAAAGTGATTGAGAAATAATTGTACAGGATGGTCATTATAGCATTGCTAAAACAATAAATCTAATTTCAACTGCAGTTAAAGGGTATTTACATCCAAATCAGGTGAACCGTGTAGGAATTACAACCTGTTTGTATATGTGCCTCTCACTTTTTAAGGGACCAAAAATAATAGGACTATCGGCTGCTAAGCTGTTCCATGGCTAGGCGTGTGTTATTCCCTCATTATCCCATTTACAATGAGCAGTTAAAAGGTCTAAAGTCTGCAGTTAAAGCACATCTTGTTCGTTTTATTTCAAATCCATTGTGGTGGTGTATAGAGCCAAAAAGATTAGAATTGTGTCAATGTCCCAATATTTATGGACCAGAGAGAGAGAGAGATGTGATACTTGATCATTGGAAGCAGAAACTGACCAGCACAATTATTACAGTGAGCTATTTCTTTGACTTACCTTTTTTAAAATCATGATGTGTTTGCTTCACTTTGCAACAGGAGCGTCGTCGGTCAGAGAGAGCTGAGATCCAGAGAGTTAGAGCAGAGAAGGAGAAGGACAGACAGAACAGGATTGCGGTAATATCTGGCACACACACACACACACACACACACACGCACACATGCACACACGCACACACACACACACACACACACACACACACACACACACATGCACACACGCACACACACACACCCTTTAAAGGCCATTCCTCCACATCTCCCCTCAACATGTCACCGTGTTTCCCGTCTCCTCCATCATCCCATCCCTCCTCATTTTTCAGGAGGAGCGTCACAGGAAAGAGGAAGAGGAGGCCAAGAGGAAGGCTGATGATGAGGCCAAGAAGAAGAAAGTGCTGTCTGGCATGGGAGCAAACTTTGGAGGCTTCCTGGCCAAGGTCAGACACCTGACACCTGTGACTGTCAGCAGTGCTGGTGGTGATGATGATGATGATGATGATGATGATGATGACTGTGCGTATGTTCTGCTTCAGGCTGAGACGAGGAAAGGCAAGCGTCTGACGGGCAGAGAGATCAAGAAGAAGACTCTGGCTGACAGACGACAGCCACTAGCCATCGACAACATGAGGGAGGATGCACTCAAGTGAGTTTCCTCCGATCGTGTTTCAGATACAACAAATAACTAACAAATCATAATGTTACAGCACCTTTGAAATGCATATTTGTATCTGGCAGGGGATCAAACTTATTAATCTCATATATTTGTGTTTTAATTTATCCAAATTTACTATGGGCAGATATACCCATCAAATATAACTACCCCAAAAGTTTTTTTCCTTGACTTTCTCTTTCATGTGACAAACCCAATATGTCCAAGGGATGAAAACAGAGATTAAAAAATAAAAAAAGTTACTTAGTGTGTAACTTTTTGAATACAAACAAATGTCCATTACATTCAAACCACTCTACTCTAAGCTTCACCAGTTCCTTTTACATAGCTCTGTTGGTTGGTCTGATTTGTTGTGGCACAGATGTGAACACTGGCTTATTTTTATTTATTTATAACTGCTCCCATCATATCTGCAGGTTTTTATTAGTCAAAAAGCAAGATCGTATGGTCTTAGGTCACAGGATTTACTTTTATTGTCAGTTCCATTAGTCAGAACTGAACATGGAAAGACTACTTTTAAGTTTGCCGCTCCCTGTGACTGGAATTCTCTGCAAAATGACCTTTAACCTGAAGGAGCTGCTCTGACTGATCACATGTAAAGGGATACTGAATGACTTGAAGGCACAAACATCTGGCTGTAGATATTTTTAATGGGTTTTAACCAGTTATGACAGTTTTATGAGACTACCGCTAAACTTTATGACCGGTTAGGTAACAACGCCTCTTCTAAAGAGGCCTAATGCTATTAGCTTCAACAGTTATTTCATTACCATAGATTCAGAGTGTCAAGGTATGAACCAAATTATATATGGTTTAGCAAGTTAAAACAGTAATACAGGGTCTGATAAAGACACGGCTGAGAAAATGGGGGCATCAGTTTGCACAAAGGTTTCTGTGTGATCCTTCTGTCACGCTGTGGAGTCTCAAATCACATACATTTCAAAAAATGTTCATCAAAAACCAAAAAAAGGTATATTTCCAACTCTTTGACTCCTTTAGACGAATCAGAAAAAGCTCAATAGGAGACTGAACATACAAGGACGCCACAAGTAGGACAATTCTAATTGATTTCATTAACAAAAAAATGATTACTCAAAAATAGACAATAGGAAACGGGTGATCTCGGAAAAAGTAACAGAAAAGTGGGTAGCGTCTGGACCAGTCCAGCAATGGGCCGTCAGACCTGGTGCGTCCCTAAAACAATAAATAAATTAAATAAACAAAGCTTGATAAGTGGACTGCCAGTAACCTCCATCCAAAAATACTAAATTAGTACAACTGGGTTAAAAACAGTGCCATCACTACTTAATAATTAACTGTCATGGGACACCCTCTCCTCGTCCACTCACAGTGCAGGGATGTAATCACTGGGAGGAGAGGAGGGAGAGAGGTGGAGAGAGCCAGAAAAATACACAATCTGCAGCAGCCACACATAACAGACGTACTGTATTTTTTTATGTTCCTAAGGCAACAGGCCCAGGAGATGTGGAACTGGATCTACCAACTGGAGTCGGAGAAGTTTGACTACTTGGAGCACATGAAGCACCAGAAATATGAGGTACTGCTGTGACTGCTCACCAAAATAATCAGGGAGTGAAGTGGTACAAGAGTACACTTTACTGACTGACCTTTTCACAATTATGTTTTGCTTTGCCCTGCATGTTACCTCTAAATCCTTTCTTTTTTTTTTCTTTTTTCGCCTAATGCAGATCACTGTGCTACTGAACCGGATCCAGCACGCTCAGAAATTGTGAGTACTTGCTTTAATACAAAATGCAATCAACTTCTCATCCCTTTTGTCATGTCCCATCATCTGAGCACGTCTCTTCCTCCTGCAGTAAAAAGGGCCATGGCAAAGGGAAGGTGGGCGGCCGCTGGAAGTAAAGGGGGAACATTGTGAAACAGAAGAAAAAGAAAACAAAAGAAGGGTCCATGGCCTTCTCGTTCCAGAGCCGCTCTTCAGACCTTCCTTGTATGTGTGAAAGATTGTTTCTTCTTCCTCTGAGACGTGTTGTTAATAAAATAAGATGCGCTGAGTTTTATGTTGGTTGTCATTGTTAAAATTTCTTTTTAATTGGACGCTCGACACTGTTCACTCACACTTACCCTGAGTGTCTGGAGCATCGACACGTTATAGTAAGTGGAGTCTTCTGGTTTTCTTGGTGAACTCAGTCAAGAAGTAAACATATATTGAAAAAACACCAGGGGGCGACTTTGCTGGTTGCAGCAAAAAAACAGTTTGAATAAAAGAAAGAAAAGTGTAAGAAAACAAGTCTATTTCATTCTTGATTTGTAATGTCAGTAAACCTTTTTCTGAGAACTTAACGGTCTCTATAGGTAGTTTCAACTTTATTTCAATAGCACGTGATGTCATTTCTGTAAATTATGTTCCCATTTATGGGTAGATAGTGTGATTGGCAGCAGGTTTCGTCCAGTAGGAGCCTGGTTGCAGGACGTCTGGTTGCAAATATTAACATGGTGCCAACCAAATCACGCATCTGGAGAATTAATTCAGATTCTACTGGGTGACAACTGGTGGCCACGTGGTCTGGAGGTGACCTTCCATCAGCCTGTTTCATAAAAAAAATGTTCTGTTTGAATGAAATTTGAAAAATGACCCATGAATTAAAGAGTAAATGCAGATAAGTGTTATGGAAACAAATTAAGTTAAAAATTAGACATTTCGAAATCACATGATTGAATAATGGTGTATGATTCAGTACACGAAGGGAAAAAAAAAACATGACTATAAAAATATTGTATAATATAAAAATAGATGGAAAGCAGCAATACATTTTTTATTACACACATTTGATCTTGATTTTTACTCTTAGTATTTATGTCAATGAGTCTGTGAGTCTGTGATGAACCAAACTTTATTGTCACCTGCTGCTTTTCTTAGAGAACCAAATTGGAAATAAACACACAGAAAT
>JAFBJR010000059.1:157378-348761 GCA_016785285.1 Brachirus orientalis
TGTGTGACTGACTCTGGGCTGGTGACCCGTCATCTGGGATCTTAAGCACTCTGAGGATTGTGATAGGTGGAACATTTAACCTTTGGAATTTAAAGCAACACAATATAAGATTTCAAACTTCAAATCATGTCTCCAAGATCATTTGGATGTACAGCAGGGTGAACTGGCACCGCTGCCACATGTGCCATTTGCCATTTACCAACTGCTTTACATTAGATGATTTTTCTCAATAAACCTGTTCTGCTTTTTGAACATATACAGTAATTGATTTTATTATAACTGTTTTCCTTTGTTGCCGTTTAGTCAGCTCTCATGACTGAGACGATCGTGTTTTCTTTACACCCCCCTCTCTAATTCCTCTTTTACATGTTTGGCTCCCGGCGTGAGACAAGGACTAAAGAGGACGCACTGTTAATCCAGTCTTTCTCTCGGCACAGTGAGACACACTTACACATACTGTATGTGTGAACACTCTAATCTCTGAAGAATTCTCTGCCTGCGGAACATAATGCTTAGTCGTTTGGGCCTAAAATGTCAAAAAAAAAAATATATCCAACAAAGACATTCAGTTTGTAGGACTTTATTGTTATATGGGGCGAAGAAACCAAAAAACATTTACATGAAGACGCTAAAAAAAAAAGAGCTTGTTAAAGTTATCAAAAAACGTCGACACTTATTAAACTACATGGTGATTTATTTAGTAATAATTTAACATTTGATTAATCATTGCAGCCCTGATGGAATGTCAAGTTGACAGTTTGTTCAGAAAGAGCCTTCATGTCCATGAAGTGGATCACCTTCAGGAAATGTCCTTCTGAAGGTGAGTGCCGCGTGTGTGCGGAAAGCGCGAGACCTGCTGTTTGCGTGCAAACAAATGCTACTGTTGTCTTCACACATGAGGGTATTACAGCATATTTGTGCATGAAAAATCCATATGCCATTGTTTGATAAAGTATTTTTCTATCAGCTACAGCATTTCCTTGAGCTCCTCATAATGTATATCAAAAGTGGAACCACAAAAAAAGCTTTCCATTTCTTTAATTGATAGAACACACACACACACACATGCAGAAGGAACCACAGATGGACAAAATCAGTATTTGAGAAACAATATTTCACTAAAACACAAAGCCTTTTCATTGGGAAACAATCCGGTTTGGAAGATGAGAGGTTTCTCGGGGTAATAATATATATATATATAACGCTATATTCAAATTCTGACTCTGCAACAGCAGGTTAATATCAGTCGAAAAGACCATGTTTTTTTTGTTTTTTTCTGGTGAAGAGAACAAAATTCTGCCACCTTGACTGGCTAGTCTATGGAACCTTATTTCTTAGACTCTTATGAAGGAGCTGAAGTTGGCAAGAAAATGTGCTCAGACTATTGTCTGGGGGTAAACTGAGCTCCAACTTCCAACAGTTATCACAATATGGAACATGGAAAATGATGAATGGAGGACAAAAGTCATGTGATTACAAAAAAAAAAAAAAATCATAGCTGGCACATTTATTTTTTATTATATTATTATATTTATATTATATTAAAGGTGGTTTAATCAGTGACATTTCAGACAGGGTCTCTGGATATCTTCAAATTCATTTTTCATTCTAAAAACTCAAAGTGAAACAGGGACTTGTCAAACTCATATAATCAGTGCCTTAATTCAGTCGTTGCCTGTTTCTGAGGCTGCATTTAAAGGTAGATTATGTCACATTGGAGTGAGTCAGCTTCCTCCAAATGCAGCCAACTAATGTATCCACAGATATTTAAGCAATGCAGGAGCCAACCGTCGGATCCTTCCAAGCCCAACCTATCCCAGGATTCACTGCATGTTGGATACAAACTGTTTTGAAACAAGATGACTGAGGCTAACCTAAAAAAAATTACCACTAAAAGCTTAATACTTGTTGTAATCTATACTGCAACCAGTTACAGCTGCAGCTCCGTTGTTAGGCGACATTCCCCCCGTAGACCATTGTCCACTTTAGGTTCAGACTTCGTAGCAATTTAGAGTGGGAAAAGTCAGTTTTACTCAATGTTGTATTATGGGATGAGATGTTGGGATTCAGGGGCCTTGTTTTCTAAACTGACTCTTATTAGTCTGTTAGCAATACAATATTGGTGGAATAACCCTTTAATTGTGAATATATGGGTCATTTAACAGATCAGTCAGTGCGAATTTGTAGTTCCAGTGAAGTCAAACATCAATCAAATCAAACGGCTTTTCTATGACACATTTAGCATTCAATAAAATATACAGCGCACAGTCATATAAAGAGATCCCAAAATGGAATATTGCAAAGTGATTGTTGGTGTGTATAAAGGAGCAGACAATGCTCTGTAGATATGTGCGTTTGCGCGAGTGTACTTAGCGAATGGGGGCCTTCAGAGCAGCATCCACCTCCTCCTCAGGCAGCAGCGTGTGCCACTGGGCCACAGGTCGCCTGGGATTGGCCAGCATGTCTGACCAGTGGCGAAGCCCAACACCGGAGGCACCGTAGCCGATCCAGCATTTGCCGATCGGGTCGTTGCTGCCCAGTTTGTCGTAATCGTACACAGTGATCAGCAACTGGACTTTCTGTGTGAAGACGGGAGGAGGAGGAGGAAGAAGAAGAAGAAGCTGTGGTTAGACCACATTTCTGTAGGTACACGTGATATAATAATATGAACATCACAGCTACATACCTGACTCTAACCCTAAAACCAGGTCTTAACCCCGAAAAAGCCTTTTAAAATTGTGGGGCCTGGACAAAAGGTCCCCACAAGGTCAAAATGTCCGCACAAAGATAAGTTTGTATGTTTTTTGGACCTCACAGAGATATAAATACATGTATACACACACACACACAGGTTTGCATACCTAAGGCCATGCAATGACTTCCATTTATGTGGACAGGTGAAGAAATAAGAAATGTACAAACCTGGATCTGGGAGAAAGGGATCTCAAAGCTAAAGCTCTCATTGAAGTAAGGATTCAGCGTGTTTTGCTTGACCGACGTCTTCTTCTTCTTCAGTCGTTTCCCATTGTGCTGCAACACCACCTTAACAAATGGATCTGAGACAGAGAAACAGGACGTCAGGAGGACATGTAATCACTGTCACCAGCAGCCAGGCTCGGTCAGTGTTGTGTTCACCTGACAGTCCGCCGACGTCCATCTTCTTCAGGTTCTTGGCCTCCATGATGTTAACTGTTAGCTTTCCGGCAGTGGGCACGTAACGAAGGGAAATGCAGATATCGCCCAGCCTCTCTTGCTGTCAGGGACAAAACATACTCCTGGTTTCCTCAAATGTTGCCGATGTCTGTTATATTTCTCAGAAGATGAAAAACAACGTACCGCCTCTTTCTCTCCTCCGACCAGGTCTTTCCATTCATGTATCGGCTGTCCGAGGTCGATGGTGTTCATTGGGATCTTGATCTCACCGATGACGTCATGTTTGCCAAAACGGTCAAAGTCAAAAACCTGCAGCACCAGAGTCTGACCACCCAGCTCAGTATAGGGTATCTGGAGAGGTTAGTGTATTTTAGAGACTTGTATCTGAGACTGCAACTGGAAATGTGATCAAAACGAGTGCAACTTAAAGTATTGATGTACACACTTTAAATGTGAACGTCTCATTGAAGACTGGACACAGGTTCTTGCGCTGAACTTTGGTCTCAAACTTCTTCTTCTTGTCCGGCAGCATGTATACTTTGACGTAGGGGTCAGAGGTGCCGCCTATGTCCATAGCTGGGAGGTCCTGCGCCTGGAGGATGCCCACTATCAACTGGAAGAGGAGGAGAAGAGTTGGACTCGGTCCTGAATGTCACATCCCATGTAAGGCAGCATCACAGCTGAACCTCTCTGTCTGTTGGAGGTTATGTTTTGGTCCATGTTTGTCTGCCTGACTGTGAGCGGCATAGCTCAAATGTTAAGGGCACATTTGGATAAGTGAGTAAATGCCCAGCAAAAGAAGAAGAGTAAGAATACAAGAAAGTTCAATAGAGATTGAAGGAATCAGATGTAACCATTTAATGATGATGTAAAATCAAGAGTTCACTTGCCATAGCATTGCGTTCACGCTATCCTCATTATACTAATATTGATATTAATATTAATACCAGTTGGTGTTATGTTATTGTAACCACCAGCCTCTGTTCTTTTAGCTTCTGTTACAGTTCTCACTATTTTCTACATCCACAGTTCTCACACTGTGGTACGGGTCCCACCAGTGGTACGGGAGCGTCCTCAGGTGGTTCTTGGAGGAAAATCAGAAATACTGTTCTACTGTATATACCAGGTTTTGTGATTGGAGTGGAGCTGGGGAATTTTGACCAGAGTGCGTAGAAAATTAAACAAAGAAGAAAAACTGTAATAAATGAAACAATAATCCATCTTAAATAATCTATAATCATCTTAATCTCCCCATACCAGTGACGGAAGTACATGTGAGGAAGAGGAGGATGATGAGAGAGCAAACGATCCTATTGGGATTAAATCTGCCTCCTGTGAAAAGTCTGTTGCGGACTTTGCTCGGCCATTTTACCCCCACCGTATTTTTACAGTGAAGGCGTATGTGTCAAACTTAAGGCCCGCGGGCCATATCCGGCCCATAACACAATTATATCCGGCCCGCGAGATCATTTTACATTGATCTATTATTATTGTTATTAATGGCCCGGCGATATGAAGCGCTGATAACACTTAAACTACAGATCCCATAATGCAGCGCAGCAGCTGCCTTGCCGAACGATAGGTTACCTGGGAACATTCCCGCACAGCTAGCCTTCTTCATCCGTGGAGTGGACTCCGATTTGAGCGTGACAGAGGGAATATTGGACATTAAATCGATGCAACGACAGGAAAAGACATTTTTGAAAACGTAAGTGTAACCGACGTGAAACGGCCCTGGGCCAAACTTGTTGGACTCGTGGGGAGGATGCGAGTAAAGATGCAGGAGGAGAAGTGAACTGGTGAGTTGGCAGCATGTCACTGCATCATACATCAGGAAACGCTGTGCGGTAAAGTGTTGAAAATGGAACGTTTAATGAGCACTGTCACCCAAACCGTAAACTTTATCCGAACTAAAGGTTTGAACCACCGACCATTTCAGTCTTTTATGCGACAAACAGAGAGTCAGAGTTTGCCCACATTCCTTGTCACACAGAGGTGCGTTGGCTGAGTCGGAGAAAAGATTCTCAGTAGAGTTTTTGAGCTGCACAAGGACATTTGTCAGTTCACGGACAGTAAAGGAAAAGACTCCACTGTTTTGCGGGACGAGAAGTGGAAATGTGAGTTGGCGTTTCTGGCTGACATAACAGCTCATCTCGACGCCTTGAACCTTCAGCTCCAGGGACGTGACCACGTGATCACTGCCATGTATGATGCAGTGAAGGCATTTCAAGTTCTTTTTTTTTTCTTTTCTTTTTTTTTTTGCAGCAAGTTCATAGTTGCAACTTTTATAATGTTGACAAGAGATATTTTTATAGAGAGCAAAGTATTTTAAGTTATGTAAAGTTTAAGTTTATTTATTGTGGAATAATATTCCTGTCTGTTTTTATTTCTATTCATGTTCAAAAAAAAAAAAATTTACTTTTAGTGTAATCAATAAATAAATAAAAACATTTATTCTGTTCGGCCCCTGACCTAAAGTGTGCTTTGAGTTTGACACCCCTGATCTAAGGATAGAAGTTGTCACTTGACTGTAAAGCCCTTTGAGGCTATTTGTGATGTTGGGCAATATTAAAAAAAAATACTTGACATGATTTAATAGAGAGCAAGAAGCATTGTGGGAAAAAAAAGCCAAAAAGCTCTGTGCATGAAGACGCTACTGAATGAAGTACTGAAATACTGTACGTGCACTTATGACCCAGTAAATCAAATCCTTGGGGACAATAAGTCAGGGTGACGCAATGCTGCTACTACAATATATGATCCAGCCCATAAAAATACAACTGATGCTTGGTAACTTATTTTCCTACTTATTAAAACTTTACCGAGCATATACTAAGAGCCTGGATCCCTGAAAAGAGTGCTGCTGCTGTTAGGGTGTGGCTGAGAGCAGTAACTAACTGTAGGCGGCTCAGTTTGGTGTTGCATCAGAGCAAACAAGGTTAAACACCATGATGTAGAGAGGGAAGTTAGAAACTGAGCGTGTCTCCTTGCTCTCAGCTTTAATCACTTATCACTGTAAATTTCAGACAGCTTGTGCCGTCTTACACATGTGAGGTGCCCAGATTGTTAATGTTCTTTTAACTCGTCTATAAAAACCTACCTTTTCTCCTTGGCAATTCAGCTATTTCTGTCTGTTGCGGTGTTGTTTATTGATGTACTATAATTATGTATGGCACTTTGGTCAACATGCTTTATAAATACATTTTTACTTGACCTTTTGACTCAACAGTAAATGCTGTGAGAGAGCTATTCTACAACAGTAGGGGGATCTTATAAATAATGACCCAGGCAAACCTGATTTAACTGTTAAACTTGCAAGATAGGGGAGTCTGTATTTCCAGTGTGAGAAACGAAGAAACCTTGGTGGAGGTTCGTGCTCCCTGAGTACATTCTCTAGTTTTTTGTCTGTATTTAGAAGGTATAATACTGCTAAGTAGTCTTTCACAGTCATGTGTACCTGGTTATCAGTGAAGTTGTAGTCCAGTGTGTATTCCAGTTTGCCCAGGGACTCCTTCTCCTCCTCTTCCTTCCCTTCCTCTCCTTCCTGTAAGACAAAAAAAAAAATGTTGATTTTTGATGCAGATGATGCAGACCCAGGTGTTAAAATGTATCTTCAGGTGAATAAATTCTCTTTTTGTCACCTTCTTCTCCTCCCCCTCTTCTCCCTCTGTCTCTTTCTTTCTGCGCCCTCGGCCTCCCTTCCTCTCCCGGACCTTCTTGGGCTTCTTGCCTTTGCTGAAACACTTCCTGTAGATGCAGAAACACAGGCAGCCGGCGAGGGCAAGGACCACAACCACGATGGCTCCTACTGCCCACATGGGCACTGGAGAAAGTGGGGAAGGAAGGAAGAGAGGCTCATTGGTGCTGAGTAGCTTGAGAGAAACCACTCAACTAGACTTTGAGATTGTTGCATTATATATTATCTGTTTTAACAGAAAATGGTTTGATATTAACAATTAGGTTTTCATCCATGCAAGTGGCATAACTCAGTAGAAAGGCAATCAGCTGGTCAAATTTTCCAAATTGAAATATGTCATTCATAGTCCCTAATTGAATTGAATGAATCCTAATATTTTTTATCCCTTCATTATGTTTCTGCTGCCTCCATTGAATTGACATTGCAGTTAAAAAAAACAATTTTTGAAAACTGTTGGATGAATTGCCACATTTGCGACAGATTCTATATTACATTAAGCACAGTGGTTGACTGCAGCCCCTATAGCGTATGTTAAATAAGTACTAATACTTATTTAACATACAAAAACCTTTTAGGACATAAACATTATTTGATCATAAATCAAGGTACTGACCCAGTGAAAAAAAACTAATTTGGTCTTATCTTGCTTTCTTTTTGTCCACATTCCTTTTCATTGTTCCTGTGTAAAATAATCCATAGAAACAACTCTTCCCAAACAATACAGCCTGCATGTGAACTGTATGCGCACATTAACTGTTACAGACATAACGCAAACACTTACAGACTATATAATTTGCGCTGCCACATCGAGTGAGAAATCTTGTTATGTCATTTGAAAGTTGAAAGGTGTCCACACCAAAATGTTCCATTTTCACAAAAACTGCTTAACCACGCATACTATATGGAGGGGTTTTTTTTGCCACCAGAGTCGACATGTTTTTCAAGAATCTTCGTTGTCGTTATACAATGGAAGTTGCACAAGATTTTGAGGTCAGATGGAGGGTTGATCAGAGCTACTGTGACAAACATTGGTACACCGGTGCTGGACGAGGAATCAAACCCAGCACCTTCTTGCTGCGAGGCAACAGTGCTAAACAACACAAACACTAACCACTGAGCTACCATGCCATAACTGAGTAATAAAGACGTGATGGACTTACAGTTGAGTTTATGATCTTGAAGAGTGAAGAGTGAACCCATGAAGAAATGATGGAGGACAGAACACAGAAATGAAACATAAGACGAAGTGAGATTACAGGATGATTAGACAGTGGTATGATGTGAGACAGAAGAGGCCAAGATATGGTTTAACAGTTTTAGGTCCTATAGGTGATTGAATGTGGAGAATCAGTGATATTTCTAATGGGGTGTTTGGTTAGTGTGCATCACATCTGCATGTGCACGTCCGCGTGTGTCGGCTCACTTGGCAGGTGCGTGAGCTCGTTGAAGAACTTGTTCTTCATGCTTGCAAACTGGTGGTTCGAGTGGTGTGAGGGGGGCGGAGGAGGCGGCGGTCGCTCCCTCTCCCTCTCCTCCTCCTCCCCTGCTGCCCTGCGGAGCCGTGCCCCCGCCACGCTGACCAATCGCATTGCAGCTCTGTGACGACAGAGAGAAGAACGGGAAGCAAATGATTGATAAAAGTCCAAATCAATTTTGGTAAATGAATCTACTGATTTACATGACATTACTAATTGCTTTCAAGTCCCTTAATTTATTCAGAGTATATTGTCATAATTGGTTGACTAGTGTCATTAAACCTCTGGAACTGACAGTACAGTCACTCCTTTATTCTTTTGCTTCTCAAATATGTCCTCTCAAATTGTATCCTGTTTGACCTTTCACCTGTAATCTCTTTAATCCTCTTTCACCTACTTCACTCTCCTGTCTCTCTCCATACCATACCATTGGGGGGTTACTTTGTTACCAATATTTTGTTTAAATGTGAAGCAATAGTGGAATGATCCTTTACACTAACACTCCAATTATTTGAATGTTAGTGGTTGAAGTGATCAAATCTACATAAAAAAATTCTGTAATTTTATACATAGTATACTCAAATATTTATACATTTGAGTATACATAATCAAATCTCCACTGTAGTACCTGTAGAATTGTGGTTAGCACGTGTTTGAGTAAAATTTTCATTTTACTAGAAAGCAGTAACATTATTATATTGGATTCTACTGATACTTAATTTCAGACAAAATAAGTATAAGCATGTGAGTTATGGAAAAAATCACAATCACTGTTTCCGAGTAGGAAAACCACACTGTGTTTGCAAATGTTATATTTTTGTGAAGCTATCTCATTAGCAAGTGGCTATAAAACAGTTGACAGTTGAGAAGCTACGCTTGTGTCAGTATCTTCCTCAGAAATATTCACACGCATTCACCCATTTACATTTTTTAATAGAATAGGCTGAGAACAGTCTCCTGTCTTTGTAAGAAAATTAGTGGCTTTGCATTTCTTTCCTCCGTAAAACACTTTCCAGGATTTATGCTAAGCTAAGCTAAGCTAACTGGATGCCAGTGACAGCTTATGTTTACCGTGGGCTTTTTTCATGGGGGGACATTTTGACAGTTACTCATCAAGAATGCAACAATGACTCCTCTTGAGCCCCTTTTGAAAGAACCAGAACAAAAATTCTAATTTCACTGTAAAAGATCGTACATTTACAGCATGAAGCAGCAACATGGAATTCAGCCATTATCATTTATATCATTTGCACCTGTATCATGTTAAAATGCCATCGGGGAAAATAATCTATGTTGAGAAGGCCACTCTTTCATTCTTCATTTCCAGAATTAAGGCAGAAAAAGTTACTCGATTGATTTTATAATCGATTCATTAGTTTGAGTGTTTTTTATTATTAAAACTTTTTTTATATATATTTTTCAGCTTCTTCAGTGTAAATATTTTCTGGTTTCTTTGCTCTATATAACAAAGAAATAAAAAAAAAGACCTTTGAGAACACACTCACTTCCAGGTTTCATCAGTTCACTTGTAAATAATGTTTAAAAAGTTCGTAAAGTGCAAAGAAAAACTTCATCTTAATCTTTCACTGTCACAGAAGCACAAAAAGAAACTGTGAGTCTGAGGTAATCATGCTTTCCTGTCCAGCTCAACACAGACAAGCACATACATTCCATCTCCAACCACAGCAGACGTCCCTCTGTGGCTGCACAGGGATGTAACAAGATTAATTGCCGATGGTAATCCTAAAATCCCTCAGCTTATCCAAATTAAGGACAGTTTGCCTCTCTGACTCTCCTCCCACCCTCACTGTCCTTTACTCCTCCGCTCAGGCCTCTGCGTCTGTCATTTGTCATTTATCAACAGACAAAGACGAAACCCACACACACACAAACACCATATTTCCACAATGAGATCAGATTTAGTTGGCAGGCTCTCTCTACACTGTGTGGATTACATAAGCAGAGGATTAGTTTGTGTGGATGGAGAAAAGAGGTGGACAAATGCAGACATACAAGCTTGCTGATTAAATTTGCCAAATTTTAAATTTGTTGAACTCGAGTGGTTGTGTACTAAGAAACCCTCCTGTCGTGCAGCAGCAGCAGCAGCAGCAGCAGCAGCAGCAGCAGCAGCAGCAGCAGCAGCAGCAGCAGCAGCTTATACGCTGAATAGGAAATGATTCTCTCCCATCCTGGTCTGTTAAAGGTGCAGTGTGTAATAATTAGCAACATTTATTGGTGAGCTGAATCTCACCCTGAAAAGATCATTTTAATCATTTTAATGAATGTAATCTTAAATTAAAAATTTTACACACCCGACGTTTAATGTTACAATGTGCCTGAACTAAAACATTAACAAGATGATTCCTTCCTCCTGGAAACAGCTACCATGTATATGTAGGTTCATATATACAAAGGGAGAGAGAAAAGTAATATTACATTTTTGCACGAATAACTCAATGGTAGAGATGCATATGTGTAGTTCTTCCTGTGTCCATTGTGTGGCACTAGAGCATGCCTCAAACATTGTGTTTGACTAGACCACAGAAACCAAAACACTATTGTCATGTAGACTGGGACTGGGATCAAACGTGTAAAGTTTGGGGCACTTTGTTCGACCTATCATTCCTCTGTGCCACCAGTGCAGTACTAATGTGATGACATCTCACAAATTTCACGAAACATGGGACCACTTGGTCATTTCTGAATTCTGACCTGGTAGGATGAGCACATTAAAGAATAAAATATATAATTTCCTGCTGGCAGTTGGTGCCAGTCAGTCTGGCACATTTTTGCAGATTTCACAAATTGAGGTGACAGTCGCTGCAGAAAATAAAATATATCACTCTTGACTTTTGATAATAATTGCTAACATATAACTGCAATCTAAACCCAAAGATCCACTTTCTTCTCACAGATTTCATCGACGAGATCACAGTGATGCCTGTACTTTTCTCTTTTTTTCTCTACTCTACTTAAGTGCTGTAAAAACAGATACTTTAAATCCATAAATAAAACTTAACTAACAGCTTTATTGTCTTGTTTGCTCTGTAGCTAATTAAATTAGCCAAACTGACAAAAAAATGAAGTAATTTTAATATTAAAAACTAATTATAACCTGTGACTACTAGTTGCTGTAGTAATGTGAATATATTTGGGGTATGGACTGTTGGACAAAGCATACTGACTTACATTACGAGTGCATAGACTTTAAGCGGGGATCTATTAATAGAAATTGAATATATAATCCAAGTATAATGTTTTAATTTACTCATTATCAGCCTGAAAATTAATAACTCCTGTGTTTTCGGTACCTTAATTATAATAAAAAAAAATTGTATGGCTTTCTCTTTCATGTTGTACCTCACATTGCAAAAGCATGGAGGTGGTTGTAAAATGCATCTTCCTCCTTAGATGCCACCACATCCATCACACAGCTTCTTCAATGGCAAACTTAACTCTAGGAAGAAGTTTTCACTGGTTGCAGACAGTATAGTTCAGATTTTCTGAAGGTAATATCTCATATGCTATTTTAGACAGAAGTCTGTCTAACATTTGTCGTTTCTCTCTGTTCTGTTGTCCAAGCAGACAGATTCACTTAACTGAACTAAACCTTGCCATACTTCCTCTGTAGTAGGGGTCTCAAACTTAAATGTCCTCAGAGCCACTGAGCGTCTAGTCTGACTAGGAAAAGGGCCGGTCAAGTGAAAAATGTCCAACTTTTTCAGGAAAAAAGCGTCTGTTTAGTAGAGGTTGACGACGTAAGCTTAAAATTATATCACAATATTTGTTACACAAGTTGACAAAAAAAATCCAAATGAAAGTGTTTTTGAAATTGAATGGTATAAAGTAAAAAAAAAAATATAAGTACTCCATAATAACTTGATATTACGTGGCACATGAAATTGAGGGTCGTGAGTTTGAGACCTCGGCTCCATATGGTTCAATAACTATACAATGTTATATATGTTGTATTCGAAAGAACTATCAAAATAGATAATTAATTTGTTATGCCACAATTTCACTGCTGAAAAGACCTTTCCACATTTGATGTCAAGGAGTAACAACAAATTACTTACAGTATGTCACTCACCACGTCAACAAGAATCCCTGCTACTGTTGATGAGTGAGATTTTCACAGACTTTGGTCAGAAGCTACCGGAGCTGGAGAACTAAAAGTATTAGTGTATTATAAACTCATTTTATTGAGACATCACAAATGTAAGCATTTGTGGTCTTGCTGTGCTGCTTGTGATACTCAGATTAAGTTAATTATTCAGCGTTGTTGTTCTGCAGCCTGGGGTCAGTAAACAGTTTTTACTGAAGGTAAATACACGTGCGCACACTGTGTCACTGTAAATAGAAGTGCATTAGTATCGGATAATCCAATTAAACTAATCTTCGCCACACAGCCTTCACTGTGTGTAAAAATCAAATACTGTCCAAAAGAAAAGCGTTTTTCGGTGAGATGTCTTCATCAAAAGAACACTATAAAAATGAGTACTGTGATATACTGTCAAACCCTTGTGCTCCCTGTTGCTGTGGATACTTCCCGACATTTACAGCACAATGGAGATCCTATGAACACGGAGACAGGCAGAATTTGAGAAAAATAAATACAGCAAGAATAAGTTATTAATTAGCCTCATGAAACATTAATTGACATTTTTTTTGTCATTTCATATAAAAGCACCTAATATTATTCTAGTTCATTAAATGCAATTTGTTTTTCTCTTTCTCTACTCTGGATAAGTGTGCCGTAAGAATTAAATTAATTTTTCAATTGCTTTGCTGATGATCAGTGAAAGACAGTTGACAAAGTCATTCAGAAATAAATAAAAACAATAATTAAAAAAAAAGAAAAACAGGGAAAAAAAACTGAATATAGCTCACCTGATTTATAACAGTCCCTCTTGTTTCTTTGGCTTTTACTGTTGCTGTTGAAATTTTGCATCCAAATGTCCTCTGAACAAATTCACCTCTACTGACTAGATATTCTTGCACACAACTCCCTCGATCTCTCTCTCCCTCCCCCTTCACTGTTAATCTCCACTATATCCCTCAGTGCCAACCACTTACTGTCGACATACACTGCAAAAACAAAAGTCCATCTGTGAGGTTCATTTTATCTCAACACCAAAGACGTGTCACATTCCTGAACAACTTGAAAAAGTATTTATTGGTAGTAACTGGAGTACAAATTAACCAATAATCATATTTTGGTGAAAGTGCACTGATTTTATGACATTGTTTCCAATCTGCTGCAAAAGTGACTTTATTTTTAAATTCAGTGCAGTGTCCATGTTGTTTATAAGCTCTCTTTCTCTCTCTCTCTGTAACAATGGAGACAGAGGGATGCTGATTTGTTGCTGATTTCTGTTTAAATACCAAATTTGCTAAAATTGCTGCATTCTCCTTTCTAGAAATGAGCTAGTTTTATCTCCAAACAAATACATGTTGTGTCCCACAGATACTAATAGCTTGTTTTGTTACCATTATCCGGAAGTGAATCAGTGATTACACTTGCTTCTCTGCTTTAAGTTTAGCAGCTGGGCAGGTTTCAGCACTGGACAGCAACCATCCATCAGAGCTGTGTGGGATGTTGCAGTAGGCGGGGAATTGCCTGTCCCCAACGGCTGGTAACTTCAATCCAAACAATGTCACATTTTGTGATAATTCATTTAAACTCCGATTGGTTTAGATTTATGTAGAAGAGACTGCAGTTACACAGTGGTTGAAAACCCCCATTACCAGCCCCATTCTACTACCCTGTTGCCAAAAGCTCTGTCATTTCAGATTAACAAATGTACAGTACGAACTATGAAGCACACTTATGTATCAGACAGTTAACAGTAGTTAAGGGGACAGGAAAAATGAGACAGTTGCAAACAAGATTTGTTACCTTGTTGGATCTATGTAGGACCCCTTGGTCTCTTTTGCATGAGCCCTTAAAGTCCCTTGAAATGTCAGCCATGCACTGATATGACAGTCAAGTCACTTAAAACTGCAGTAACTAACTAAAACTAACAGTAACTTTAAAATATAAATAAATGTCTGTTACGTTCCGACTATTTTCCAAATGCTGATTAAGGCTATCATTTCCACACAAACACTCTGTGTCTCTCAGGGAGAGGCCTAGAGAGACATAAAGAGTCGTGCAGAGGACATTTTATTTCAAGACAGATGGCGGCAACAGCGACAGTGTGCTAGTGCAAGTCAGACGGTTGGAGTATGACTGAAACACAAAGTGGCGCCCATGCAAAGTTTCAGAAGTGAATTCTACTGTTCTCAAAAGACCTGACTGTTGAGCAGTTTGACTGGATGAATGCTCCTTAACCCCACCCGCCCCTGTGCTGCTGCTGTATACACACAAACACTCCCTCAGTCAGGTCTGATAGTTTTGCTTTGGCAGAGATGAAGGATGCAGCAAACAAATAATGTTACATTGTTTATTTATTTATTATAATTATTATAACTTTTAAAGAGAGCCTCTTGTGGCCAAAACTAGCATTACAACAAAAAGAGCCATACAGAGAACCCAACTAGAATTTGGCCATTTACAGTTTTTCTACCTAAATAATTTCCTTGATGATGATCATGTTAACCTTACAATTGTTCGGTATAATCGAAAGACCTTTTTGATGTTAATTCACAAAGCACTTTAGCTTTTGTTGAGCAGTGTGAGTGTGGCAGCATTAAGACCTCTGACGTGTCACCATTAAACAGGTACTTTGTCCACCCTACCATCAAGTTTCATGAAACACAGTTGACGTCAGTGTGAATCTATAGCACCACCTAGTGGTGGTTTGTGTAAAAGCAATTCAATTTCCATTTTGTGTTCATTTTCTGTTCAACCCTTAGCAACAGAGTGTGCATGCCACACTACAACTTTACTATTTTTGGCTACGCATGTGTGTCTTTGTGTCTCATGTATGTCCTTACATGGCCCCACTGGTGTCTCTGTGGAATGCTGTGCTGATGTGGATGAGACAGGTTTGCTTCTAATAGACCACAGACATACAGTCGTTTCTCACCATTTCTTACAATGAGTAATTCATCTTTGTGTCACAAACCACAAGTTACTTCTTTATTTCTCATTTTAATCTTCCTGTGACATGCGTGTAAATAAGGTAGTGTAAAGAAGAAGTTAGGTTGAACTTCTGTCTTCTGCTCACCTGCGTCTTCTATACTGTAGGCAGAAAGTGTGACTGAGTTACCTCTTGTGCATTATTTACATTGCTACATTATTATTTACTTGTACATTATTTGATTGCGGACTTGTTTTTATTGTGTCTGAAGCAACTATGAGTGTAACCACAGCAGCGAGTGGACTCATTTTTCTTCTTCTCGTTGTACAAGGTAATTCACATTTACATTTATGTTGGCAAGTGTGTATTTTAGTCATTTAAAGCAGGTGTACTCACACTTCCTTTCTTGTTTAAAGGACTAATGCTGCACTTTTATACTGACGGAGGAAAGCCATAGGAGGAAAATTAAATATTATTATTCTAAGGTGTGATATGATCTGTGTCTCAGTGACCGTAACAAATAAGGAAGCTGACATATGGGAGATTTATAGATATAGCTGGTCTCTGTCTCTCTTGCGTTGATTTTTAACCAAACTTAACCCCATCTAGCAATAGAGACAGTCCTGAGTTGCATCACCACCTCTGCTTTCAGGACCAATAATTGTATTTTATACAGATTGGTAAGTTGGCCATCCCTCACTTTGCAAAGGCTGCAGTAATGGTACATTTTAATCTACAGAATATCTCAGAGAAATTTCTATTTTATTTTACACAGAAATTGTCATTCTTATGAGGCAGTTAAATCTCTGGTCTCAGTTTTACATGACAGTCTCTGTCAGACTCAGAACAGAACTCCTATTATGGCCCCTGATCCTGAAACTCAGACTTGAAATTCCCATTCCTTTAAATCACATGATACAGGAATTAAGCTATAAATGAATGTCTACTGCCTATTTGTGCCTTGTGCTTTGCCCTGTGCTTGTGCTTCATCTCTTCTATTTGTTATGGTTGTAAAATTGTGTGACGCTTCCAACTGATTCCGTCTCGACGAGATCTCTTGCAAGAAAGATTTCAATCTCAATGTGACTTCCTAGTAAAATAAAGGTTAATTCTGTGCCTGGTCTATGGAAGAGCCTTCCAGTCACTGATAGAGCAGCTGAAAGATGAAGATTTTAAAAAGATAGCCTATACTCACTGTCACTTTAACCATATCATTTAATTGTATTTTATGTTAAAACAGTGTTTTAACCTAATGTTTTTGTCATTATTGCACTTGTTATAGTACCAATACACTTGGTTTTCTGTGAATTTACATATTTGCTTTACACATTTATTTATTTGTAAATGTAATATTTCACTGTCTCATTGGTATTTCATCCTTATATGAAAGGGTTTTCTATATTTGGCACATTATCTTTGAGATGTAGTGCAGTTCTCCATAAATGGGCGAGTAAATGAAATCTTTTCTGGTGATGTTAGGACTGTGACTCTCTGATGTGCTCTGTGTTACAGTGATACAGGGTAAGAATGACTACGCTGCGAGTTACACCTCTACTGAAGTCTGCGCCCTCAGAGGGTCAACAGTGGACATAAGCTGCACCTACAGATCCCCACTCACAGGAAATTACCACGGCATCACAGTTGTGGAATCATTCTGGTTTATCAAAGAGAGCAATGGAGTTTATGTTGATCTGAGGTCAGACCCGAATTATTCCGACCGTGTGGATTATGTGTGTGAAAACAACAAGTGCACCCTGAGAATCAAAGACCTGAGAGAGAGTGATGCAACTCGGTACATGTTCCGATTCATAACAAATCAGCCAGGAGAAGCTTTTAATGCTTCACCTGGAGTCACGCTGTCTTTTGCAGGTAACATTTTTTTTATTATTCCAATGTTCATTTGCTTGTACGATGAGGTGTATGATAAAATTTTATTTAATAAAAAAAAACAACAACAGAGACTTCATCTTCATATATATAGATGTACAGGTGCAGGTGAGCACTTTAGCCATCTATACCTTTGTGGAAGTGGCAGAGCTTGTGTGTCAGAGCAGTTGCCGACTACCTGACGATCTGACATACACTTGGTACAAAAATCAACAAAAGAAGAAGGAAGGACAATCTTACTCTGACAACTTTAATCGTTCCGACAGCGTCTCCTGTGCTGTGAAAGGACATGAGAAAGTCTCCGCTTCATCAGCGTGTGAGTTAAATCTCTGAAGTATTTCAGTAATATAACTGACGTGCACCAAAATTTTGTGTATCCTTAAATGCTGAGCATCTAACTTTTACTGCACAGGCACATTCAAAATCCAAGTTACAATCATCAAGTAAAAGTACTTACCCTGCCTTTTACTTTAGGCCCACTGTCAATCAGTCATTCAAATGAGCTGATTGATTAAATATAGATATTGGGGGTGGGATTACTTTATTACTTCATTAAACAAAATAAAAAGTAAAACCTAGGTTGAAACAGGTTTTTAACCACTGGAAAGAGGGGTATAAAAGAGAGTTGGATTATAAACACAATGAATAAAACATATGCACAGTCGTTAAAAGAGGAAAAGATTGGTGCTATCAAGATGGGCCTATTAGATTAGCTTTTGTACTGCTCATCAAATGTTAGTGAGCCAGTAAGTTTCAATACATAACATAAAAACTTACTGTAAATCAGTGGTAGTCTGGAGCCAATCTCAGTTTACACTGGGTGAGAGGCAACGGTAGAGGACACATCTTTGACTGGTCACCAGGCAATCACAGGGGTTCCCAAACAAACGGCACGGATATTCTTTTGCTTTGTCATGAATGTGATTCCCCACTGTGCTCTGTGTTACAGCGATATGGAGTCAGAGAGGTTATGCTGTGAACTTTGCCACTCCTGCAATCTGTGCCTTTAGAGGATCAACCGTGGACATCCCCTGCACCTACACATACCCTAACAAAGTGTATAACCATGTTAGAGGAATTTACCATGACACCACAGTCATGAAATCCTTCTGGTTCGTCGAAAACAGGGCTAACCTTGATCTTGGATCCGTCCCGGATTATTCAGGTCGTGTGGAGTATCTGTGTGAAAACAACAAGTGCACTCTGAGAATCAGAGACCTGAGAGAGAGTGACGCAACTCGGTACAAGTTCAAATTCATAACAAACCAACTTGAAGGGAGTTTTACTAGTCTGTCTGGAGTCACTTTGTCTCTTGCAGGTAACATTTTCTCTCAGACTAACTCAGTTTCATATGTCCATGTATGCCGTACCTCTAAGTAATTCACTTTATCATTGACAGACCCTCAGCTCCAGATACGTGTGAGGAGATCAGTCAGCCAGCAGTGTACCTGGACCGAGCTGACATGTCACAGCAGTTGTCAGCTGCCTGAAAATTTTTCCTATGTCTGGTACAATAATGGACAAAGAGTTGGAGAAGGAAAAAAATATCTTCTCTTCGAATACTTCAGGCCAACAGACAGCTTCCACTGTGCTATAGGAGGACACAAGCATATTCGTTCTCCTTCTATGTGTGAGTTCATGACTCTAAAATGAAACTTTGATTGTATGAGGTAATGACACGATGTCACTACTGACTGAATCCAGTATGTTGCTGAGTCCACGGCCATTTCCATAAACCAGCCTGAAAACAGATATTAACCCCTTAATATGAAAGCTCACCTAATATGTTCATCACTTCATCTCACAATTAGACAGCTTTTTCTTTTACTGTATACTACTCCCTCTCCCCCACCAAAGTCCCTAAATCCAAAACCCATTAATCCACCACTGGATTAACAAAGCCTGTGTGCTGAGATGAAAGATCTGGGATTTTTCCCCTTTGGCCTTTGTTGTAGGCATAGTGAGAGGTCTCCACCTTCAGTTTCCAGCCAGAAAAAGGCTTTGAATCATAAGATAACAAGACAAAAATGCACTTTTAAGATATTGTAGACTTAATCAGTCCCTGATCTGGTCAATAAAGCTATTTGTGAAGTGGCTATAATCTGTTTCACATTCTGTCCTTGTCAACATTGTTTCTGTCCAGTATGGATGTGTTCAAACACAAAGACAGTGTTTTATTATTTTTTCCTCCTAAGTTTTATTGTGTTATCTATTAGTTCTCATGTAAAAGTATGTTATAATGACCAAAAAGTGCATTTAGTCATTTCAGCCAGTTGTCACAGGCAAGCAGCTCCGGGAAGCATTTTATTTTATTTTATTTACCACATGCAGGAAATGCATATTTACCTGTATAATACCTCTTACAATCATATTTCCAAAACTATCCCTTTAAAACTAACACTAATCAGTAAATATCTTTCAAGTTATGTTCATAAAGTGAAACTAATGAAGTATTCTGGTTCATTATACGATGTTACTTTCATGTTGTGTGTGTGTGTGTGTGTTGATACAGCCTTCCCTTCAGATGCCCCACAGACTCCCTCTGTGTCAGTGAGTCCCTCTGGTGAGATAGTGGAGGGACATTCAGTGACTCTGACCTGCAGCAGTGTTGCAAAACCAGCAGCGACGTACACCTGGTACAAGAAAAAGGGAGACGCACTTCAATTTTTCAGGAATGAGAAATGGTTTGTCTTCAGGTCCATTCAGTCCACAGACTCTGGACAGTACCAGTGTACAGCTCAGAATTACCTGGGAAGGAACACGGCAAACATTACTATTAGAGTGAAATGTAAGTGGAATGCAATTGATAGTTTATTTAGGGAAGCAAATGTGCCATTTTTTGTCTTTAATCAGTGTCTTTAGACATGACGTTTAGCTCATTGATCCGTCTGTAGTATTTGGTCTATGACTTGATTCTTGGGATCTGTTAGGTCATCTATTTTTATATCCGGTCTGTTTTCACACATGCAGATGCTCCGAGGCGTCCCTCTGTGTCTGTGAGTCCCTCTGGTGAGATCATGGAGGGCAGTGCAGTGACTCTGACCTGTAGCAGTAATGCCAACCCAGCAGCCACTCACACCTGGTACAAGGAGAATGTAAATGTACACCATCTTTTTCTCAGGGAAGGCAAACAGTTTGTGTTCAGGTCCATTCAGTCCTTCGACTCCGGACAGTATCACTGCAGAGCTCAAAACAGGCTGGGAAGGAGTTCCCAAAATATCTCCATTACTGTCTCATGTGAGTGAAATTTGAATAATTGGCTTTTTAGACATGAAGCTTTTTTTTCCCCTCATGTTTTTTTTTATATTTTTGCTTCTACATACAGATGCTCCCAGGCCTCCCTCTGTGTCAGTGAGTCCCTCTGGTGAGATAGTGGAGGGCCTTTCAGTGAATCTGACCTGCAGCACTGATGCAAACCCAGCAGCCACTTGTATCTGGTACAGGAACCAAAAGTTGATCAAAGGAGCAGAGCGAAGTTACTTCTTCCTTCCCATCAGTTCAAACGACAGAGGGCTGTACGAGTGCAAGTGTGAGAATACGCATGGATGTAACTCTACCTCGACTTTTCTAAATGTCCAGTGTAAGTCACATTTCTATTTTATAAACCCTATTTCCAGTGGGCCACTTTCTAAAAGTATGATAAAAACTAAAATTTGTAATTTGTTAATTCACTTGAACCTTTAACAGGCAGAGGGACGAAGAGAATATTTTCTGTGTTTTCACTGACAAATGTAACTTAAATTTAGAAATTGAGAACTACGACAAGTTGGGACAGAGAGGCTACTTTTTTTTTTTTTTTAAATCATTTTATGATTATATGTTAAATATAATTGATACTTAGAATTACTTTTTATCATTGTTTGGGAGTTGTTACAGTTGTACATGTGGAATATTTACCCATTGTTGCTGTTTACAGTCTGTGGTTACTGTTGTGTGATTCTCCTCTTCAGTAAGAGACAGATCTGGTCTGCAGACAGACCAGTCATGCACACATGCTGTGGTAACTCATACAGTTAAAGGCCTGGCATTGGTACCTTCACATATATGACAATCACCCATGTCAGGGGTACTGATGCTCTATAATATCACACATGCTGGTTTTTGCACCTTTCATTCATCACACTCTGGATGGTCTTTTGCACTAAAAAAAAGTTGTCAAAGAAATGTCAGACAGTTTACACAAAGTGGTGAACCACAACCTATCCTAGTTTGCAAAGATTAAGCCTAATCTAATGCTAATTATGGAACCTTCCAGAACAGCATTACCTGTGCAACCTTTTTTTTTGTCACGTTCTACATTCTTATACATTTGTATTTTTTTTCCTCTAAAAACTACGGTGGCCGGGAGGTACAAAACAATTTTACAAAATGAGAAACACTTTTACAAAGCTGGAGACAAATTTACATTTTAGAAAACATTTTTACAAATCAGAAAACAAATTTACAAGACGTGAAACACTTTGACAAGCGGCCGAAACAAATTTACAAGTAAATTTTTCAACCAGAAAGGGAACGTGCCAACTGTCGAGTAGAACCGGAAGTGATAAGGAGTTCATGGTGAACCAAGATGGACGGCAGTCAAGCGTCTTTTGCCCGTTTTGTGGCGAACATATGAGCCGATTAACGCGGTTTTGTGTTTCGTGTGGTCGGTCTTTGGAGTTTTTAAATGCCGCAGCCCAGACGGAAGGACCAGCCGCACAGGGGACGGACCAGATCTGCTGCAGCAGCGCGTAAAGTATTTTAATGATGGATACTCGTAGGCTGTAATCGTGGACATGATGTCAAGTTTACACGGTGTTCACATCAGCTTGAGGTCGCTCAAAAGCAAACTGAATGAAGCCGGGTTATATCGCAGAAAAGGGTTACTCCTCTACAAACGCCATAATACTTGGGTTTCATGTGACGTCGACGTGAAGCGCGAAATTTAGACGGCGGGCGGAAGTGAAAAAGATCAGTGCAAGCTTATGTGAAAATGCCTATGTATTGCTGTGTTTACGGATGTTCTAGTCGGTCGAGCCGGGAAACGGAGAAGCGGTATTTCAGAGTACCAAAGGTTGTTATACATAAGGGAGAAAAATTGAAAAAGCTTACCGAAAAACGCCGGAAAAAATGGCTTTTACAGCTACGTTTGCAGTCTGGAGGAGCAGAGTCTGCCAATGCCCGTGTCTGCAGCGACCACTTCGTCAGAGGTAACGTTATGTTAGTAAACGAACTTGTTAGCATTAGGTTGTCGTTAAATTCTCGTTTACTTAGTGATTTTAAGTTACCAGTAGTCTAATACTGACGTAATTGGGACTTTTTAGGCTGCCCTAGTGCGTTGGCTGACAAAAAAAATTGTATGCCTCCAGACTCTTATAAGGTAGTTAGACAGTAGGCAAATCCTTGAAGTCATTTGTGAACTCGGACATGTTCATAGAGTACTGGTCACATCCGATATATTGTTGGACCACCTGCTTGTATCTCTCCCGAGAAACGGGGTCTAAAGCTGAACAATAGCTACTCTCCTGTATGTTGTTTTCCTCTTCCATGTTTACTTCCACCCGCTGTTTGAAATCACGCCGCCTTTGTGTGTCATCAGAAACACGTGACTGAAACCCAGCTATTAGGGCCATCCGACTGGAACTTTGTGGACCTGGACAGCTGTTTGGCTGCCGTATGATGTGGCAAGTACTCAAACCAAAGTACAATCTGCGAGTGAAGAGGGATTGCGTGATGAATTTGCTCCAGGAGCTCAATCTTCAAGGGTGCGAGAGGAGAGCACGCAGAAGGTTTTTCAGAAGAACCTACCACTCCATGGGACCGAACTATATGTGGCACACGGATGGTTATGATTAACTTAAGCCATTTGCTTTGGCTCTTTCCTGCTGTATTGATGGATTTTCACGCAGAGTGCGATGGCTTGCATGTGGACCTTCAAATAATGACCCAAGTGTGATCGATCACTATTTTCTGTCATGCGTGCAAAACCTCTCTGTCATTCCCATGAGACTGAGGACTGATTGCGGCACGGAAAACGGGACCATGGGTGCAATTCAGTGCACCCTACGCCACCACCACAGAGACCACTACTCTGGAGCGTCCAGCCACATGTATGGCTCATCTACAAACAACCAGAGGATTGAGTCCTGGTGGTTCATATTCAGAAAGGGGAGGTAAGTGGCCTTCATCAAGTCATTTACCCTTCATTTCATTCATTCACTCAAATATATGTACAGTATATGCTTAAAATCATTTATTTTATCGATTTCTGTAGGAGTCAGTTCTGGATGGAGCTATTTGCAGACCTTAGAGACGCTGGATACTTCAACAGGATCATGAGCATCAGTGTCTACTGAGATACTGCTTTGGTGATGTTATTCAGAAGAACTTGGATGAGTGTATTGGATTGTGGAACAGTCACAGGATCGATCCTCCAAAACAGCATCATGTCCAGGAGGAGTTCCCAATGAGCTCTACTACTTACCACACAGGTAATTTGGTGGTAGATTGTTTGTATTTGTTTTCTGTTTCTCAGATAAATGTAATAATATCTTCTGTTTAACATAGGTTTGACTCCAGAGACTGTGGATTTCAAATCGGACAGGCTGAACTGGATGCCTTTCCTGAGGCTCACCTGACAAGAGCTCCATGTGGGGATGCAAACATGCAGGAGTACCTGGACTTGGAGAGCAATCATTTACAAAAAGGCACAGTACTGAGAGTCTGCAACTGAACTGTATCTGAAACTAAAAGAAATTACTCATATGAGTGGAAGAGACGTTTATTATAAAGGTGTAACATGTACACAAAGTCTTAATTTGTCACCCACAGCTTCATTATTTTAAAGTAGGAATTATTAATAAAAATAGAGAAAAGTAATGAGCATATATTACATTTTTTTATAGATAAAATCTTACTACTAGTGATTCATGAACAGACCACAGTTTGAGAATGATGGATCTAAAACTGAGAGAAAAAAAAAAACATGCTCACATACTTTCACATCATGAAAAACACTTGCAACTGCACCTTTACGTGCACCAATGACAACGGCATAACAGCAGACCAAACAACATTTTTAGAGTCCAAGCTCCAGGGGTCATCCAATATGGCTTATACACAGCCAAATCCTGGATTATTTTGAATTCCAAAGTCCATTTGTCACTTAAACACACTGTATGAATCCAGGAGTGGTAATTTCAACAAGTTTGAGTATTTGCCATTGGAATGGAGAGTCATCCAGGAACTCTATTTGTGGCAAGCCAGAAGGAGGAAGTGATGTCAGCCCCATTGCAAACATCAAAACATCCTCCACAGACACAGCAGCCCCGCCTCCTGCAAAGTAAAAATGTTCAGATATACATGGTGATGGGGGCCCACAGTTGGTGTAGTGGTTAGCACTCTTGCCCCTGCAGCAAGAGGTCCCGGGCTCACAACCCGGTTGGAACAAGGGGCCCTCTGCCTCCCGCCCCACCCCGGCTGGAGATAGGCACCAGCGGATAAAGCGGTAGAAAATGATGGTATGGTAATGTGGTTATAGTAGTCTAGTCTGTAGTTTGTCTCCTGTTGCTCCCTGAAGGGCTGAGGGTCAGGTCTGACGGTCAGGTCTGACAAGCCTCTCAAGTTCAAGGCCAGTGAGTTGCTTTTCAGAGTGGCACAGGACAGGGGTCAGCAAAGAAGGGTGTTGCTGTAGTGCTGTAAGAAACTGAAGGGCTGAAAGGGCTTTGAATCTACAAAGTAAACAAACACTGTTTCACTGCTGTGTAGTACCAACTGCAACAACCAATTAAATTATCTGAAGAAAACTGTTTATATTTCCAACAATTACAATCCACTTAAACAAGTGCATACTTGAGGTTGGTTGTGTGTTACTTTAAAAAACAAGTGCATACTTGAGGTTGGTTGTGTGTTACTTTAAAAAACAAGTGCATACTTGAGGTTGGTTGTGTGTTACTTTTAAAAAACAAGTGCATACTTGAGGTTGGTTGTGTGTTACTTTAAAAAACAAACAAACATTCTTTTGCACATGGCAAGGTAAGTGTTACAAACTGCACAAATTACATACAGAAACACGGTCACATGGACAAATGACACAGAGCAGGTTGGCGTGAGTATTTATAGATTGGCACAAGACAGGGAATGGAGAGACAGACATCACAGAAGCTATCAGTTTTAACAGCATAGCACACATTGTGTCACAGTGACTAACTGATAGACATGCCATTAGGCATTTCAAACAAATTTCATGTGGGGGGAATAAATATAATTGAAAATTGACCTTACCTGTCAATTACAGATGAGTTGCGGTCAATAACATACCATCGGAGGTAGTCTGCCACGATGTCTTTCTTTTCTTCCACAGAAGTCACGTGTCTCAGACAGCCGGCTGTCTGTAACACTGTGCTGTGTCTCATGATGCATTCTTACAGAGCATCCAATGAAGCAGCATTCTCAATCTGAAAGACAAAAAGGAGGCATAAACATCTCAGTAAATAACTGTATATCCTTGCATATTTTTATTCAGTGACATACATAGCATGTCCTACCAAACTGTATGCGTTATGCTATTCTCACGTCTCGCAAAGCTTTCCCTATTTCCTCATCAGTTATTACATTAACTGTTGATTTGAATGAAGGCTGGCCAGCAAGATACTGTACAAGATCTTCTGACAGGAAATGGGGCCCTGGACCTCCATGCACAACTGACACTACTATCATCTTTCCTGCCAGGAAGTATTCATCCTCCCTAACAGCTGTGAATGAATTCATATTGCAAAATTAAAACATATATACAGTATATACTTGAGGACATTGAGGAAAAGAAGCAAATGCAATGTGATATATGTTTAATTATCATTAACCAACCATTAGTATAGTACACATCTAACCCTATGCATACCTTTTGCATTGTAGACCAAGAACCGATGTCCTTCTGGTCCATCAAAAATGGGCCAGTCTTTCAGGTGTTTCATGAGCAGAGTAAAAAATTCTCTTCAGGGACCACCTGTTTCAATTCCCTCCTCAAAAACACCAGCATCATCAGTAAATCTCACCAGCATGTCGCAGTTTTCAGAATATGCTGTACGCTTGAAACCTCTGACTGCTCCATCCCAGACATTAGCCCTTGAGATGTTGAACCTGCTGACCCTTTTGTGATCAATAGAAAGGGACAGGTTTGCCACAATGTCAGACAGTGTAATGTTCATCTCCTCCCTGTAATGACAGAAAATGATCTACTTAGTGGATATCCCACACAGTGAACCAATTTAGAACAATTATTTATACACCAGCAATATTTCACAGCAAAAAACTGGAATGCCAGTCAGAAGTTCTTACACTGCAGTGTGTTGGAAATGCTCAACATTGACCGCAACCAGCTCCTCGTCAATTTCCTCAACACCTGGTACATACAGGTCTGTGTATGTACTGTTGGAAAATTACAATCTCCACATTAAAAATATCTTACAAACATAAATTTCTCCCCAATGAATTATGAGTCCCTATCATTTGTTACATACCTGCAGCAAGAAGTCTTGACTGGATTTGTTTCAGGTGGACCCATATGTTCAGCATCAGATATTACTATCTGAAAAACAAATGAAAATGTCTGAAACAACAACACTGGAAGTAAGAAATGTCAAGCTGCGACAGTCTGCCCAAATACCTGTCCAGGCTGAATTGTTGCTAAATGTCCTGGTGCATCTCTGAAACATGATTAAAATGACAAATTATAACACTATTTACTACTGTCCTTCAGACAAGATTCCTAGTGGTTGATTACCACTAGAAAGGACCTCTCATTAAATCTTTTTGACTCCCTCTTTGACAAAGGCTGGGTGCCGAAAATATACTGACCTTTCATCTTCAGGTGTGTTTGGGAGTACTTTGGTTTTGTGGTTCAAAAACCTGACAGGAAACACAAATTTATCTGTATGGAGTTATGGAAGCAATTTGTAATAGCTTCCATAACTCTTCCCTTATCGTACACAGTATATATTAATGGTGAAAGTAGGGCTGCAACGATTCCTCGAGTAACTCGATTTCAAAAAATGATCGAGGAAATTTCCTCTGCCTCGAAGCCTCTTTAAATAAATTTAAAGCTCATGTTTCGCACTGATTCTTTTTAGTGTGATACAACGTGCTTACGTCACAGGCTATGCGTCCCCTACAAAGCGGAAGAAGACGAAGCGAACTTTGGAGAACGTGTGTGGACAGTTTAGCCGTACGGAATGGCAGACGCCGGGACCGAAAATAGTGAATACAGCTAAAATGAGCAAGCGCAGAAAAGCCTTGTGGTCAAAAGTAATAGGAAGAATAGGACAAAAGTATGTTTTATCCGATTACTCGATGAATTGATGGAATATTTGATAGAATACTCGATTACCAAAATATTCGATAGCTGCAGCCCTAGGTGAAAGGTTATCAGTTTTGTCATAGATAAATAAATTTATTCATATGTATATATTGATAATTAGAAAAAAATGTCTTACCACAGTGTCGGCTCGATTGAATTCAGCTGTGCTCCTTGAAGTGATGACAATTTCAGTATCAGAGTCTGAGGTATCATCCACTGCTGTAAAAACAAACAAAAAAAAATCCACAGATCATGTAGCTAATGTTGTTATGTCCTTCAGTGCAGCGTCTAAAATGTATAAAAATATTGAATCATGAGACCCACTAACCTCCCTTAAAATGTTGTTCAAGGCAAATGAAAAAGGTGATCCTGCAATATGGCCTCCTGAGTTGTTTTTTATATTCTGCCAAATTGAATGGCCTTTCTGACCCGGGCACATGGATCACCTCTGAGCAGTCTGGATACAAAAGGACACACGTTCCTTCTGGCATGTCCTTGTTAAATGTTCTCATCTTCTGGACCGCTTTTTTCAGGACATCAGGTGTTTCTATCTCTGGGTCTACAAATAACGGGAGGGTTTTCCCTCTTAGAGGTTTTAGATCAGTCCCATTTGGCACCATCAATCCAATGTTTATCTAAAAAATGAAAAAGGTGTGAGGAAGGATTCCTCGGTGTGGATGGTGCGAGTCACTGACTATGAACCACAACTCAAGTCTGGGTCTTGATGGCAGAAGAGGTTTAATGAAGGATTGTATGAGAGTAGGAAATAGAACTGGATAGCGTCTTATGTGATGTTAAGTGTATTCTGAGGGGTCTTCGTGAGGTGTAATCGAAGGGGTGGTTTTGGGAGAACGATGACTCTATGAATTGTATTTGTGACCTAAACTTCTACCTCTTTAATCTAAAGGCTATGATCCTGTGTGTTAGTTACCTAAGATAAACAGATAAAAGATAGGAATAGCATGTATGCCACCACAGTTTCATAGTTTGCCGAACATGACTGTAAACTACACTCCAGATTGTTACACTGTTGTGCCGAGTTGCTTCAGCAAAGCATCTCTGTAGAACTTTCCGGGCAGTTGATTACCGTGTCATATCGTTCGAAACTTTAATCTTAATCTGATCTCCAGTATATGTATAAGGGGAACGCACTCTTCTTCAAGAAAGCACCTGTGACTGATCCTATAGACACATTGGCTAGAATAATCATCAGGACTGGTACGAGGCCTGGTTGGTGGGTGAGCGAAAGCTAGTACCGATGGAAATTCAATGTCACATGAATAACATCATTATTTAATCCTAGGCTTTGTGTTTTGTGTTTGTATTATAGGTTTACAACCTGACTGTAAGTCCAACTAACTGTGTATGTGTGATAAACGTGGGAAAAAGACTTGATTTGTAACTGCCGTACTTGTTCTGATAACCCTTCGAGTGGTTTGGTAAAAATCTGGACAATCTTCATCTTGCACGAGTGCTACATGCTGTAAAATCTACGCACAGATTCCTGTGTCAAATATAAAAGTTCTCTTATGTAGATCCGTCTTTGAGTTATCCCGAGTCAGACAGTCGAGTATTGATAAGCTAATACAGTCAGTACAGCCTACCTGGGCGTGTTTTCGTTCTCTAGCCCGATGTCTTCCTCTTGGCCCGTAGTTAAAAGACTAACGCTCCTTGGACTTGGAACTTCTGTTCTCCAGGAACTGCTTATATGATGGGCAAGGTCTTTCTGCTGAAATTAACAAAGCCAAGTTTATAGAAAGTTAGCAGCCGCTAACCAATAGCACTGTTTACGTTGATTCACGTACTTCAGATAGCGACAGCTATGCTACACTTACTTTGTTTAGCATTATCCGGCTGATGAGATGTCCCCTGTGCGGCTGGTCCTTCCAACACAAAACCGCGTTAATCGGCTCATATGTTCGCCACAAAACGGGCAAAAGACCGCCCGACTGCCGTCCATCTTGGTTCACCATGAACTCCTTATCACTTCCGGTTCTACTCGACATTTGGCACATTCCCTTTCTGGTTGAAAATTTTACTTGTAAATTTGTTTCGGCCGCTTGTAAAAGTGTTTCGTCACTTGTAAATTTGTCTGGCGCTTGTGTTTCACGTCTTGTAAATTTGTTTTCTGATTTGTAAAAATGTTTTCTAAAATGTAAAATTCGTCTCCAGCTTTGTAAAAGTGTTTCTCATTTTGCAAAATTCTTTTGCACTTCCCGGCCAACGTAAAAAACACTGGAAATTCTTTGTAATCATACATTCCAATATTAATGTCTTCACAAATGTTGCTCAGATGCTCCAAAGCCTCCCTCAGTGTCAGTGAGTCCCTCTGGTGAGATCGTGAAAGGCAGCTCAGTGACTCTGACCTGCAGCACTGATGCAAACCCAGCAGCTAATTATACCTGGTACAAGGAGAGTAAAGGCCCAGTAAAAACACCGGGACACACCCTGATTATCACTGACGTCACAGCTGAACATGAAGGAAATTACTACTGTCAAGTGCAAAACAGATATGGACACAGCAACACCTCCTTAAAACTGTTTGTTCCACCAGGTGAGTTATGCACTGTGGCCTTTAACTACATCTCCACTAAACTGACAGTCTAATCTCACTGCTATTATCTCCAATCTGTTGTCTAGTGAAGTCAGCATTTGTAAATATGAATATCATCAGGCTGACTCTGATGATCCCGATGCTGGTTCCAGTGGTTGTCGTGAGTTTTTGTTTGAGGTACAAGAATAAAAATCTTTCAGTTTCTGCTTCTTTATTATCCAAAAGTCATTGAATCAATAGAAAGTGTTGCTACTGATTCAGTGACTTTTAGATAACTGGGCCCTGGATGAAAAATATTATTTATTTATTATCTCACACATACAGTTCTCTAGTTTAAGAGTTAGGAATTTCATTATGCTAAATTTAGTGTTTGTTGCTTTCAATCCAGGATGAAGAAAAGACAGAGAGTGAAAACCGAACCAAATGAAGTTGTAGAGATGATGGCAGTGAGAGACTGACTGTGAATGAGGACACAACCACTGCTGCACTGACAAGACACACAGGAGCAGGAAGATGTGCTGCTGTGAACTACAGTCAGGTTTACAACTATAAAGGTCACACCTCGTTTTACTAACACAGTCAGTCATTAGGATTTTAAAGTCGTTTGAATGAATAATGAGGTATGATGAAAGAGATTGCTTTTAATCTAGATTGTGTTTGTGATTTTAAAACAGCATTAATGCTTTTAACATAATCTCTTCATCTTTGTTGGACAGTCTCTTTAATACTATATTAATGTGGCATAAAATAAAAATTCGATTAAAAATAGTCGCATGTTTATTGTGTTCACTTTAGCACTGGACTATGTGGGTATCCCGCGAGTTTATCCAACAATATAGAGGAAATGCTGCCACCTTGTGGCCAAAGAAGTAAATGAACAAAATAATTACAGTAGTATTGTTTGAAGAAATCCCTGAATAAGGCTCGCCATTGCAATATAGATTTTACACGAAGCAATTGAAAGGTATGTAAAATTTAGCATGCAAGTTGCCTGTTGCAGCTGATTATTCCTAACCACACTTTCAAAATGTGTTAGAAAGCATATGTAGACTTCAGTTAGCAAGGTTAAAAGATGTTTGGTTTGTCCATTGTGGGCTATTGTAAAATATAATGGTCCAAAATGATACCTGGTAAATTATAAAGTTTAAAATGTTACCTAAATTTTACACACTGAATTTTTTTTCCACCAGAAATGTAAAACATACCACTGCAGACAAAGTCCAGCTCAAAATGTTTATTTAAATGAACAAATCAAGACAATCTATGCCACAATAGGTGGAAAAGCATGACCCAGCAACATTAATCCTTTTATGACAATGAAAGAGCACTCATTTTTGCCTTAAGCATTTTAATGCCAATTATACTTCATGAATCAACAGCTAGAACACAAAAGGTGCATTTGAGCCTGTGTTAAAATTTAAATCCAGGATTAATGCTGAACTTGTTTAGCTCTTGCCACCCAGGGTATGCTTGTCAAACAGGTACTCTGCCATCTTGTTGTTGTGGGCATCCATGCGGGTGAGGTTGGTGATGTAGTCACCCAACTTCTTGATGGCCTCCACCTGCTCGTTCAGGTAGTGGGTCTCCAGGAAGTCACACAGCTGAGGATCAGACAAGAGAACAGGGATTTTATAAATCAGAACAATTAAATGTCAAAAAGTAAATGGTCATTTGGCCCCAGCATGACAAAACTGTTTCTACCAACTTACATGAGGGTCTCCATGCTCTGAGGCCAGCTTGTGCAAGTCCAGCAGAGCCTGGTTGACATTCTTCTCCAGCTGCAGAGCACACTGCATGGCCTCCAGCCCACTGCCCCACTCATCACGTTCTGGTTTCTGCAGAAGAGCATCCAGTTACAGCAGACTTAGCTTCCAGTAACTCAACAGCTTGTATACCCATACAACTGCTATTCATCTCATTACAAGCAAAGATTAGCTCTGCTATTTGACTTAAAGAAATCAAGTCAGACCTGATTTAGCCTGCAAAACAGCAGAACAATTGCTGTGCTTCCAAAGGCTGAGAGGACCCAAGGGGCAGTTACAAGGTTAATTTAAAAATAATCCAGAATCTGGATCATAGCAAAACATCTACATTTCTTCCTGCAAGCAATAACCACATCACTGAAAATTCTATTTAAATTATGTTGCAAACAAACTGACCAATACAGGCAAATATAGTGGAAATGATTTGGGCCAGTTTAGCACAAAAACAAAGGTTTTGCAACTTAAAAGATAACACTTTCATACGATGTCAGCACAGCACGTCATTCAGTCTTGTCTGCATTAGGCACACATTAGGGTGTGCTAAGATGTTAGGGCTCAGATCTAGACTCTGTGCAGACCTTGATGTCCTGGAGGAAGATGCGTCCTCCTCTCTTGTTCTGGAAGGACAGCAGCTTCTCAGCATGCTCCCTCTCCTCCTCACTGTTCTCCTTGAAGAAATGGGAAAAGCCTGGGAGGGCCACGTCGTCACGGGAGAAATAAAAGCCCTGAGAGAGGATGAGAGGGGAGGAAGACAAACACGTTATTACGAAGACTGCACCTGTTATTTGACAGAAACAGCCGCGCACAAATGGTAGTTATGCGACCAGGCAGTGGTCAGGCACGGGAGCTGTTGTTTAGGATCAGTCGAGACGAACAAAACAAGTCACTGAGCGTGACGGAGAAGAATGGGAAGACAGGCCTTATCTGGTAAACAACTTAGCAGCAAAGCAGTGACTAAGGCCCAGGCTACACCGATACATTAACTAACATACAGATGATCCAAACAAAGAGCCAACATTGCCCTAAACCCCTTTTTTGTGGATAATGCTACAAATAAACAATGTACAATCAAATACAAGTTGAATGTAATTTTAGTTTTACTCACCATTGAAGTGTAGGTGTAGGAGGCAAACATCTCCATGTTGACCATACGGTTGACGGCGGCCTCGCAGTCACGGTGGTAGTTCTGACGCACTTGGGACTCCATTTTGGCTGGCGTTTTTTTGGCGCTTTTTCTTATCAAAACGGTACAAAAAACGGAGTTTTAAGTTACGAGTTTTCAGTAGTGCTAAAGTACAGAAAAAGCTTGGTCTTTTTCGATTCGACAAGCGAGAGCGGATGGAATAATCAGGGACGAAAGAAGAAGTTCCGTTCAAACACTGTTGAAGCAAGAACTCCTACTGCCTTCTTCCCGGTTAATGGCTGGTGAGAGACTGGCTGTATTTATTCCAAACGGACGACCTCGTGACAAATATGACATCACTCCTCTTGTTTGCACCAATCACCAAAAGGCCCAGGTACCACGTGAGCTGTGACGTTAGAGTTTTTTTTCCCCCCCGTTTTTATTAGCGGAAACTGAGGACTCTGTTATCTTATCTGACCAAACAGACGCAATGACTAAGCAGTTTTTCGGGGACATTATGTACACAGTTTCTACACGTGTATTGTACATATTTACCATTAACTCATGGGGTAGCCTTTTAAAATCAGTGTACCTTATGAAAACAAGCAGATTTCATATTGATTTGTGTGTTTGTGGTGACTTGGTGTTCTTTTCCCCCCACACAAACCTAAACACAGCAAAAAAAAAAAAAATTATAAATTTAACTATAAGTGACTAACAATGTCTTGTATTATTTCACCTGCTTGATTTAGTTTTTTGAGTCTTTGATTCCTACACCTTTTATTTTAATTACCCCCATACATGTTAAACATGATCTGTGGATCTAGTTAAGAAGTGCTGTAAAGACATTGTATCCACACATAAAGCAAGGATAAACTGGGTCTGTTACCCATAAATTATTCACCACATGATATCATAGACCACAGCACAGTCACTCAGCTCGATAAGCCTGAGAAGGCCTCTCAGTTTAAAGCACACTGGGACCAAGAAGTTATTGTGTTTATGTTTTATTGGGGACAAAATTTAAACCTTTACCGACCTGCCTTGTGTTCTCTTAAAGTTTATTGTTTGAAAAGAGAAACGATAGAGAGCAAAGAATGATTCGGATGATGTGCGTTTCAGTTTCCAGTCACGGTGATCCACATCTCTGCTCTGCTTTATCATGATTATCTGTAGCGAACAAACAAGCTGCCAGTCTGGTTCTAACAGCTCGTAAAAAAAATGTATTAATATTTGTTATAATATTGTTTATTTTGGTGTAAGGCTGAACTCTATCCTGTATTTGGCTTTCCATATTTGAATTTTACAGGCGAAGTAAACAACACAATATAGGCTTTATGAGACTGTAATAAACAGACACTGTGAGCCAGTGGTTTTCCACTTGTGTGGCAGTCTTTTGTTTCCAGTGGATGTGGGGCTAAGGTTAGGTAAGTGGCTATCAGTCGGGACGGGTTCCTTTCTTCCGCACCTGTGTTTCATGCAACAACATAATCTTCCTTTTCAATGTGTCCTCTCTTTTTTTACAAAAGTGTATTTTTGGTGTAATATTAAGTGGTACATTTCTACCATTTCTGCTCAGTTCTTTCCGTTCCCATTTATGTTCAGTATAAATTGGTCGTTTGCTGCATTTTTGTTTGGTCCATTTGTCTATGTGATGGTTATGAAAATTACTTTAATTATTATATTAGTATTAGCACTAACAGGTAAAACACACAGTGTAATATAGATAAGGGATAAGGGGTCGGATTTGACGAGTCTTGACTTAAACTTGTGTCAACTTGAGTTAGGTTTAATTCATGTTTTGTCTTACGCTGTTGTTTTGACATTCCTTGTTGACTCCAAGTTCAAATAAATTCTCAAATTAAATCCAAATCAAATTTTAATGAGTTGCAAAACTTGTCATTACAGCACAGGTTACAGGTTAGTTAAGATTAAATATTAAAACGTCATTTAATTTGTGCTGTGTCATGCCAGTATAAAAAAGAAGGTCACATTGAACTGAGGATTATGCTGTGTCATTGTTGTGATTCAGCATTACGCTGTAATATATCCTGAAACTGTAACCCGATCTGTGGTTACACAACGCTGTCAGACAGGAAGGTTACCTCACTGCTCTGCTGGATTGGACCGGTTTTGCGTAATAGAAAAGAGAAGAACAAGTGGAAAAAAAGGAAGCAATAGCTGCACATAAACATGCACATCTCAGTGCATTTATTGTGATAAAGATCAATCATAAACCTCTGCCAGGACTGCTCAGTTTCCCAGTGTCAGCACAGTCCCCTATTGTCCAAGATTTACACTTGTGAATCTGTGTTCTGTACCCCGTACAGTTTCTGAAAATTGTTTCCAAAAAGTTTGAATTATGCTGCTCAAAGACAAACGTGGCCAAAACATGCATCCTCCATGGTGGAAGTAATCAAATAAATTGAGCTGCACATTTGTGATATGAAAAGACCATGAATTGTTCATTTTTAAGTCTGAAATATATATATAAAAAAAGACACACTCAAAAAAGGGGAAATGTTTATATATATACAGTGGTGGTCACAAGTTTACATACGCTTGTAAAGAACATAATGTCATGGCTGTCTAGAATTTCCAGTTATTTCTACAACTCTGATTTTTCTCTGATAGAGTGATTGGAACAGATACTTCTTTGTCACAAAAAACATTCATGAAGTTTGGTTCTTTTATGACTTTATTATGGGTCAACTGAAAATGTGACCAAATCTGCTGGGTCAAAAATATACATACAGCAACATGAATTAGCAATTTTGGTGACTTAGAAAGTCGTGTCAATGAAATGAGTTTCATAGCATGGCCTCTTATTGTGAGTGATTATGAGTGACTACAGCTGGTGACTTCTCTGAGGCCATTTAAATAGGGCTCATTGGATACAAACTCCCACAAACGCTACAATGGGAAAGCCAAAGGAGCTCAGCACAGATCTGAAAAAGCGATTCATTGACTTAAACAAGTCAGGAAAGTCACTTGGAGCCATTTCAAAGCAGCTGCAGGTCCCAAGAGCAACAGTGCAAACAATTGTTTGTAAGTATAAAGTGCATGGCACTGTTTTGTCACTGCCACGATCAGGAAGAAAATGCAAGCTATCACCTGCTGCTGTCAGAAAATTGGTCAGGAGGGTGAAGAGTCAACCGAGAACCACCAAAAAGCAGATCTGGCAAGAATTAGAAGCTGCTGGAACACAGGTGTTAGTGTCCACAGTCAAGCATGTTTTGCATCACCATGGACTGAGAGGCTGCCGTACAAGGAGGAAGCCCTTGCTCCAGAAGTGGCACCTTAAGGCTCGACTGAAGTTTGCTGCTGATCACATGGACAAAGATAAGACCTTCTGGAGGAAAGTTCTGTGGTCAGATGAAACAAAAATTGAGCTGTTTAGCCACAATGCCCAGCAATATGTTTGGAGGAGAAAAGGCGAGGCCTTTAACCCCAAGAACACCATGCCTACTGTCAAGCACAGTGGTGGTAGTATTATGCTGTGGGCCTGTTTTGCTGCCAATGGAACTGGTGCTTTACAGAGAGTAAATGGGATAATGAAGAAGGAGGATTACCTTCAAATTCTTCAAGATAACCTAAAATCATCGGCCCGAAGGTTGGGTCTTGGGCGCAGTTGGGTATTCCAACAGGACAATGACCCCAAACACACATCAAAAGTGGTAATGGAATGGCTAAATCAGGCTAGAATTAAGGTTCCCAAAGTCCTGTCTTAAACCCCATTGAGAACGTGGACAATGCTGAAGAAACAAGTCCATGTCAGAAAGCCACAAATGTAACTGAACTGCACCAATTCTCTCAAGAGGAGTGGTCAAAGATTCAACCAGAAGCTTGTGGATGGCTACCAAAAGCGCTTAATTGAAGTGAAAATGGCCAAGGGCCATGTAACCAAATATTAGCATTGCTGTATGTATATTTTTGACCCAGCAGATTTGGTCACATTTTCAGTTGACCCATAATAAAGTCATAAAAGAACCAAACTTCATGAATGTTTTTGGTGACAAAGAAGTATCTGTTCCAATCACTCTATCAGAGACAAATCAGAGGTGTAGAAATAACTGGAAATTCTAGACAGCCATGACATTATGTTCTTTACAAGTGTATGTAAACTTTTGACCACCACTGTATATACATGTGTATATTCATTTTTAAGTCTGAAATATATTAAACCAGACATATAACTAGACAAACCAGACACACACACACACATATATATATATATATATCATGTGTTTCAGACATATGTCTGTTTTTTTCTGGGATTAAAGCTGCAGTGTGTAACTTTATTGTTGTTTTTTTTAATCATATTATTCTGCCTCTCTTTGATGTTTGCAAATACAAAAGATGTCAGATCACTTGTATGCTGACGGTGCATCTGTGTGTATACAGCAGCATTGCAGGGGCGGGTGTGGGAAACTGCTGAACAACCAGGTTTTTTAAGCTTTTTTTTTTGTTTCTGTTATAAAACCCGTACAGTATGTACTGTACCTGTGTACACACAGACTAAAAACAGGTTTGTGGCTTTATTGTGGCCACATGGCAAATAAGTAGTGTTCTAAGCTACGCTGACACTAGCGTTAAATGTTAATCACTTTCACTGTCCTAATTTAGTTTGTGTTTTTGAGGCTGATTGAAAGCAGTTTTGCAGAAAATTACAAACTAGAACAGGCGTCTTCAATGTTTTTCAGGCCAAGGTCTACAAAACTAATGGAGAGATGAAGCAGGGACCTCCTATTTACTACAGTATATTGTATAATTTTTTTTTTAATATTAAACTGGGCCTAGTGCCATGCATTAACATACCTTGTAATAATAAATGTAAATTACGTGTATATGTAATGTATATGTACGTGTTTTCATAATTATTTTTATGTACATATACTGTATGTATATTACACTTCTCATTGCTTTTCCAGTACAATTCAGGAGCTTTGTAACTAAAAACTAAATTCCCTCTGGGGATCAATAAATAATTCAATACTAAGCTATTCGAATAATACACAGGTTCATATATTCATGTTTTAAACAGGTACAGTGAGCAGGGTGGCCATTGTCACTACCATTTATAAAAAATACCTTGTTAACTAATTCCAATGACAATATCAATTATGAATAATAATAAACATGAATACAAGCTATTCAAATTGATGTTTCTATTAAAAAAACTGGGGAAAAATATATTTAAAAAAATAGACGAGTAAAATAGAGTACTAGCCAAATAAAATTGAGGATACTGGACATAATCTAGGAGCCATAAATGTCAACCTTTTATAAAGGAAATGTTAGACATGACAAGATACAGAGAAAATTAACTGAATCATCCTTTATTATGGCCTTTAGACAGTGACATTGATAATAGTTTTCTCTGGAAAAATATTATTCATAATGTTAACTTAGATATGGAAACTAGATTCCAATGGGAATGTCTGAATCAATGCTAATGGCAATATTTTTATACAGTATTAAAGATATTCAGTACAGTGCATAGGAAGTACTTTTGGTAATGTGTTCACACGATTAACTGATTGCTTCTCAGTCATAGACAGAATTGTGGGGCTAATGAGATTTTAAGTTAAGACTGGAACAAGAAAAAAAAAGTTGCCATTAAAGAAAAGATAAGTACTAAATGAGAGACAATAAGTATAATAGCAGAAGATCGAGGTAGAAAAGTCACAAAATCAGGAGGTAAAGCAAACTTATAATGGACTAAAGCTAAAAGCCAGTATCTGTGTACAGTCAAATGTATTTTAAACACACATACACAAACTAAAATACTGTTTTTTTGCTATGAACAATGTATCTGGTGTTGTCTTTTCTTAAACCCATCTGCTACTGGTTTTCTACAAAGAAAATACAAAGCTCACATGGTCCTTTTTCATATTACCTTGATTTCAAGATGGGAGGAAAGGAAGGGAAGGGTAAATTAGTTCCATTTTTAGATCTTTTTTTTAAATCCTATAAAAGGAAAAATAATCTTAAAGTGGACAGCAGTGATGCTATTGAAATGTCACCTTATTTCTATGTTTCTGATATTTAATTAACAGAATTCAATCAAGATCTGATTACAAATATTTAATCTTTTCTAAATTACAGTCATTCACTCATAACCTGGTGTCTGCTAGATAAGAATGACCTCACACTCCCACAGTTTGCTCTGTTCTTTGTTTTGGTAGTTGTTTGGGTGTTTCTGTATTAAAAAAAGTAAGATCATTTCAACAATGGGACGGAGGGTCTGTTGTTCAAACATAAATAGGACTAATTGTAGTAAGTCTGCATCAGACAGCTTGATAAACACAGTAACAGTAACCATGGTACAGCTACTGAGAGCATTTATTGTCTGTTCACTTTGAATTTCAAGGGCATCTTGTGATTTAATGTCAGTACCCGATCCTGCATTTTCAAAAGTTACAATAAGAAGCAGTGTATATCTGTAACACTTCCTTCATCTTTTTTTCTCCATTATATAATCCCGTCACCTTTAATCTTTCTATGCAGTGGGAATCCACACACTCTTCCACTGCACCGCACTTCTCCACATTTCCTCCAGGAGCGAGGGATGAGATTGAGTCCAGTCTATCCCACCATCTTTCTCCTCCTCATCCTTTTGGCAGAAAAGGCGCAGGGTTTTCAGAGGGCAGGTGCAGGAGTACTGGAGGTACTGACAGCCCTACAAGAGCGAAACAGGGATCATGGGTGACGAGAATTAAGTCAAATTAAATGGTATTTTAAATATCCGAGTTTGGACTTGAACTAATTCTACATGTAGGAACATTCAGGTCTCTTTTGAGGGAAAAGTGAACCAATACTTCTCCACAAGATATAGATAGTGGTGCATGGGTTGGTGTTGAGTCCTTACCTCAGCACTGCCCCAGTACCAGATGGCTTTAATGACACTGTGATTAGCTAGAGCCACTGTGAGCTGGTCTTTATTTCCTGAAATGATGTTTACCAAACCTGCCGGCAGGTCTGACACCTGGAGCACCTGAGAAGGAGGTGGAGGATGAATTACAAAGATGAAAGGGCATTTATAGATACAATAAAATGGCAAACAGTAATGGTATTTTGACTAGGATGTACTGCATGTCCTCAAAATTACTATTGTTTTTTTTTTTTACTTTATTGAGGATAGCACTCTTTACTATGCTTGTCAATCAAACCCATTGAGCTCACTCACTGATCTAAATGACTGGCTGGTCCCTATAGATGATTTTCCATTCACATATAGAGCAACGTTTGACCATTTAAATATAGATGTTTCCAGGTATCCACTACTGTTAGACAATATACAGAGATTAGACACCGTTTATACAACAACAAGGTGATGAAGTGACCTGATTAAACCTCTGCAGAAAAAGAGGATGTAACAATTGTTAAAAATGGAAATGAGGTTTGCGTTGTGTATTTATATCAGGAGGGCTGCAGTTTCATCCTCCTCATAGATTTGACATTTCACAAACCGTTTCCATGCGTCTCTTCAATGGAGACTTTAGTCAAATGCCTTATTGAGTGTAAGTCATGATTTATAACAACTATGTACTCCAGCATACAAATTTTCAAAAACAGGCATGAAACATGTTAGACCAGATGATACAGAAGAAGTTCATTCACTGAAACTGTTTATCTTCAAGTAAATCCAAGCTTTTGTGCAGTCATGAGCAGATTACTGTTATTATTTACACTGTAGATTCTGAATGGTTGTGCTCAAAGCTTGGCTTAAATGAATGGGAAATGGAGCATTTGCTGTCTTCGTTTTGCACTATAACACACTAAACATCTTAACACTTGCCTGAATGAATGCCAAAGCTGCCAGTGGATACTTCTCACTGGGGACCATGATGGCGGCATTGCCAGTGGCTATTGCTGCACCGAGAAGCGTTACCATGGAGAGGAGGGGGTTCTTGTCTGGGAGGACCAGGCCCACGACTCCCAGGGCTTCAGGGATGGAGAGGGCAGATCCAGACTGTGGCATAGGCTAAAGGAAAGGTGATGAAATGCTTGCTCAGTTCATACGTAATACATTCCCTGATATTAAAAATCCAACACAAAATTCTGTATAATATAAAAATCCTGACCAGAGATCCTCCTTGGAGTTTATCACAGTAGGCTGCCCAGTCACTCAGCCTGGCAGAGCTGATGTCCACCTCCTTCTCAGCTTCCTCCAATGACAAATTGCCCTGGATGCTGAGTGATGCAGCGATGTCTTTCTTCTTTGACTCTAGGTTCTTGGCCAGAGAGTAGAGAGACTGAGTGCGTGCAGACGGGCTTTTCTTTACCCAACTACAAGAGGGAAAGAATATATATTGAACAAATCCAAGTATCAGGACTCATTGTAAAGCTTTATTTAAAGTTATTATTACTATTATTATTGTCTGTTTTACACTGAATAAAAAGAAGAAAAAAATAAATATATTAAAACGGACAAAAACAGCACTAACAACCTTAAAACAAGTTAAGAAAGAGCAGAATGGGTTCGTGGGTCACATGATAAGTTAGTTCTAAAGACTTCCAGTGTGTTTACATTCCTTGTATATTTTCCCCTGGTTTTTGTCTAGTTTGTCACTTTATTTGAGAAATAGTTCCTTGTGTAAGAGTGTATGGGCAACACAATTCAATGAAAAGGCCAAAATACATAGATGTCCACAGTCCACTCATGTGACACAATTTGACAGCTGTCTGTGGTTACATTTCATTATTAAAAAGCTCAATGTATGAATGTCCTGCAGAAAAACAGCAGTGAAAATAAACTGTTATTTCAGTGTTCTGTGTGTGCCAATATTATGAAGCTGTGGATTATCAAAGTCTGCTGATCCACCATGTTGATGTAATTCACTGATACATGGTCAAGCTGGACTTCAACTGGTGATAAACACGTCCTTTATTGAGCCCAGATGGACCTTGAATCTATTTATTTCTGTTTATTATTGACAGGTTTAAGGTTCTATTACTTTTAACTGAGTAGTGTCTCAATTTAGGTCAAACTGCAAAGTTGCACAACAAACTAAATACCTCTCCGTGGAAAACATCAAACAAAATTAAACAGTGGGATTAAAGCAGGATTTTAGATCTTATGATGTTTTTTGTCAATGGTCACTAACATGACAGAGCTGCAGATTAAACCTGATGTAGTGAAGAAACTTTGGTCAGTTATGAAAGAAAACAATAACAATGAAGCTAAAAAATGTTTTAAAATGATGGTTTGAGAGTATAGGAAATTCCAGTCTGGCTTACAGCATGTAAAATAATTTAATTTAAATAAACTGTGTGCATTTTATTCATATCAGGGATCTTTCACTGAACTACCTTCATGAAAACTTGGTTTTGAAAACTGTGGTCTTATCCATCTTCTCCATTCTGCTGAGGTCTAAGTCTGTTGCATTGTCAATGGCACTATAGGTGATAATGACCAAATCTGTAGAATTTTACTCATGGTCTCATGGACAATATTTTTTCAAGTAATCTTTAATTGTTAAAAACTGTAAGGGATTTTGCCATTGACATATTTTGTGTAGTATTTGTACACAATAGAATTGAAATTAATCAAATAAGATATGATTATTGTATAAAGATGTATTAAAAAAGATAGCATTTATTGTTAGGGAATTAAAGCCATCTTTGTAATACATGTATAAATCAGCAAAGTGCTGTGATCTTCTAAGATGCAAGGGTTTGTGCTATCTGCCTGCCAATCAGATTCCAGTTTGAACACATATACATGAAGTTCCTGTTACTTAGTTGAGTTTTTTAACCTCAACACCAGTGAGAGGATGATATGGATTACATGTGTTGTGTCTCGACAGGAGAGTGATTTCCCTGAACAGAGTTGGACAGCTAATATTACCTGTATCATTCAGTTAGTTTGAGTAAATAAGGCTTTTTTTTAAATTTGAATTTGGAAAAACTAGTATGTAAAACTGTACTAGTGGGGTCCCAGATTAAAAATGTATTTAGAAATTAACACAAGGGATTCCCTTTGTTTTTAAGCTACTGTGTTACTATGTTTGTTTGTATGTGTGTGTGAGAGAGAGAGCTTCACATGAGTCAAACTCTCACCCAGGCTGCACTTTGCTTGCTGCCTCTACAGCATTTCGGACATCTTTCCTTCCTCCATCTGGACAATAGGCCAACACACTGCCGCCTCCTGGTGGCTGCACACACACACTGCAGCCAGACTCCGCTTTACATGCTTTACCTGCGACAAACTGCAGGTAGGACTTAGGAGAACTGAGGAGAGAGAAAGAGCGGAGGAAGGTTATGCATGTTGAAGGATATGCAAACAACAAATCAGTGCAGTGAAACTGAGGCAGAGGATATTGTCTCCTTAACCTTTCCTGATTTTTGTTTTGTTAATAGTTACCCTTAACCATATTAATAAAGGCCCTGTGTGTGCATGGCATCTGGTGAAACCTTGTAAATATGTCTTAAAGTGAAATCAGTTTTACAAACCCACCTGGCAGAGTCATCAGGAATGATAATAGCTGGAGATGCTGTTGTTCCAAACTTTGTGTAGTCCATAGAGACAGGGGAGGAGCGAGGAAGAGGAAAGGAACAACAGGACGGGCGTAGGAACTGGTACAAACCCTGGTAATAAAGCAGAGTGGAATAAGTATGACTAAATGAAATATACAAGTGATAAGATGAATAAATCTAGATAAACCTGTAAAATAAACCTGCTGCGACTTTTGCTCTCACTTTTTAAAAAAAAATCTAATTTTATCCATCATTTGAATAGTTATAGTAGGATAAACAGTCTTATTTAAAGAGGAGTCTGCCATGACTAAATGTAAAACACTATAACTAAGTGCCTATTACTGCTACCTAGTTAATTAGCATGAACAGCCATTCAAAGTATTCAATCAGTTCTGTTTCCAAATTCTTAGTCTACACAATGAGCAAGTGCTGCGATCATGTAGAAAGAGTTAAACTAGTGCTGATCACAGCTCTGTGCCCATAGGACCATTGTTCTGCATGAGGAACAGAAAATTTCTGTTCCTCATGGTCTCTTGTGAAAATGACTTTCTACTCACACATATTGTTTCTGTCTGCTTTTTGTGTCTTTTTTTTACCAACACTAGTTAAACATCATTGACCACAACAGAAACAAGTCAGTTATTAAATTTCTGTCATGTTCAGGGCTTTATATGCTTGCATTTCTTGTCTTAGTGAGAGAAACCCACCTCCTGTCCTCCGTCAGTGCAGGTGCCACTGTCTTTGTGACCAGAGATAGGGAGACAAGGGTCCGACACAGAGTGGGAGTTAAGCCATACTGAGCCAACTGACAGACTGAAGAAAAAAAAGAGTTAGACTTAGGAGAATTAGACTTTTTTTTTTTAATTTACTTGTTTTATCAATGAAAATCATCAGAATCAAAGAAAGATGTGACTGGAGAACAAAGGAGAGAGCAGTTTATGAACGTGTAAAGGTTTGTACCCCTTTGCCGTCTCTAGAGCCAGAGTGAGGTCTTCAGTCCAGACGGAGGCTGCCAGGCCATGAGGACTGTGATTCCCTGTGAAACCAAAAAGTGCATTGTTTGTACTGAAATTAGTTTTTCTATTAATGTATTGACAAATTAAAAATGTAAAAGGAAAAACTGAATGTTTCTGGGAGTTCCTGCTGTGAAAATTAGCATTAACAATACACCAATAAGAACAGATGTAGTATTTTGTTGCTGCATAGTAAACATTCCCTTGTTTATATATTGGGCAAATGCTACTGTCTGCGTTGTAAATTAATTCCCAAAAGAAGAGGTGGCAGCAATAAGTGAAAGCGAGGCCTAGAAGGATTCAATATAGAATCACAGGCCATTTCATTAGGTCAAACGACACCTAATAAAGTGACAGAAGTGACGCCGGATATGAAGTGGTGTACATTCAGAGATGGTGTTCTGCATAACTTGTTGTACTTTATTTGAGTTACTATTGCATTTCCCTCATCTAACCAGTCTGGCCATTTTCTTCTAACCTCTGGCATCAAGAGGGTATTTTTGCACCGAGAATTCTTGACTGGATATTTTATTTTTGGATCATTCTATGTAACCTCTGGAGATGTTTGTGTGTGAAAATTCCAGTTGATCAGTAGTTCCTGAAATACTTGGATCAACATCCATACTGCATTCAAAGTCATTTAAATCACCATTCTTCCCTATTCTGATGCTCAGTTTGAAATTGATGCCTAAATGCATTGAGTTGCTGCTATGACAGTGGGTTTGACAAGCAGTTTGACAGATGTACCTGCAAGTGTAAATGCAGATAGGGTCAGTTTCTGATCACATGTAATCAGTTTTAACATCATAATGATAATTTTAGCCAAAACGTTGTCCACTCCAGCTTTGAGTAAAAGACCAGAAATACTTTGTCAAAATGAATTCAATTGAAAATGTCTGCAAGTCATGCTTTCTGTATCCACCAGAGCGTCCTTACCCAGGGTAACAGCTTCAGAGTTGCCTCTGAAGGTCATGAGAGGCAGCAGTGGTCCTGGACAAGGGCTGACTACAAATGGAGAGGAGGGGGCGGCTCCACAGAGCACTGTGGGAGGGTACAGAGCACCTGAGGGAGCAGCAGCGCAGGACTGAATCAACTGAAGCAAAAGAAGGAAAATACTGGTGTTTGTTAACACAGAAAACACCTACAGATTACAGTTTCTCAGACATTAGCTTGCTTTCTATTTCCTCTAAAGTGAATACAGGTGGGGTAATTTCTTTGACTAACCTTCGCCCCCTGCTGCTGAGCCTCCTGTACTGCAGCATCCACCAGGACTCTGTCTGCTTCACCGGACAGGCTGACACACTTAATCCCCGACATACGCAGCCTTAGACGTGCCACAACACTGTCTAACACACTCTCTTGCACGTACAACACCCAGTGAACCTGAGGCGGAGAGAGAAGTAGTAAAGTGACTGTAGAGTCGATGTGAGGAAATGAAGACATGCTTCACATGAATCACCTCTTTCTTCTTTTTAAAAGCAGCTTCTATCACTCCGTCCACAGCGCTGTCAATGTCAGCGGATTCAAAAATGATGAAGGGACATGTGGAACCAATGCAGAGGGATACAGAAATGGGTACGCCCATCCCTGCTGTGGCCTTGCACAGTGTTACACCGTCCTGCATGACAGGAGAAATGCTGTTTGTTTTGTTTTAGGAACATTTGGTAACACTAAAAACCAGTAAAGAGTAAATTAAACACAGCCCTTTAATATAACACCAATTTTTCAGTCACACAAACACTCAGACCTGTTTGTTGCCACAGTAGGTGATGTAGCTGATGCTTGGGTCCTGGGCCACTTTAGCACCCAACATTATGTCACTTCCTGTTAAAACATTTAGGAGACCAACAGGAAGTCCAGCACCCACAAAAAGCTGAGCCAGAAGAAGCATTGGAGCGGTGGTGCTCCGACCAGGGACAACAATTACAGAGTTACCTGTGAGGAGGCATATGCTGTTATTCAGATCATTATGGCTGCAACAATTTATCAGCGACATTTGATCAACAGAAACCTGATCTTTTCAATAAAATGTTTCAATTTCAATACAAATTTGCTGTCAGAATTAAGAGTGATTTAATGTATATTTTAACAAAGAGTATTTTGCTTGTCCTGGTTTCATGTTTTTCGTGTGTAAGTGATGAAAACCCAAAGTCAAATTATTGTAGGTGCACCAATTCTTGGCCAACAAAGCTAATTGTGATTCTGATCGCAGGTGTAATGCCTTCACATTGACATTGTGTGTGTGTGTTTTGTTACCCATGGCCAGTGCGGGTAGTACTTTGAGCATAAGAGAATAGAGAGAGCAGTCATCTGAGACGACAACTGCCACCACACCTGCAAAAGAAGGAGGAACAAACATTATTAGATTAAATTTAAAAAAATAAAAACATTTCATTTGAAGCATTAAAGCAAGGCCTTGCTCCCTCACCCAGTGGTGTCCAGTTGGTGATGAGAGTGTCCCTGAGTTGAGCCCAGCTGCTGTAGTACTGCAGCAGTCTGACCAGGGTGGAGGGCGGGCAGGAGGCCTCACACAGCTCACACAGCTCCGACACACACTTGTTGTGCTGGCCGATAGAGCTCACCAACCTGTTATTAAAGACAGGCAAACAGACTGCTGACCAACTGACTCAAACAAGCAAAAACCCAGGTGAGATATTTTAATCAGTACAGTCAGCTCTGACTTTATCCCACCTGAGTAGCACTTTAGCCCTGCTGTAGCACGTCATCCCACTCCAGGTCTTGTAGCCATTAACAGCTGAGGAGGCACATTGGGAAACATCATCCTCAATAGCACAAACAGTGCTGCACACATTAGCACCTGGAGAGCAGAGCAGGGAAATATGAGGCATGTGATCTTATTTTAGCACTTCATTCTAGGACTGCAACAATTATTCGATCATTAATTGATTACTAAATTAATCGTCAACTATTTGATAATCAATTAATCTTTTTTTTTTCAATAATTAAAACAAGCTTTCAGATTTGTATTTCTTAAATGTAAATATTTTATGTATCCTTGGCTCCATATAACAAAAAATGTTAGTTTGTGGACAAAACAAGACATTTGAGAACACCATTCCCAGGTCTTATAAACACTGATCAACATTTTCTGACATTTGGACAAAACAAGTACTAAATTAATGGAGAAAATAATTGAGAGATTGATTATGAAATAGTTGAAGCCATACTTCATTACAACAAGACTTTATAAATAGTCTTTCATTTCAGACATAATTAAGGATGGTCAGAAATAATCTGGGGCCACACAGTTGGTGTAGTGGTTAGCACTCTTACCTTTGCAGTAAGAAGACCTGGGTTAACTTTAAAGATCTGCTCATTCTAGGTTTACTAGAGTCAAACAGTATGAAGCGTCCGTCATCTAAACTGCTGTCAGAGAGACGTGATGTAATCACCAGAGCTGCAAAATCAAGCTGCTCTGACATTTACATTAAGTTTAGTCATTTTGGCAGACACTTTTATCCACAGTGACTTACAAGTGACATTCACTGACGGCACAGCCATCACAAGCAACTTGATGCCCAGGGACACACCACCTAGCTAAGCCAGGGACCATGATCTTTCAGCTGAAAAACAACCCACTGCCTGCTGATCCACCGCTGCCTGCTCTTACCTTTAGAGTCCGTCAGGGAGCGAGTCTGTCTGCCAGCTGGTCGGACAAACTTGCCGTTGATGAACAAACCCAGAGAACGAGAATGATGATCGAGCCAGGCCTGGGGGGAAAATACGAATGAACAATTAATCGGTCGCAAAAAGACAACACAATTAGCAAAGGCTACAATTTAACACTGTTAAGTTTGTTGTAGTTTTAAACAAGTCTCTGACACATCTTCTGAGGAACGACAGCCTATTCTTCTTTGTCAAATCTCTCAAGCTCCTCCAGATTTGATGGTCTTCTGGCATGGATCTTTGTCTTCAGTTCACCCCAAAGATTTTCAATGGGATTTAAGTCAGGACTTTGTGCAGGCCAGTGAGTAACGTTCATTTTGGTCTTCTGGAGGTAGTTCTTCACCAGAAGCGACATATGTTTTGGGTCGTTGTTGTGTTGGAAGACAAAGCGATGACCCAGACCCAGTTTTGCTGCTGACTACTTCAGCTTTTCTTTCAAAATCTTGTCCTACTTTCTTCATGATTCCTTGCACTTTGACGAGATTCACAGTTCCAGACAAACTGAAGCATCCCCACAGCATAATACTCACACTACCATGTTTCACTGTGGGGACAACGTTCTTTGGGTTATACGCCTCTGCCTTCTTTCTCCAAACATAAGCATTGTCTCTATGGACAAAGAGCTCTAGTTTGATCTCATCTGACCAAAGGACATGCTTCCAGTATGCATAATCTGTGTTAAAAAAATCTTTGCTCTCTTTGACAGCACTAGAGAACTACCTTTAAAACAATTACATTTTCATAAGGAGGCATAACTGTAGGTCTATGGGTTTTCTGATGACAAGTATAAAGCTTAAAAAAGGACATACAAAAAGTACAAACCAATAACCTGCTCAAATTACACAGAGTGTTCACAAAAGCAGTTTGAGTAATGGAAATGTCAGTGACTCCAAATGTTGGAGTCTTTGAATGTGGTAAAAATGTTTATCTGCAGGATTTGGTTTCCATTTTTAACTGCACACTGTTAGTGACTTATTAATTAAAGCAAATTAAAAAAAAACAATGCAATAATTTAAACAAAGAGCATGAAATGACTTCATTTAGAAAAAAAAATTAAAAAGCAGAGAGAACAAGACATTTTTATTATGCGAGACAGAATCTGGCAGCTATTTCTTTATTAATAACAGAAATGAAGATAATGGCTTATGGCATGCTTGCTATTAAATACATGTGTATAATGAGTGTTCCGTTTAACTAAGGCAACTCTAATACTACTAACGAGCAAAAATGTCCAAACCTACTGTAAGTTTAAATATTATTGGCTGAGAGGACAACCCCCTCTGGAAGCCTGAAGGCAGGAAGGGTAGAATGTGTGTGTGTGTCAAATATTTACAAAAGACCAAAGTACAGAGCTGATCCTCTCAATATCAAGTTCATATTCAGTCCAACAGACAAAAAGAAACAACTAAAGCTGCTCATATTTACTCTGAAATAAAATACATTTCACTAACATTTTTCATAGTTGGACTTTTTTTGTTGTTGTTTCATAGTTGGATGTTTTTGTCATTACACAATCAGAAGTGAACAACTGAGAAACTCTTCACTTTAACAGCTGCATTATATTCGGTGCCTGTTTTTTCAGTTTTATTCTCACTGTGTTAGTTGTCTTTTAAAGTATATTTATTTTTCTATCTTTGCACTCAATGGAGACTGCAAATTCTGGTGTGCTTGTTCATATAATAACAATAAAATTCTTATCTTATCTTTCCTTCAATATAAATCAACAGTGTCTTTCACTGGACCCTCGCTGCCTGTTTAATGTCCTAACATAAAAAATGCGTGTGGAGACAAATTGAATACTAACTAACAGGCTCCTAACTCACTTAAATGACTGCACGGATGTAACCCACTCTACATGTCAATCAAGATCTCTATGTTAAGTGAATGGTTTCCAATCTAGGACAAGGAGATATATTTGGAGAGGAGCCTAAAAGAAAAAAATTATAATGATATTAGTATTATAAAGATCATCAATTAAAGATGGCAGCCTCCACGAGGAAAGCCCCTTGTCTAAAGTCTGGTAAAGTGCAAAAGTTTTAGGCCACCATATGATTTGTTGTTTTAGCAATGCTATAATGACCATACTGCCCCTTATCTGCTTACTTAACTTGTTTTTCTAAATGCCCTTGTCCCACTCTGTATATATTTTATTTCTATTCTTACTCCTAGATTACTCCACTTAAGTATTTTGCTCTCCACTCAAGTATTTTGTGTTATTGTATTTCTATTGTATTAATACTGGACTACTGCGACAACTTAATTTCCCTTCTGGGATAAATAAAGATATCTATCTATCTATCCATCTATCTATCTATCTATCCATACTGTATAATATGTTTTATGTTTGCAACTTGCTATTTACTGCTGCTGCCCGTGTTGGACAGGTCTTACTTGATAATAGGATTTTCACCCCCTATTCACCCCCTAAAATAATAAGTTAGTTGTAACATATGGCTTGAATTTCCTTCGGGAACAATAAAGTATCTATTTATCCATCTATCTATCTTTACATTTCATAGCTAACTTCAGTACAGTAAGTCACATGTTTGTCTTGTGAGTTCCAGTGGCAGTTAATGAGCTCCATGTGGTTTAGGACAGAGTGTCAAATGGCTTCAGGCTACGCCTTATGAGTGAGCGAGCAGGAAAACCATATTATAAGAGTTAAGCTAAATAGCTTAGCGTTATAGTAACAGTGTCTAATCCTCGGTGGTGACTTTACCTGTGCCGTGTCAGTGCTGGAAGCAGCGGGTGGTCCGTACTCCATACTTTGAAAAACGTCGTACACTGTCTTGTTGGTGCTACCAGCCATAATAGTTATACAAATGAGTAAGGAGGCTAATCTCTACAGCACCCTGTTCGCTTTATGAAGGAGAGATACACTTTGTACTGACGCTGATGGCACCTTAAACAAATTAGACGAGGAAGTTAAGGATGGAGGGAGTATGGAGAACCTACTCCGAAGGTCTAACTGCACCACGTCGCAACGTGCTAGGTTGAAGGTTACCTCCCTCTCTAAATGTGTGACAGAGTTCCCTCCTCTTCACTTCTGGTGCCGCGTACAGCTGCTAAATGTTCAACTTAACACTGTAATATTTGCAAACAATGTAATATTCATGTTTATGCAAGCAAAAGACGTCAATTTTAGCAACACTTAAATTAGGCTTACGCACATTTACGAGTGACGCTGCTTTGTAACACTGATTAGATAACGCTCCAATAACTAAATAATTAAATTTGTTATTTTAATGCTGCGGAAAATCTGGCACATTTCTTTGTTGCGCGATGAATTATCTAATTTGTAAATATCTCACTCTTTGTTTCACCCGGAGGCATTTTGTCAACGGACCCGACAAAATAAACGGTCCTGCGCCTTACTCACTAGGAAGTGCGGAGAAATGAATGCTCCTTTTTGAGCTGAGTTGGCTCATGTCACAATCTGTGGACTTGTTTTTCTTGTTGTTTTTCCGACTCGAGGTCGATTGCTCACTAACTACGGAGTAATAACACACGCCTCATCTTTAAAAATGCCCCGGAGAAAGGTAAGGCAGAGGTTTGCTGCAAACTGCAGCTCTGGGGCGCAACAACATAACGTCATAGCTAATGTTAGCCGATGTGCAGGCAACAGTGAGTTAAGTTGTGTGTGGGAAAACGTGTATCGTCGCGTGAGCTCAGATGTGACACTACAAGATGCCGTCCATGGGTTTTGGGTGTGCGTTAGACGTGCGTCAGCGACACAGGTAGGAAAAGCTGCCACTGTGTTTTGATGAAAGCTAGGCTAACTCATGTTTACTGCTGAGTTGCAAGATAGAGCAGTTGTTCGCTCGCTTCTTCGTGGTATACAGAGGGTGGGGGGGGCTTGAGGTTAACTTTCTATTTAGCCGAGTGACAGAAGCTGATCTAGAGTAACGCCTGTAACGGCAGCTCTGAGAGGCGAAAAGGAACTTGCTGTTCTTGTTACGTGCGAGAATGAAGCGAAGCATCCGAACCAAAACAACGCTGTTATTGGTCTAAATCTGAATAGTGTTGCGTTCATTGGCTTGCTTTTCCAAACCCCGCCCTTCATTGGTCTTATGCAAATTGTGTGTTCGGCTTCTTGTGAAGTTGTCAAATTCGCTCGCCACAAGGTGCACTAGTGTTGCGTGATGAAAGATGTAACTCTCCATTTTTCTTCTGTTTGCTGAAAACATTGTTTATGTTCGTCTAATTTATTTGAGCGGCAAAGGTGGTTACATCAGTTTTATTTTGCACACATTAGTCCTTTGTTATGCACAAAATGTATTTGATTGATTGAAAAGTTCATTTTCTATATACTGTACTTTATTCATCCATGTGTACTTTCCCCATTGTATGAAACTTTTCTATTGTTTCATTTTTTGACAACTACCTCCAACAGTCAGTATTCATTTGTTTGATAGCTACTGTGTATGTTAATAAACATCAGTAAGTACAAGATGTGAACACACCTGTTATAGCAAAGCTAATTTAAACCTATATATTCCCTACACAGGTAATAAAAAGCACATATTACAAATTCAAATAAACATAGACAAAATAGACATATGTTATCTGAAAAGGAAGACCTACATTAACTGAAATGTTCAGTTAAAATTCCTGGCATTATTTTAAGGCATCCTTAAGATGAGTCTTTAAAGCGACTGCGGTCATATATTTATACAGCACTTCCTTAAGCAGAGAATATTGACTATTGTAGTATTTATGTCTCCTCACAGTCCCCCTCTAGTGGTGGCTTTGGCGCGAATGCCACTGTCAGCCCAGTCGAAGTGGGGGGAGCCCACGTGAAACCTTGTAAATAAAGTAATCTTATATATTTTTTAATTGTTAAAACTCAGAAAGTCATGTTTTTTTACAGGAAGTGGTACTGATGAACGTCAGTTGGCTTTCTATCAAATATATTATGGCTTTTGCTTAAAGAAAAAATGATTCTTTTTTTAATTGTTGAATCACCTGCAACGGACCTGTTAATAAACCGAAATATGTCGAGTGTAAACACACTCTGGCATTGTTAAATGTCAGACATGGCAGTAAAGGATGAAATAAAGGGTTATCATGTGTTAATGTGATTTCCTGTGTTTCAGTGTGTGTATCTATTGTAGATATACAAGAGGTGAAATTGGGAACAAATGAAGAAACATATCATATTACACAATAGACAGCCTTATATAGTGGCTTCAGTGACATGTAAATGATATGTTGGCTCCTGCTCTCCTTACCCCACCCCCACCTCACTGGATTTTGGTCTCTGTAGTGGGTGTAGTGGGATGAGCCCCCCTCAAACGCCTCTGTTGGCAGCATCACCCCCCTCTCTTTCCGGCCATCAATGGGATAACCACATCACTGGGACATTTCATGAGTTCAGCTGGGTTGACTGAATTGTTTCGGCTTTCTTGGAATTAACAGATAGTTGATTCAACAGGCAGGAGTATGGTGGTTGACGCGGGAGTTGCACCGCACCCAGGAATTTGTGATAATCTTGCACAAAAGAAGCAGCCGTTTTTATCCGATCAGTGACTGTGGTGATGCCGGTGACGCGTTTCAGTGACACGCTCATGGTAATAGGTGTGGGTACAGAGCAGGAGATGTGAAAGGGTCGTGTTCCTCCCTCAGTATGGGATCTCTGTTGAATTATCCACTGGTAAAAACAAACACAAACGCCATTATATTCACAAATTTGACAAATTCAAACTGGTTAAAAAACATTAAAAAGAAATCTTCAAATTCAAATTTGTTGTGGAGTGACAGAAAACTGTTGTACGACTGTTGTTTCCAGAGGACCGCAGGCAGCAGCTCAGACGGCACCGAGGACTCGGATTTTTCCGCCGACCTCGAACACGCCGAAGTTTCCGAGAACGCGCACAGACGCAGCAGCACGCGCCTGACCCGCGCGTCACTGCGCCTCAGTCAGAGCTCACAAGGTAAACATGAGCAGTTTTTAATTTAAACATAACTTTATTAGTCATATAAACAGACTGTACACACACAATGTTGCTCACAGTGAAAAGGGTTATTATTTTATTTTTAAAAAAATGAATATTAGGGACGTATAAAATAAGAAATTCATTTACAGTATATACAATTAAACAAAAGGCGCAGGTGTCAACATTATTTAGGTAGTTAAAGTTCTCAATACAGAATGTAGCTGAAACAATAATATAACGTGTAACAGCAATAAAAACAAAAAATCCAACACAGCTCTGTCACCTTTAATGACAAAGTATAGGATCTTAGGCAGTGATCTCAGGCTCATAAGATATTAAAAGGTCACAAATGTATGTAGGAGACAGAAAATCAACTAGCATAAGTTTGAAATTCACCCATCCTGCATTATAACATTGTCATTTCACATATGTACAATATTTAATGTGTAATTCAGTTTCTGGTAACTTAATGTCTATAATGGATATTCTATTTTTTAACCTTTTTATAGTCTTATTGTCTATTTTCCTGTATTGTACATTCACAGATGTGAAATGCATGTTTGATTATTTATTACCTTTATCTTTACTGCCTTTGCTGTGACACTGTAAATGTTCCCATTGTGGGACTAATAAAGGTCCATCTTATCTTAAATTAATTAAGGTTAGAGCTGCAACTAATGCGTATTTTCATAATCTTTTAATTTGTCAACTATTTTTTTATTAATTGAGTAATCATTAGGTCCATAAAATGTCAGAAGATTTTGATCAATTAATTATTGATAATTTGAATTATTACTTTGTTATATGAGTTATATGAGCAAAGTGACCAGAAAATATACACTTTTTTTGATAAATTTGATAAAGAAAATGAGTGAGTGAGAGTGATTATCAAAATAGTTGCCGATTAATTTAGTAATCAATGGATGGAGTAATTGTTTTGGCCCTAATTGCAACTGGGATTGGTGTTATATGGTCACTTCTCTTCGTCCATGTTAGAAGCCTGGCAGCAGTATTCCACATCAGCTTTGGCCTGATGTGGAATACATATTCAACAAACGAAATAAGTTTCGTTTGTTGAATAAAAAAAATAAAGAATGAAGTGCTTTACAGTAGTCAAGTCAAGAGGAGATAAAAGCATGCATGACCTTTTTGAAATAAGGAAAGAATTTACTGACTGCACCACTTTCATCACCAGAGCATCAAAAGAAAGTTCAGAATCAAATGTGCTTCCCAAGTTGCAACACTCATAATTTTTTTATTATGAATTATTATATTTTTACAGGATATTTTATTAAATATTGCTATAAAAAAACCTAAGTATTTTGTGTATTTTTTTAAATTGTGAAAATTGTATGTGTCCCATTAAAACCTTAAATATCAACTCTCATCAGCTATAGGATAGGATCATGTGTTTCCAGATATATTATTTATTGCATAAACAGGTGAAAAATAACCTTTGAAGGTTAAAAACACAAAGTGCACTATAAATTATCCATACGTTTTAAATGTTTGCAAAGCAAAACATTTTTATCAAATATTATATGGGTATTTAAAGCCTCAATATAAAACATAAGCATTTTTGGAATAACTGGGATAGAAAATAATACATTCATTACATGTTGTACATTACATTATCGCAATAGTTCAAATTCTTAGATGTGAAGAGCTAAGATAATTAAAATTGAATTAAACTGTTAAACTTAAGAGGGTGCAACATTGTATGTCCTTAACCCTGAATGAGGGGGCGGGAGGGAAAACTGCCCAAAACAACTTAAGGAAATTACACTACTTTATTATACCAGTGGTTTCACTTACAAGGTGCTATGTTTTCAGGCGTTCTAAAACCTGTTTATGAAAATGAAATGTTCTGTTTTACTGCAGAAAAGGAACAGAATCCATTAGGGCCATTAACCTTTCACACATTGGAAAATTACACTAGTTTATTTTACCATTAATGCAACTCCAGTGTATTCAGACAGCCATTCAATGGCTCTTCTGCTACTTATTTTTGCTATAAACTTTAGAAATTTAGAAGTACCATTTTCCTGCCACTGCTATAATCAAACCTATTTATTACATAGCAGTTTGGTTGGTCTGCTCTTGACCTGTAGTGTACTTTCTTCTTTTTAATCATACATAATTTATCCATAAATCATTTTTTTGTCTTACCTACTGTCTATGTGTAGTTAAGTTTCTGTGAGGAAAGATGTTTCCTCAGAAACGCCAAACTCCAAAACCTCATCAGTGCAGCAACAACCATTATGTATGGTCAGTGATGAAGCAAGAATGGTTTCAGACAGCCTGTCCTCCCCCCACCACAGAGACACAAACACCCCCTGTGTGACCTCTTTCTGCTGTGCCAGAGGGGTTTTTACTACAGAGAAAGAAAGGCTGACACTGTTTCCTCCTTGTCTTGTTGCTGAGGGAAGTTGGCCGCATCGGCCAAGTCCTCACAGAGGCACAGCACAGAGGAAAAAGGTGGATTCAGAGGTTCAATCCTCTTTTCTCTTCTCTGTGGCAGAATTAGACTCTTCAAGACCACTGGGGCCATTCACAACAAGTAACATCTTTCTTTTCTTTGCATTTTTGCTTAGATTTGCTAAGAATACACCGAATGCTGTTCAGGTTTATGATGGCTGAAAGAAAATGTAGCTTTTATTCTACTATTCTATTCTATAAGTCTTGATGATTTTACATTTTTCGGAGTCTATCAACAAGCAAGACTTATTCCTAATCTGATGAGCAAGATTTTGGTGCCAGTGGAATTCTGCAGCACTGCAGGATTTCATCATAATGCTTTCATCATCACACATTATATCTTTGAACAGCAGTAAATCCAGAAGCTGTAAAAAAGAAATGTTTGCCTCTGTGGCTTGAAAATGCCATTGACTATCATAATGATTGGCAGCACTTTTTGTCAAATGACTGTTTGGATGAAGCTGAGCTGTACATTTATTGCACAGACACAGTGTGAGCACAGTGTGAACACATAGATTTTTTCACATTAGATTTGTTCCCTTTTTGATCAACTTCTTTTTTTTTTACTTTCCCTTAGAGGCAAATATCCTTTATTTATCACATATTTAAAGCCATAATTATCAGAATCTATAGATTATTGTGGTAGTCTTTTGGTCACATTGTTTAGCCCTACAGCCACAGGGAGGCTTTGTCCTTGAGCAAGACACTTTATGCCGTTTCTCTTGGCGACTGTGTGTGAGTGATTGTGATTGATATGTGACAGAAAAAAGCACTTGGTGTGTGAGTGAATGGGTGAGTGGCAAAACTCACGATATTTTTTATTTTATTCTACAACTGAAATGTTTATGACAAACGTAGTTTAGGAGAAGCTTTACGTGAGTGAGATACTTTCATTTCTAAAGCGTGCTATGATAACTATAAGTCTCCTCTCCTCTCAGATAACTGCAGCTCTCCAACAGCTCTGGCTCCTGATGAAGGTCCTGATTCAGCAGCAGAGGCAGCAGCAGCAGTGGCAGCATCCGTCTTCTCCTCTGGGCGCAGGATCACACGCAGCCAACAGGGGGCGACAAACACCACAGCCAAAAGATACCCATTGCGTCAGAGTAGGTCATCTGGGTCAGACACTGAGGCCAATGGTGAGTTCTGCAGACTAGTTTTTTTGTATGTTTTAAAAGCGAGATTAGCATTTATATAAAGATTCAGTGTTATATTCATTCACAGAGAAAATAAGTGATTTCAGAGGTGAGAAGGGAAGAGTAAACCTAGAATGATGGAAGCAGAGTGAGCAGGACAAAGAGAGTAAAAAATACCCTGATGAGTAGAGGAGAGAGTTGAAAAGAAGAAGAAATGACTTGATGGAAAGATGGATGGAGGAGGTAGAGGAAGGGCTTTGGTCTGTGCTTTCATTCATTCATCCATTTCTTCACTGTTGTGCTGCTCATGTTGTGCTGTCATCAGGTCTTCCTGTGATTACAGTGTGTTCCTGATAAAAAAAAAAAAGAAAACAAATGTGTTTTAGTGAACATCTAGGGCTTGTATTTTGTCAATGGAAGACTCTTAATCATTTAAAGCAGATACAGATGCAAAGCAGAAGTAGCTGTAAGGTTATCATTTGTTACCTTCACTGTGAGTCAATACTGTGTATCATATTGTATGTCCTGGTGCATAAGAAATCATGATTTAGAAAAAAAATAATATATTCTATATTTTATTTTTGTCAGTACAAATGCTAACTGGAAAAAAAGATGCAGAAATTCAATGAGTTTTGGAGTTAAGGAAAACATACTAGCATTGTTTACAAACGATATGTAATAGACCCTAAAATAGGCACCTATTAAAAGGAGACTTGGCATTTGATAAACGATAACAAATAAAAACATAGGGAGCACTATCAACAACAACTAATCTTTTTAGTAATTTGTATATTATTGACAATATATATATTATATTATTATTGAAAAAAACAGTCAGGGATATCCCTCGCTATCATGTCCCATGTTGTTCTTTTATTACTTACAGTATATGTTATTGCTGGGACTCCTTATGAATTAAGAATATACACTGGTTACAATAGTCAGGAAATATTAAATGGTACAGTTATGTTGATTGTAAACAGTTATTGTTATCATGATATTTAACAAAATAATACATTTTATCATTAGAACATTTCTATTTTTGCCTTTGTTTGTTTCAAAGTTAGTCTGGCCTCAGATTTAGGGGTTTTAGGGTGTCACACAAAATGAAAGAAGCATTGGCATAGGCTTGTTATTTCAGATTCAAAACTACTCGCCTGGAACTTTGAATAGCCCAGCGTAAGTGGACTAATAGGCTCAACACTGCCCTTCCAGTCACCTACCAGTTTCTCTGGGCTATAACCCCAGTCTTATGCTGCAGTAACATCAGTCTTTACTATTGAGTTTCTCTGCTGGCAGCCTCTGTTGGAGGGTGTTAACTGCATTTGTATGTGGTCTCATTGACAGCCTACACAGATTTCCCTCAGGACAGACCTGTTTCAACAGATAGGCTGTATTATTTTTACCACCATGTCGTCACCTACCATTACCATGTATCTTTGAAGTGCTGAATATAATCAGAGTGACATTGTTACAGCTGAATCTGTCACACACCTCCAGTGTCCACCACTTGTGTTCAGATTTTTACCACCTACATTTACCCACTTGTAATGCATCAGTGTTTACACTACACAAGTTACACAAGTTATGTGGACAAATGTGTCCCATACTTGCTTGAAGTTGTTTAAAGATATAATATCTCTGCAATAAAATATCTAAAAATGTGCCACATATTTTGTTGGGTAGCCACCATTACATTTTTCAACACTTAAAATCCATAGAAATCCATATATCTATTCAATATTCTAGATGATTTTTCAAGGTCTGTTTTATTTAAAATCATTAAATGGGAGAAAATACTGTATTTCGTTGCAACTAGTTAACCAGTGTGTTGTCTTTTGTTTTGTTTTTTTTATTCTGTACATTTAGTGAACCAAACAAGACAACAATTCTCATGATTCCATGTTCTTGATATTGTCAAATAAGGTCTTATGTTATTGTTTTGATTGAGAGACCCCCTAAAGAACGGTGGAAGGCATTATACCTCTCAGTAGCAAATCATTAGAAGAAAAAGAGAGATCCCTAGCATACTGTTCATTTAAGTAATCAGATCACAGTATGCCATGTTTGTAGATGTCCGTCTGTGATCTGGACTCACAAGGGTTAGATGTAAGAGGACCTTTAAAAAATGACATAACGTCCTTTTTTATGACTACAATGTCTTTTTTTTTGCCCAAATTGGCCCAGCAGATGTAAAGCAGGGGGAGGACCGGGATGAGACCCCTCCCCGCACTCCAACAGGCAATGCCCCATCCTCGGAGTCCGACATTGAGGTTTCCAGCCCAAGCAATGACCTTGTGTCTTCTAGCAATGATATTGTTGTGTCACAAGAGGAGGACGAGAGATTAGCGAAAGAGCTGTCGCTCAAAGAGGCCGCTGCCCACGACCTTTCCCACCGGCCCAAACGACGGCGCTTTCATGAAAGCTACAACTTCAACATGAAATGTCCCACACCTGGGTGCAACTCGCTGGGTGGGGGCAAAAAACACAGCACAGCACATTATATGTTGAATGAGATTACCTGCTCGTGTAGACTGACTCTGAGCTTTCTTTATAAATGTCTTTCCCCCAGGTCATTTAACAGGGAGACATGAGAGACATTTCTCTATATCTGGATGTCCTCTCTACCACAACTTGTCTGTTGACGAGTGCAAGGTACACACAGAAAAATGAAAAAGCTATGTGACTATTTAATGTTGTTTGTTATCTTTAAGTTTCTCTAAATGGTACATTGGAGTAAAAAAAAAAACCACATTTTTCTTCAGTTCATCTTCAAACTACTGTTTAGCTTCTTTATTTTAACTTCTCAGTCAAATCAAGATTCAAGCTTGTCAGCACACTGAACAAGTTCACAACAGGGATTGTTTTTAGATATCTTCACTGCCTACTAATACCAATATTTACTGATAATTGTGTAATTATTTTAACTTAAATATAAGTTAAAATAGCGTATTGTTTGTCCCAACCCTCATTGATACCTGGGTATTGACCAATGAGGAACTGGTATCAGTTTAATACCAGTTTTTGTCTCCCATCCCTAGCATCCAGTGGATGAAACCAAAGGAATCCAACAGACTCAGACTGAAATAGTAGAGCTGTAAACACTTCAGGGATGTAGAAGCAGTTGCTGTGAAGTATCTGCTGCAGGATCGGTTGTGAATAGTGGTAGACTAGACAGTGTTGATGTTTTTTTTCAGGGAAAGGCTTCAACTCGTGACAAACAGGCTGAGGAAAGAACACTGTCACACCGCCAGGACGAGAACAGACATTCCACAAGAAGCCAGGTAATGCACAACACAGAACACACACACATGCGCACACACACACAGACACACACAAGTGCTTCAGACAGTGACGCATACTCAAACCTGAAACACACAAACAGGTCCCATAGATATGCCAGCTAAATTCCATAGCTCTTCCTTGATTTCTTTAGTTGGACAGCTTATTTGTTGTTTTTCTTGGCAAGATTTAAAAAGGGCATTCTAACAACAGAATACAGTGACATACAAGTATGTTATGAAATGTATATATGTAGTACCCATGATAACGCAGGAAATATGCCCAAATTAGAAGTGTACACATCCTATGTTGGGCAATGCCACATAATCTCAATCACTTGAGTTGCTAGTTCTGCAATTAAAGTGAAGAGGGGTTACAAGGACAAAATTTATGTTGGACTGCATTACTTTATATTTTTAGATATTCCAGGCTTGAGTGTCAAGTCCATTGAAAATCTGACAGTTTTGAAAGCTGCTTGGTTTAGTGTAGGTGAAGTATATGAATGGATTAATATGAAGTAATGTGACTTGTTTTGTTAAATCAAGGACAGACTTAAACTGATACAAATTACTAACTACTTGAAGTAAGACACAATTTGGACATTTTGATGTGCTAATCTATGATCTGTGGGTAAGTTATATTAAGGTTCAAGTTGGGTTTGGTCATAGTGCCTGGGCTTTCAGTTTTTATACAATGTGCAATATTGATTGACATTTATGCCATAAATGTCTGTAATATGGGACTGTGGTATTAACCATGGAAATGAACAAGCATGGGTACCTGCATAGATAAGCTGTCAACCTTCACATTCACAGATTTTTCACATTATAATGAAAATCAAAACTGCTCACTGAGATGTTGTGTCTTCTATCATCACAGGCTCCAACAGAGCGTCAGCTGCGCTACAAGGAGAAGGTGACTGAACTGAGGAGGAAGAGGAACTCTGGCCTTAATAAGGAGCAGAAGGAAAAGCACATGGTATGTGGATATGCAATATGTCAAACATATACACAAATTCATTCCCCACATGTTATATTTTGAGAGTCTATTCTTTGTCCTCTTGTGTCTGTATTATGTCCAGGAGCACCGTCAAAGCCATGGGACGAGCCGGGAGCCACTGCTGGAGAACATCACCAGTGACTACGACCTTGAGCTGTTCAGGAAAGCGCAGGCACGTGCATCGGACGACCTTGTAAGAGAGAAAACTCATCATCATCTCCCCCCTTTACTCTTTTCTTCCTCTTCTTCCTCTTCTTTTTTGTCCCCTCTTTTCTACCTTCTCCTCTTTTTCCTCCTCTGCAGCCAAAGGAGGAGTCTGACATATTTTTGGTAGTTTGGACACCCACTTCCTGTTGCTCTGTTTTGTTTCTCCCTCTCTGTGATTTTGGTACGCATTGATATAAGAAGACTGGTATTTTTAGCCATGCTTCATATAAATGGTTGTTTTAGCCTCAAGTCAAACAGTACAAATGACATATTCTTTGCAGTGCCTACAATTTTATAAAGTAAACCATTTATGTAGCTATGTGACTTGTCTTTCAACCTGTTGTTGGCTTTCATTTCACAAATAAATAAATAGTTCAACAAAATTTATCTCAAAAACCTGAAGTACTTTTTCATTTTGCTGTAATGCCAGTAGTTACAGAGTTTAGATATAAATATATAAATTAGCTATTGAGCTCAAGGTCGTAAATATATCCTTGCCATTTATTTATTTTTAGTTTTGAAATTACCGTTGCAACAACGTTTTTTTATACAATTACTATCCCTTTTTTTCCTCATGACTGTCATCACTCTGGTGACAATATCGAAAAGGACTTGCCACCTTCATATTTAGCCTTTTCTGTTTGTTTCTCATTCTGATTTTGCTTCCAACATCCCTTTATTGTTTTATTTTTACCTTTTCAATGATCACTTTGCTCCGCTGAGGTTTTTCCCAAGTGTGATCTTAGGCTCAATTGATTGTTTTCTCTGTATAATTGAGATATTTTCTTCTCTCTTTCCCATTGTTCCCCTCTGCCTTTTCTCCTGCCCTCTCTTCTTTATGCCTTTTCACTTTGTGTCCCCAACTCCCTGTCCCTTCTGTCCTGGCTCATACAGGAGAAGCTCCGTCTGTCAGGTCAGGTGTCAGAGGGCAGCAACATGATAAAGACGATCCTGTTTGGTCGCTATGAGCTGGACACCTGGTACCACTCTCCATATCCTGAGGAGTACGCTCGCCTGGGTAGGCTCTACATGTGCGAGTTCTGCCTGAAGTACATGAAGAGCCAGACCATTCTGCGTAGACACATGGTGAGACAAAATTTTGGAGGTATCTAAACAGCTGAAGAAGTTGCAGAATTACAATTTGTCTTCTTGTATACAGTTATCTCCCAACCTTTGTCCACAGGAGGCGTCTGTCTTAGCCGAAAATGTTCTGAAAAATTCAGTGTACACTGCCTGCTCGGTGCCATAGTGTTGCTACGTTTGCCAGATCAGTGTAAAAGAGGATATTACGTGTGTTGTGTTCACAGCGTGTGAGACAGTGAGGGAATCAAATTGGAATTCAATAGATGTAAATAATGCTTTGACAAAATGCAATTGTTTCGTTTCTATTAAATGAACTGAATTATGAAGTTCTTTTTATGCAAATGTGAACAATATATAAAGTTATGTCAGCTTGTTTTGTTACGTGTCTTCCAGACATCCAGTGTTACAGTAGTTAAATGAGGGAAGCTAATACAATATAGCAAACCACTGTTCAATTACAATAGGGCTAAGTAATGAATTGTTTTCAAATCAGAATCATCTTCCAGTTTAAGACCATGAAATACCTATATGTTGGAGAAATTTATATCATTATGTTCATATCTTTTCATTTATTAGGTAATAATTAAAAGACGTGTGCTTAAGTACCTTCACATTTTAAGTGTATTAATTGTAAATGATGAACTGAAGTTTGATGCAATTGCATATTTCCTTCAACCTAAAGTAGAACATCACTTTTACTTTAACATGGTTGCAGTTGATATTTCAATTTTAAAATTCTAAACACAGATTCTTCCTGTTGAGGTTCAGGAGTGATATTTAATCTATAAAAAATGTTTCTGATTGATAACCACAAGAAAGTGGAAGCTCAGTCAGTCAGTGATGGTGAAGCATTAAAGTGAAAATGGATCTAAAATTATTCTTGGCTGTTGCCTCATTTCAAACAATAACCTCTCTATCTCAGTGCCTAAGGTGATTCATTGTTTTATTTTAAGTCCACACAGACTCTATTTAGATAAACGTCATAACTCTGACCCTCTCATAGTGTTCCAATATGTGAGTGATGGATGGAAGAAGACTGACTGTGCTTTGCTTTCCCTCATGGTTTGTTGCACAAAGGCGAAGTGTGTGTGGAAGCATCCTCCAGGTGATGAGATCTACAGGAAAGGGAACATCTCTGTGTTTGAGGTGGATGGAAAGAAGAATAAGGTATGACAGATCTGCAGCATAAGTCATTCTGACCTTCTTCCAAAAGGTTCAGGAATCACCAGAGTCCACGTGCAAAAATATGCTTTTGCACGTAAACTTACAAAAATATTTTTACACGTCCAGAATGACCAGTTTAAGTCAAGTAAAATGTTAAAGTGTTAAAATGTTAAATTTACAGGAAACCAATGAAAAGAAGTTTTTGTGTTTTAAAACATTGTAATGTGTCCCAAAAGTGGTGGGACACATTACATTACATTACAAATACTGCTTGTATATTGAGTTCAGTGTATATGGTTATGAGAGGTTCTTACACGACTCTTTTCACCACCAAGATTGTGTTTCTGGTTGATTCTTTTTGTATTTGATGTGACAATCTGTAGATGTCACTAAATCTTACACACTTGACTTTTAATGAGACAAAACTACAGCAACTGTGTAGGTTTAACTGAGCTGTCAGACAACATTGTAAAAGTTATCTTGTCACTGATGTCTTTACTCACAGATTTACTGCCAGAACCTGTGTTTATTGGCCAAACTCTTCTTGGATCACAAGACCCTGTATTATGATGTTGAACCTTTCCTTTTTTATGTCATGACTGAAGCTGACAACACAGGCTGCCACTTAGTGGGATACTTCTCTAAGGTAAATGTGGAGCTCAATTCCAGAAACTGAAAGTTCCTATAATTTGAAATGATTTCCCTGAATAGGGCTGTCACCTTTTTTCCATGTCATGCAAGTGGTTCTTATATAGCTACCCTCATGTTGCCCTCTGCTGGACTGTACGGTAATTACTTCAGATGGTGTGATGGGCCTCTAGGCTGTATATTTATAACTCAAATAGATTTTTAAGCTTAGAGTTTGAACATTCTCCAAGTTTTGAGTAAAAAGTGACAGCCCTAATACTGAAAATCAATCTGTGGCAATCTGTGTTTCTGGATTTATTTCCTCTCTCTGCAGGAGAAGAACTCTTTCCTGAACTACAACGTCTCCTGTATCCTCACAATGCCGCAGTACATGAGGCAGGGCTATGGCAAAATGCTCATAGACTTCAGTGAGTACAATTGAGTACAAGTGAGACCATTAAGTCCTCAGGAAAATGTTTACTTACATTACAAATCAAGTGAGAAGTAGGCTTATCTTCCCATGGACTTCAATTCAAAGTAAGTTCTTTTTTTCCAACCGGTGATAAATTGTTATTCCCTGGTTAGACTCACTCTCCAAACTGATAGACTACATCCACTTTTTATATATTATGGCCTACTGTTTTATGGCTGTTGCCATCCGTAATGTCGAATAATTTACTTCTTCTGGATTTAATCATCCGTTACTGTTTCCTTTCTTCTTTCCTTTGCTTTGTCCACTCCTGCTCGTCCTGTTTTAAATAAAGCTCTGTCTGGATTGTCCTTCCAGGTTACCTGTTGTCCAAGGTGGAGGAGAAGGTGGGGTCACCTGAGCGTCCTCTGTCTGACTTGGGCCTCATCAGCTACCGTAGTTACTGGAAGGAGGTGCTGCTGCGCTACCTGCACAATTTTCAAGGCAAGGAGATCTCCATTAAAGGTGAGAGCAAGAGCACACACGATGCTGTGGCAGCTGTGGAAAGAGATGGGAACATTTCAGGAGAGATGTAGATTAAACAGTGGTCTATTCAGATCTCTTTATTGCCACCAATATCTAGAAGGTAGGAATGTGAGAGTAAAAGCTCACTTTGATTATGGCCAAGTAATTCTTAAGAAGTAGAACTGTAAACACACTCTGTAATATTAGGAAGGAATCCAGAGCTTTCCACAAGGACCTGAAGTAGCCAACCAGTGAGGAAAAGTAGACAGCTCATGAGGTCTGGGGACTTACCTGGAGGTTGTTGTTTTTGATTATTTTCTTATTTATTTATTGATAAATTTAAGATATTCCACATTGGTGTTAATTTTTAGTTTTTCCTATAAATGTAATAAATGAAAATAAGCAACATTTTAAAAGGAGCCTGGTTGTCATTCTATTCTGTAGATCTCTTCAGGTAAGCTGTGAACTATACTGGTTAATCAATAAACCCAAAACATGATCATCACAACATGATTATATTATTAAAAAAATTATCAGCGATCTAAAATGAAAACTCTCACAATAAACCCGGTTAAAGTGCTAAAACTTCAGTGCCTTGCTGCCTTCAACTTCATTTTTTTTGGTAGCTGTTATTTTAATTTCTTTTCACTTTGGAACTTATGCTATTATGCATATGTAATGCTATTTAAACCACTACATGATAATGAGCATCAGTGAGTAGTTGGCTGTATGGCTGGCTGTCTTTGCTTGACAAAAGCCCTGAGAATCTGAGAGCTCCAGAAGACCAGCGGTTCCTGCATGTTTGTGTGGGTGTGTATGTTGGTGTGCATGTATGCATGCATTCAGATGTGTCACTGTCCAACTTTGCGAATAGATCCAGGCCACTGAGGTCACACCCAGTCAGTTTTAAGCTGATAAACGAAGACAGATGTTCACACTGTTAAAAGTCATGCAAAACTAGGCCAGTCCCAAAATCACTGGGAAAACAGAGTAGGGAACACCATATTCGCATCAGTTGTTTAGTCAGTTTAGTTGTTGTGTCACTACCTAAAAAAAATGTGCCACTGCAATAAAAACAAAAACAAGGAACCTACAGGTATTTCAGCAGCTCTGTGAAACACTTGTTTTTTGAAAAGCTGTAGTGCGTAACTTTTAAATATAAAAAATGAAAATGTGTTGTTGAGCAGTTTGATGCAATAAACGCTTCTTGTACTCGCCTGCCCCTGCACTGCTGCAGTATACACACATACAGACAATCCCCCATTCAGGTGTCAGAGGATGCAGCCTCCAAATAATTCTACATCATTTCTGTTCATAAAGACCAAACAGAGGCAGAATTAAAACATCATCAACAAAAATATGAAATGTTACATAGTGCAGCTGAACATTAGCAGGCTAATATGATCACAATGACAAAGCTGATGTGTAATATTGGAATTTACCTCCCTCTTGATGAACCAACATATTATGTAGCTAACTGACTTAAATCTGCATTTAATAATGTTCATTTTACTTTTTTATGAATTACTCATGCAATTCAATTTGTGATATTAAAAAAAAAATAACTAAAGCCTCAAAAAATAGATTGTCAGCAACCATCAGTGTGACAAAAAAGCAAATATACACTAATAACAACACTCCATTCTGTCATTTCCATGGTTCACTTTTTTTTCCTTTTTCTTTTGATTTTGTTTTCAAAGGCATGCTATTTTGCTCACTGGAAAATGTTTTCAACTCACACAGAGTGATAGAAAAGACTCTGATAAGTCATCCCGGTCTGCATTTAAAATGTTCTGTGTACTGCCATGATTGAACAACTGTGGCCCTACCATTCTCTGCCATGCACATGACATTTTTACTCATCTCTCAGTGACATTTAGATTTGTTTTAACAAAATAGATGCGTTTCAGAAAGAGTGTGAATAAGAGAATATGTTTATAATTAAGCTTATGTTTCATAATATTGAGTATGTTTTCACTTGTATCAGTGCCGTCGTATAGGAGGGAAAGGTGATGACAATTCTAAGGGCCCGCAGCCCATCAGGGCCCACACGCAGCCCCCAGTAGCCTCTACGACTAAATTATTATGCATAGGCTTAACTAATATATATTCATAGTAATGAATCCAAACTAAAATAAAGCCACAAAGTCATGCAATATTTTAATTTTAATAATTTCAATAACCCCCTTGGCCCCTTTTTAAAGAATGGTTTGGTCCACTGACACCACGGGTTCGAATTGAGCGCGAGCGAAGTGAGCGCAAGCTAACTCTGCAAGGGAGTGAGGGAGATCGAGATGATGGCACACAAAAACACAAATCTGGACACCAGAAAAGGCTAGAGAGGGAGGCCAGGGCTAGGAGCAACAGAGCAGGGGCCCAGGACATCAAATTTTTTTGATTAAGAATGGTGAGAGTAAAACTACCGAGGGCGCCTACTTGTTCATTCATTCATTCATTCATTCATTCATTCATTCATTCATTCATTCATTCATTCATTCATTCATTCATTCATTCATTCATTCATTCATTCATTCATTCATTCATTCATTCATTTGCTTGACAAGGGTGACATTACTCAAAAGAGCTTGCCCTCCACATACAATGGCAAAGTGAAGCTGTCTGCCTAGAGCTATGGTAGCCTACTGAATAAGCACATTTAGATTTTGTGTATTCTTCATCAGTTTTCCCATGAAACACAACATTTAATATTTAAAAAAAGCAATATGTAATGGAGCAATAAAACTTTATGCTCTGCTGCTCCAGAATCAGCAGTGGCCGCTTCGTCTGAGTTTGACCCAGCAGCAGACCCTCACCCCAATAAGAGGTGTAATAATGTGTTGCAAATCAGAGAAATGGGAATAATTTACATAATAATACTCTAACTCATTGTTGAGTGATTATACACCAGGCATCAACAGAAAAACAAAGAAAAACACAATAATACACAGTTGTAAAAAAAAAAAAGTGGCAATGAATGGGGTAGAGGGGCCCACGCCGATATTCTTTCAGGGGGCCCAGAATTCCTAGCAACTGCCCTGACTTGTATAGTCAGAGCAAAGAAACAACAGTGATGCAACGGCTCAAGTAATTTAGATTTGAAGATTTTAATGGTACCCACTGAGTGTCTTCTATTCTTAAATCTAAAATGATGGCGCACAAGTACTGTTCACTCAAAAATCATATAAAACAATCAAAAGGTCAAACCACTGCTGTGTTATTGTGATAGTTAATCTACAGTATGAACATCTTTATGAGTGCTGTAATCTCTTGTTGTCTAATGAGAGTAATTTAACTGCACTAATCACCAGCCTGTAGCGTAGCAATATCATATCGACCCAATGTGAAATACCTACACAATTTTGGGATGGACTATCTGGATGGATTAGCTTCTTTCGTGTTAATAATTGTTTGAGAATCAGCAGCTCGACTCACTAGCACAGTGTAATCCAACCACAAGATCTTACACTTTCATTTTATGTGCAGATACATGTGCTAATAATGAGCAAGCGTAAGGATCGAGGTTTAATTTTTTTCCCGTGCCTTGTGTCTTGCTCCTGTTAGGAGCGGCATCGGATTACAAGATGCAATATGCACATGAACACTAGGGGCAGTACAGAGAGAGTGTGTGGATGTGAGGAGAGAAGAGAAAATTCAAAATTTTGTATTTTTTTTTTTTTATGCTTATCTTTTCTTGATATTGTTTCTCTGTTAGCACATATGTGCTGACAACAGCACAGAGCAAAGCAAGCTTTTACCCCATTGTTTTCAGTCATTATAAAGCTCAAGCTAAGCTAATCATTTACTGTCTCAAGTCCTGTATTTACTGGAGAGACATGAATGGTATCAATCTTTGGATCGGACTCTTGACAAAAAAGCAAAACAAAGCACACTTCCAAAAAAATCTACAGTGTGTGTTACACACTGTTATTGTGACCATGTTGTCAAATTTAAATTTGCAAACTCCACAAAGCATTACGATAACTTGGTAGAGCCATAACTTGCCGATAGAATGGTTGTTGCATCTTAGTCTTACAAATAAGAGAAATCTCAATCCTCTGAACTGTGGTCTGACTCCTTTGTTCACAGAGATCAGTCAGGAGACGGCAGTGAACCCCGTGGATATTGTTAGCACACTGCAGTCCCTCCAGATGCTCAAATACTGGAAGGGAAAGCACTTGGTGTTAAAGAGACAGGTACAAGACAATATTATCTATTAAAGTGTCAAATTTCCCTTTCTGTGATTACTAAGTGTAATACCCCAAATGAATTAAGTTTATTCTAACTACAGTTGACCAGTTTTATGAAATTGACTTCAAGTGATTTGTTAAATTTAGTTCAGGTTAACTTTATTCATTTTGGTATAATTAGTTAAAGTTATGTTTTTAAGTGTGTCCAACCGGGCCACATGCAGTGTACTTCTAGTGCCGGTCCAAAGCCCAGATAATTTGTTTCACGTATGTGGATCACTAAGAAATCTGGTGATCCACTGTGGTGCCCTGTAGTAAAGGAGCAGCAGGAAATAAAAAAAAAAAGATTTAATTGGTATTAGTTGGCATAAGTTAATGGTAATTACATTTCAACTTTATTACTTAGCAATTAATTAGTATATGTAGCTAAGATGTTTTTGGTTTTTTTCCTATAGGACCTTATTGATGACTGGAAGGCAAAGGAGACCAAACGGGGCAATGGCAAGACAATTGATCCAACAGCATTAAAATGGACACCACCTAAAGGGACGTAGAGAAGCTTCCGGTCACACTCCAAAACCTTAAAACACACTCAAACACAGTCGGATCCCCCTCTCTGTCCACTGGCATGCTCACAGACCCTGAGCCTAAACCCACATACACACATTCACACACACTCTTGTACAAACTGTTTTCAGCAGCTCCAGTATATCATCCACTTATAGAGTCAGACATTGCTCTGGGTTCAAGCAGTCACTGCTTGGAAAAAATGACTTCATGACAAAATTAATATAAAATTCACCTGGAATAAAATGTGCAAAAGATCTGACTACGATGCTGTAGGCAGAGTTACAATCAAGAGGCAGGGCCTCCTAAAGAAATGCACACATCAATTTGTGCATGCCAAATAAACATGATATAAATAAAAATGACATATGTTAAGCTACCTGTGACATACATTACGGCTTTCATTTACTTTAAGCAATAATCAAACTTGAAAACTTCACCAAAAGCCGTCCATAACCTTTTAAGTTGTTTTGCTAACAGACAAACCAATGCTGGCAAAAATATAACCTCCTTGGTGGAGGTAATGACATGAAATAAGCATCCTCCATTTATTGCAATCTGTAGTCTCACCATTAGATGTCACCAACTCTTACACACTGGACCTTTTAAGAGGAAGACCATAAAGCATAAGTCTAAAAGAAAGGAACTTGAGGCACTCCAATGTGGATGTTTTCATCGGTACCACTCATACTTGATGGACTTTATGTTAAACTATGCGGCTCTTATTCTTGAAGATCGCCTGACATTGTTTCACCCAGTGAGGCACAGTAATGACTGTTTTTATTTATTTTTTTAAAATTTCAAATAAACTTTTCCACTGTTGTCTGGAAAAAGTATAATAGATAAAATTGTGTAAAGAGAAAAGAGGGTCAAGCCATGTGTCTCTGACTTTACTTTTTACTAAAGATAAAACAAATATATAGACCAGAGAAATGAAATCAATTGTTGTCAAATGGATTTCATTTGGTCCGCCACATAATATTAACTTATATTGAGTTATTTCTGTATTTTACCATTAATTGATTTGTTTTGAATCATAAATCAGTTTTTATGAGCGATACAGTATATTGCTCCATATCAAAACACTGACTTTTGAAATTCTGTGAAATATCATCACCAATATTGCTATTGTGATATTATTTCAAGATCATATCGCCCATCCTCTACTGAACAGTCGCTTTTTCCCAGAACGCTCGACTTTTTGTTCACTTGGCCCTTGGCCCTTCTGACTGACCAGACTAGATGCTCAGTGGCCCCCAGGTCATTTAAGTTTGAGACTCCTGATATAGACCAAACAGTGGCTGTTTGAACTCAGTAATTCACGGAGTGATACATAATATTTACCCGGTTTCAATAATAGCCAGTTAACCAGGAAGCTATAGCTGCCATTGGCCCTGTTTGTACTGTGTTGTGTTCCCAGTGTCATGTTCACAAACACACATAAACACAGTGCCCGTTGGTTAGGTTTTATCTCAGAGTTGAAACTTCCACACATTTCTGAAAAGTGAAAGTACATGGGGAATCGAGTGTGGGAGCACGCGAATATGTTGCAGTGTCTTTGCGTTAATTTTGTTAGAGTTCTCGATGATATTTTACACTTTTCTACCTCTATGGTTTTTACCACTGTATTAAAGCTTAAACGGCCCATTTTTACTTTATTCTTTTCTTCCCCTTTTTATATTTTGTGTGTTAGTGTGAAAATGTGTAGCTTTGTATGGCCAGCATTTTTTTTCATTAGAATTTAAAAAAAAAAAAAAAAAAAATCCACCTTATTTATTTTCTTAAAAACTAAAGATATGTTAACTGCGTAGAACGTAGAGTAACAGACAAAGTCTGGTAGTGGAATGTCTACTATATTTGACCGGTTTTCTTGTAAATATAAATATTTATTTAAAACTTGTTTGTAGATTTGAATGTGTTGAGAATCTCATTATAAAAAAAGGTACAGGACCTGCCACAAATACAATGACACACAGGACAGCACCTAATGATTATTGTCATAATTGATTCATTAGATTATTTTCTCGGTTAATCCAGTACTTGTTTGGTCAGAAAATGTTGAAAAATATTAATTGTTGTTTCCAAAACCTTGTTTTGTCCACAAACCAAAATGATTCAGTTTTAATGATTTCTTTGACCAGAAAATATTCACATTTAAGAATTGCTTTAATTATCAAAGAAACTCAAACCAATTAATAGATTAACTAAATAGTTGACGATTGATTTAGTAATCGATTAATTGAATAAACCTTGCAGCCCTAATGACACTCACAGGTCATTTTCATGTCAGACATTTATATCCTGGTATCAGTGGGAGTGACGTATGATTAAATTTCACTTCTCCACATTGTCACACTGTTTGATTACAGCACATTAGCTACTTACTTACTTTAGTTAGAGCATAATCAGCAGCATTTATACTATATTTTTTTTGTTCTGTATGTTCACTGTGCAATAATGTTTTTGTTTGACATGTTATTCCTAACCAGCTTTTAGGGTTTGCTAACATTTTGGGAAATGTGCATGCTCACTTTCTAGTTGACAAATGAGTGGTCTCGATGGGGAGGGAAGCTTTAGCTAGCAACCGATTAGCTTAGCTTAGATTATCTTAGCTGAAAATAGACTGAAAACAAAGCTAAATTGCAGCATGTGAACTCCTAACATTTTCCAGAGTTAATTATCTGAAAAACTGCTTGTGAATTTTACAGGTGCTTTACACAGGTGCCAGCTGTTTTCCCCTATTTTCGGTGTTGATGCTAAGCTAAGCTAGCAGCTATTCACTGTTGCCACATATTTACCAGTTATTACGGCACTATAAGTCTCTTTATGTACAGTGGCTCAGCAGAAAAAGTGAATGTGTGTATTTCTACGAATGTCCTTGAAACACTGCGCATAAGCTTGGACAGCAGTTGGCTGTGAAATTGGAGGCGTGTGGCCAACTGTGTCAGCGGGATTCAGCCTTTTCTTCTTCAATTTGTAGTTTTTGTGTCACGATTTCAAAATGTGGAGGGATTGATTTTCTTCCACACGCAGACTGCTCTTGCATTTGTTTCTGTCTGTTGCCCATGAAGTGCACAAGATGCGTACTTCTGTGTCTTATTTTCTTGTTGGTTACTGTGCTGTTTTTCAATGGTGACTGTGTATTATCTGTTATTATTTTCTGTTCTCCTGTAGTTGGTGGTGGTTTAATTTGGGCTTTACATGAGGGAGATCACAAGTCACGTCACTGATTGACAGACTTTAAATAATTGCGTTCTATACAAGTTTACGCGTTTCCTACAGCATTTATCCTTTTAGCGCCTGTTCTCAATAAACCTCTATCAAATATGCTACTGACTGAAATCATTATAAGTGTGCGAAGTACGTTTTGTTTTTGCCAGTCTAAAGTGCATTTACATAGAAGTGCACTTACATTATTAAGAAATTTTTAAAAGTTAAAAAATATCTACTGTAAATTAGTGCCTCTGTATAAAAGAGGACATACATGTGTTTTGTTTTGTTTATTTCTCATTCTTTAAAGCAGTCAAAGAAATCCATCACAAGCAGAGATAGACATTTCTTGACTGAAAAAGACCCATCGCAACACTGTTTTGTCAAAAGAGTGTAATATGTTGAATATGACATAAATATTGGGATGTTTTTTTTTTTTTTTAAAGAAAACCTGTCTGTCTTGGATGTCTTTTTTGTTCCTCTCATTTCTTTTTTTTGTCCTGTCGTCGTACTGTGGTCTCTGTGCCAGTGGCAGCTATAGATAAGCAGCTTCGGAGCATCTCACTGCTCATTAACACAACTGAACACCATCACTGTTACTTAGAGAAACAAGAGGCATTCCATCACCTGCCACAGGCCAGCGAGCCGTTACAATACAGACACCTATTTTAAAAATACGCACACAAAGGCACACAAAAGTAGCCTGACATTGATGTGTAGCTCAGTTGTGGATTTTGTATTTGCTTCTCCCCTATTACTTCCCCTTCAATAAACGCAAGTGGTGATCTTTGCCTAATGTGTTGACTGTTTCTTAGGCGTTTCCCCCGGCAACAGCACAAGAGCAGTTTGGCAAGTCTCTGTTTTTAACAAAGAATGTTTTGATCAAGTAGCAAACAAGGACCACGCCTTTAGAAGTACAACTGTCCGGCTCCACTCAGCAAGACAGATGAGTGTAATTGATGAGATGTGTTATCTACAGCTGAAGTGGACTTAAATGTGGAGACTACTTGTGTAAATAGCTGCTATTGAGTGAATCTTAAAGTTACACCATTTGAATAAATGACCACAGTATTTCTGTAAGCTGCTGAGGTTCTTAATGCGACGTATGCAGCATGGCAACAACCAAATACTATACTATTCATGTTATGATACATCTTAATGTCATTTTCCTTAAAGCTGTGGTAAAGTCATGATACATAAGAAGACACATTAAAAATAAAGTAAAAAGGAGTCGTATTAAAACCTAGGTATACTCCATTTAAAACAATAAAAACTAGAAGCACTTGGAGAGCGCAGACCTCCGCCAAGCAATGATAAAGAGTTCTTCAAAAAAATTCCTGCATCCAGACAGCATTTTGGATCAGCACCAAAATCTAATCACCTGTTCCTTGTCCCATTACACACCTTTCCTGAAAGTTTCATCATAAATCTGTTCAGAACTTTTGGAGTTATTTTGCTAACGGACAGACAAACCAACACCGACAAAAGCATAACCTCCTTGGTGGAGGTTTCCAGAAGCTAACAAAACAATAAAAGCTGTAGAAGAATTTCCAGACGTTAACAGTCATTTGTGTGATGGAAAATGGCAGAAAGGAGACGTTTGTGTTTTATTAATCTATACCGTCTCCCAGAAGGTAAAATTACATAATGTGAATGTAGAATATGGGATTTGTCATTCAGAATTCTACAAGCCTTATTAAGTACAGCTTTCTCATACACTGACTTTGGGGATTTCAATTTTGTTTCTAATCACTTTTGACGCTATTGAAACCTGTCTTTTAAGGTTTCAGGCTGCCGTCCCATATCTCATCTTGCCTTCCGAGCCTGCGTTATAGAAGGTGGTCATCATTTGTGTGCTCACACCAAAGAGTCTGAATCTGTGTAGGACGTGGAGCCTTTGCGACAGTTTTGCACACAGACAGTCCACATGGACATTCCACCTAAGAAGAGAATCAGTGTGGATGATCCAACCTGTTCTATTGCAAAATTTCAATCAATAACATAACCATAAAAAAGTCCAAATTTCCCCTTAATGACAACTGACTGGAGGTTAACGAGCTTGTGAGTGAAGCTCCCTGTGTATATTCAGTTTATCACTGACCCAGTTCAGACCTGGCATTACAATCCATCCTGAGTAATCTGATCAGATGTGCACGGTGCTAAATTCAGGTCTGAATGCATGGAATCCATCCTGAACACGTCCTTTAATCCGATCACAAAAACCACAGTGTGTGCTTATCTTCCCACATGATCTTTGCCAGGCTGTTGAGTGTTAACATAACCACTTGTGCTGCCACACTTATGACCTTTATTTGGTCATAAATCTGCCTCTTGTTATACCACAAATTTTACATATTAAATATCTGGGAAAAGTAGTTCATCATATTTAGGCCTCAATCTTAGCCTCTCTTCAGTGACTCACCATCATATTTAAGATGTCTATAATCTTTTTTTTTCTAAGGTGATAAATGGATCAATTCTACTTATTCAGTGACACTGTTTCTTCTTCTTTTTTAAATCTCATTTACAGGTGCAGCTTAAAAGTTAAATTTGCTCTGTCTGTCTGTTCTTAAATCAAGATTAAACTGTTTTTTATTCATCTGCCCTGTTGGCAAACACTTTATTTGTTGTAACGTCTGCAGTTCTTTTTTGTCTCTGGTATGTTTATTGTTGTCACCGCCATGTTTTCATTTCTGCTTTTAATTAATACTTAAATATTCATTGATCTGCATTTAAATTTGCTTTAGAAATGAACTGTAATTACTTTCGCCACATAATAATAGAACCGTATGAGTATAGATTCAGGATTCTTTACATTAACAGTAAAAACGAAACAAAAATCATAATCATTCACTGTAGGAAAAACAGAATAAAAACACACTCGGCTAACGTAATTAGCTTTAATGTTGAGCATGAAATAAGCAAATTCCCTTAAAACACATGAGACTTACATGTACATAGTTTTATACATGACCAAACTTTATCAATAACAATATAGTTTACAGATCAGTAGAGCTGGATAGATGATGATCCCATTGCTTTTCAACAGCTTTTAATAAATTTGATTGAATTGCAATGGATGTTAAGAACATTTGTCCTGGTCAGAGTGAGAAATGTTCTTCTGTATGTCCAGTTGGTCAACAACGTAGGACTTATTGGACGTTAGAGGTGAATCAGAGCTGTGATTAGAGTTAAGGTGATTCTTTTTTTTCTTTTTTTTTTTTTTTAACAATTGTGTATCCGTTTTAGTAGAAGTCTGATTTCCACTCCTCTTCTGTGTCTGAAAAAATAAGATAAGGGGCAGGATATCAGACTCAAACAATTTGTCAAGTATTGCATTTTGAATTTTCAAGCGCCTATGATTACAGAAGAACACAAAATGAACACCATAAAAATTGAGACATAAAACCATACAAGTGTATCATTTTATAGCCCAAACAAATTTAAATAGATACATATTTGTTGAAAGAAAATTGGTTGGATGCACACTTGTGGAATCAGCAAAGTAAAATTTTATGAAGTGGTTTTCATTACCTTCACCTAAACTTCTTCTGCCCATGAGTCCAACAAACATCTCCCCTTTATTTCCTAATAAAGACAGGGATGGTGATGTAGAGAGGGAAAAAAAAACAGGGTTTCAAAAAGAGATTAAGTCTGATGATCTAACAAAGTATGAGTAAGAAAAAAAACCAAAGAAACAGAGCAACAGTAATAGCTTTCTTAGGCTGTAATTATACTCACTTTTCCTCCCCAGTCTCACAGGCTGATATGAACCTGCCATGAGCAACAGAATACGTTGTTGTAGTGATCATGAAAGGTACAACAGCAGGGAAACCAAGACATTCAGAAAATCAATATTACTATACAACGCCACATAATGCAATAGGAACACACAAAAAAATTAAGATCAATCAACAAAGATTAAAAAAACAACAAAAAAAAAAACATGAAGTACAATGATGCTTTAGATTTATTTCTTTGTTTACCTGAGCTCCTTCCCATCAGGCCATGAAACTGCTGCGATTTGGACCGTTTGATGAGGTCTGCCAGTCGAATGGTTATACCTCTCTCTAGAGGGTAACCCTACACAAACACACACATTATTATTATTATTATTATTATTATGGGTCTCATGTTGTAAAATATTAGAAATAGAAAGCTTCATTGTCCATGTACAAAAAAAAAAATTAATGGGCTACACAGGTATGGACATGTGAGAACAGTATCTTTGAAAAAAGGAATTTGCACATAACAATGTAATTATAGCATCTAGGAAAATTGACAAAAAAAAAAACAACAACACACAATTAATGTTCAGAGACTCCCCTTAAGGAGCCCCCCCCCTAACAAAAAACCTAACAAAAACATAACTCCTTCCTTTTAATTAAATAATTGTAACAATAAGTTATGGGCAATTCTGTCATGACAACTCCAGTCACTCAAAAATTATTTCCACAAATAATGAGGAAAAAAAATCAAATAAAAATATTTTTTTATTGTGATAAAGGGAGGTAACTGTCTCCAGCCTGTGTGTGTGTGTGTGTGTGTTTATGTAGCTCTCCATGGTGCTGAACAACTGCCATACTGCATATAACACAACAGAAAATCAAAGGTGTGAGCGCTTCTTGGATCTTTAAATCTTAAACCTAAAGCTAATTTCTTCACATGATTCACATGATTCACCACTGGAATAGAAGAAAGGAGTCGTTTCATGCGAGTTTTTGGAGGATTTATACTCTTAGCTCCTAATATTAGTGGAAAGTCATATGAAAGACACACAAAAAGTAATGTTGTAGTCAAGACCAAGATCAAACTTGAACCGAGACCAAGTCAAGACCAGAACTTTAAAATCCTGGTCGAAAGTTCAAAAATCCTTTCTCTCAGTTAGGGCTCCATTGCAAAAAATAAATAAATAAATAAAATAAAATAAAAAAAATGTGTCGTTGATACAAAATGAATCCAATAAATCTATTACATTATTTATTTAAAATGTAGCAGAGTACCATCTTTTCAATATACCTGCCAGTTGTCCACAGTCCAGATCTCTCCGTCCTCGTCACGGCTGGAGAGCGGACTCCCTAACGCGCACAAAACCTGCAGGAACACGACCACCACCAGCAGCAGCACCGCGAACTTCAGAGCCTCCATGTGTGCACAAAGTCAAAAATAACGCCAACAATGAAATAAGATGCAATAAAATAAATAAATGAATCAATAAGGTGGTCAAGAAGAACCCCCACAGGCTGTGCGCAATAAAGCAGCCAAATCAACTCAACGCAAAGCGACGTGCGTTTCCTTCTAATCTGTGTGCGTTTCTCCTGAATTTACTCTTTTAAAGCAGCCCCCCTCTCCCCCTCCCCTTCCCCTCCCCCTCTTCTCCAGCTTCCACAATTAAAGTGAATCTGCAGTCCATTTATTTTTATTTGTATCTGTCTCTGATTGATGACGGTAAATAAAACACCATTCTACCTAAAAACCGAAACTTAAGGGTGTTATGAGCTGAAGTGTGACACACCTCTGTGTGACCAGTAGTCCTGGAGACCAAAGCCTGGTCCTAATGAGGCAGAACCTAATTTCTGAGGAATAGTTTAGGGCTAAGATTTGATTTTGGGGTTATGGCTGAGGTTAGGGATAAGACTTTTGTGTAGGCTGTCCAAAATGAATGAATAAGAATACCTGCGCAAATCTGTGTGTGTGTGTGTGTGTTGTATTTATGGATTTGTGAGGACCAAAAAACATGTAAACCATATGCAGTGAAGACATTTTAGGAAGGTGAGGACATTTTGTCTGGTCCCCACATTTGTCTGGGTTTGGCATCTAGTTGTGATGGTTAAGGTTAGTATAAGGGACTAGGGAAAGCAGTATATTTCTGAGGGTCCTCCACATGTGTGTGTGTGTGTTCCAGGTATTCCTTATGTTGTGGGGACAAAAATCTGTTCACATTTTCACATTATGGGGAAAAAAAAGAAAGTCCCCATAACATAAATTATTACATAAGGTGAAGACATGATGTATGGTTAGGATGAGGTTATGTAGGGATAGGATTAGGATTCAACTAGGGTTGCAAAGGGTGGAAAAATTCTGGTAAATTTCCATGGGAAGTTAAGCTGGGGAATTTAGGAAATATTCAAAATTGGAAACTTTCCAAGGAAATTATGGGAATTTATGGGAATGAATGGTAAATAACTGGCAATTGAGGGTAAATGGAATAGAATTTAAATAGAAAGGTGTCATATCTAAGCATAAATATTTATTTTGTTATAAGCAGAAATCCATCCAAAATAATACAATTAAAACAGATTTATTTGTAAGTAGAACTTGATCAAGTGTTAAATATTTTATTGAACAATCAATGTTTTCATTGAAGAACAAAAACTTAATGTTGAGTTAAACATTAGCCATCTCAGTAGCTATCAGAAATTAACAAAAATGCAGCCCCCCCCCCATCCAAAAATCCCAACAAAGTCCCATTCAAAATGTTAAATGAAAAGTGTCCCTCTCGAAAAAAGTCCCATTCAACATGCAAATGAAAAAGCATCTTCCCTCAAGCTTCTCAGGGCTAGCTTCTGCATTTTTGCTAAACCCTTTCAGGCAGTGGACTCTTCCCGGGTCTCATCAACATCCTCCATGTCCACTTCCTTAACATCCGACTCTGACTCTTCCTCTTCAGTAGGGTGCATGGTCTTAATAGCCTTGCAGTAAGCAGTGTTTTATGTGTGCATGTGATTGAGGAATAGCATAGATATTCAACCATACTTGCATGATATCTGATTGTTTTAGTCAGGACGATGCTAAATTATATTTTCACCAACTATATTTAACTTCCCTATTAAGAACGTGCCTTCAATTTAGTAGATTCCTGGTTTATTTCCATTTATTCCCATTAATTCCCGTGGAAAGTTTTCCAAGTTTGAAAGTTTTTTTTTGCAACCCGAGATTCAACCAGTAGTAGTTACGGTTAAGGTTAGAGTAACCCTTCACAAAAATGAATGTAATGTCCTCTGAAGCCATGAAAACCAGACTGTGTGTGTGTTATCAGGTCAACCAATAAAAGGAGTTTTAAAAAAGAGCCACAGGCAAAGGCAGGACATGTTTTATTTTACAGTTTGAATAATGCCAAACAATCACCAAATAAAACTGTCACCACCGTGTTTTCTACTCCAGACGAACCCGCAGTGTGAGCAGAACCAGACTGCAGTCATGTCTTGTGTCACCCCTCTGGCTTGTGTCGCCTTCCCCAGGTGTTATTTGATTTTCAGGTGCTCTGTTTGTGTTCATGCTTTGACAGTGCGGCTGGTAACCATGTACAGTAGTATGATGAATTCACGCTTTAAACGGTCACTGCAGCAACAGCATTTGATCAAAATACAATCCACTTCCTTGCTCAACACACACACACACACACACACGCGCACACACACGCACACACACACACACACAATAGCAGCAATACTATCAGACCTGACTGAGGGAGCGTTGGGTCTGTCTTATTGTAAAACAAATCATTTTCTTGGCTTATTGTGAACTTATTCAACAGTGGCTTGAATGTAACGGACATTTGTTGATATGTAAAAGTTATGTTGAACAGTTTTAAGTGCACAATATTTTATAATAACACCTTCACTGCTTTATCTCACCTGCTCAGGCTTTTCTGAGCGGAAACTGAACTTTGTAAAACGCTCACTGTTCCTCACAAAAGTCCATAACGAAAACCTTTGACTTTTGCCCACAGTGACACTGCATTTTTTGACAAGTATGTGTCACTTTAGGTAAATTCAAACAAACAATTCTTGTCATATTTCTTTTTTCCATTATTGGATCTAGTAGTTTGTATTATTTATCTTGGGTTTTTTTTTTGTCTTGATGAGACTTTTTGTTTTCATCATGTCTGTAAGATTTTTGTCTAAGGACTCAAAACTGTGACGTATAGTGGCAGAGAGGAACCCAGAAGCATAGCAGAGGCAGAATCTCAATTTAAAGGAGGAACAGGGTTAAAACAGGGTCAGTCCAATAAGGCAAGCTAATTAAAAAAAACACAGCAGGCTAGAATCCGGGGTAAAAAAACAGGAAACAGGTCAGATCAGGCAGACTAATGAACTAGAGAAAGCTGGAGAATTTAAAGTAATCTGGCAGAAGTAAGATGAAAGTGAGCTGATATACTGGGGAACTAATGAGCTGCAGGTGAGGAGAAGGGACGTGGAACAACAGCTGAGGGCAATGAGCTGATTGCAGGATCTGAAATGACAGGAGAGTGAAGCCTGCTCCACATTAGTTTATTTTCAAATCTCACTTGATTTTAAATACGTGGGAGGCCACAGACACAGCAAACTTTGCAACCGATTTTTATTGTTTTAATCACGAGGAAGCGCAGACCTGACGATCCAGTCAAGACGCAGAACCACACACTTGGTGTTTAGTCAACTTATTTCAGGGAGGAAGATGGCAGGGACTTGGGATCTCACAGAAACCTGTGTGATTTAACGTGACTTCTGAATATAAACAGACGTGGAGGCGGACTATTGGTGTCGTCAGTTAACAGCCGTTGTGTGTGCGCTGTTTTCTGCCGAGAAACCAAAAAAAAAAAAAGGGGGGGTGGGGGGGTTCTGCTCACACTGTAATTGCTGTTCAGTCATAAATATTAAACATGTTTAATATTTAAAATTGAAATCGGGAAAACTGCATCCTATAATGTTAAAATTGTTAACTCCTTACACTACAGGATCAGTTGGCCAGATAATCAATTGTCAGAGGGGTCAGATTGGGACTTAAATCTGGCCAATTATGCTCTACTGCAGGATAAGCTTTAGTGATACAAGCATGATATTAATATCAGAGAATAAAAGGCTAAGAAATACTCTGAACTTTTTCAAAAACAAATCAGAAAAGTGACTGGAAACAAGGAAACCAAACTGAATCCTCACAATGGTTCTCTGAAGTGGATCAAACATTACACACATCTTGACTAATATCCTGTTACACATCCGGAGAAGCAGTGCATGTACATGTGCACAAGGATAATGACAGGCTTAAAGTGTCCAATTACAAAAGAATTTTACCATTATCACGACTTATGTCACCACAAGCCTTACTTATGTTTTAGCACAAAAGCCACAGTCACAGTCTCAAACGCACATTTTTATCAAACAGGTTTCCTTACTAATACAAAGGCTACAAGCTATAAATGTTTTGACTGTGACGTATGCACACGCATGTGTTCAATTATATAGTATCTATAAATACAGGATGTGAAAATGAAAGATTGCATCCATTGTCTGGAGGGAAAAGCAAACATATGTCCACAGTCTTATCCCAGTGTTAAATGAATCCATACATGCATATTCCAGTCCAGCATGACTGACCTTCAATCTTTTATCTTCCTGCTGTGACATTTATGACACAACAAGTGGTTTACTGATCAGTCATTCATGAATCCGCGTCCTCATAATGACAGCGGTGGAGGTTTTATTAGCAGCTGCTCCTCTGCACAATCGCTACCTATTTAAAAGAAAAGCGACGTCACTTGTCGAACTTTGCACTCGTTTGGAAGATTGTCACTCCTCGGTATTATCGTACAGATATCTTGGTATTTTAATTGATGGATCCCCCTCTTTTATTTTACATAATCAAAAAGAGACTGGCTGCTGCCACTTTTATGTCGGTCTTGGACTATGGGCATGTTCTGTATATGCAGGCCTCATCTCAGAGTCTGCATGTAAACTCCTTTTCTGGTTTAGTGGACACTGGCGCGACTTGCTGCCGCTGCTCACCGGTAACTTTTGAAATGTTTTTACGAATAACACCCAACTGTATTTATCCAGCAAACCAAATTTCACTGCCTCATCTTTCACCTGCCTCACCAACTGCTTAACTGAAATAAAATGCTGGTTCACCTCCAATTTTTTCGTTTAAATTAAACAATGATAAAACAGAAATCCTCCTCATCTGCATCAAATCTACACTATCCAAAGTTGACAGTTTTCCCCTCAAAATTGACAGCTCCACAGTTTCCCCCTCCTCTGGTTAAAAATCTGGGTGTCATCCTCGACAGCTCACTATCATTCCAGCCCCACATGAATAATGTCAGCTAGTCTGCTTATTTCCACCTACACAACATAAATCTTCTCCCCCCATACCACTTCTATCCTTGTTCATAGCCTCATCACCTCTCGTATTGACTACTGCAACTCTCTCCTCTTTGGTCTCCCTGACAAATCCCACCATAAACTTCATTTCACCACATCAACCCCACCCCACCTCTTACAACAACTCCACTGGCTCCGAGTTAAATTCAGAATCCAATTCAAAATCCTCCTGTATGCTTTCAAGGCCCTTCCTTCTCTCTCCGACCTCCTCCACATCGCCACCTCCTCCCGCTCCCTCGGATCCTCCTCTTCCATCCAGCTCACCGTGCCCCACTGCCCACCTCAGCACCATGGAGAGCAGAGCTTTCAGCCGATCTGTTCAAAATGTTCAAAATTACTGTATCGTCCTTGTCCGTTGACTTATTCTACTTCTTCTCTCTGTAAAGTCAAGTCAAATTTATTTATATAGCCCAGCATCACAAACACAATTTGCCTCAAACGGCTTTACAGTCTTTACAGCAAGTGACACCCTCTATCCTTAGACCCTCACATCGGGTGAGGAAAAACTCCACAACAAACCCTTATACAGGGAAAAAATGGGAGAAAAGCCACAGAGGGGGGATCCCTCTTCCAGGACGGACAGACGTGTAGTAGGTGTCACATGTACAGAGACAAGTTCAGCAGATTCTAAACAAAACATCAACTATTACAGAGAGAAAAAAAGATAAGAAGACAGAGACCAGGATGATCCAAGAATCAGTAACATTAATAACAATTATCATGTGCTGTCACCATCTGGGGTTGGTTCCAGCTCCTCATGTGACCCTCAGAAGAGGACAAGCTGTTGGTGAAGGGTGGATGAGGATAATTAACCTTAGCAGTAATGAGTGGCTATATAATATATGGTAATGTTATAGTTATAATATTTGAGCTGTGGTGTTGAAGTAAAGTGTCCTTGAGTGTTTTAAATGGCACTTATAAATAAAATATATTATTATTATTATTATCCATATTGTGTATCACGGGGGCCTTGAGGTTTATCACCACCTTGCGATCACTCACTCATCACCGTTCGTTGAGTGTGGTGGTTGTAATTCTTTATCTACACATAGACCAAAACACTGGTGGATATTTATTTACAAGGCTATTCTGGTTTTTATTCCCTCCTATCAGTCAGAGGAGCTCTGGATCTCAACAGCTTCATGCCCAGGATATTCTCTCATAAAAAGGTTTTTTATATTTGTTGCTCCCTTTGCCTGGAATGAACGACAGAAAGATTTGAAACTTAAACTTGGCCTCACAGGATGACCGGTGGGAAGAATTAAGTGGCACCTAGGAGTGATATAACACAATAATACATTAATGAAAACAGAATATAAATACTTACACTTTAACTGCATATACACAATTTAAGTGGAATGGTTCAGTTTAGTATGGTAGCTTTTTTTGCATTTCCATTTGGAACAGTACTAAAATAACCAGCCTCCGACTGCTCCATTTTTGACACAAAATGGCACGGTACAGTCAGAGTGGAGCTACACTGACTCCACTCTATGACAATCAACTAATTGGGCGAAAGTAAAATGTGATCGGTGTAAACATCCCATGGAAGTCGAGGCAAATCGGGCAGGAATAAAAGAGCTGCTGGATGTCCTCCATTGTCTTCTGTTGTCGTTGTTCATTGTCGTCGCACCGGTACAATGTCACAACGCAAGCCTGATCCACCCAGTCCCAGCTGACAGGGTGAAAGGCTAATCCTGGGCCCTATTATAATAAGTCATTGATAAGTGCTACATTTTAATAGACCATTTGTATTTTACACTGGCCCAACTTTTGCCTTTATGGCACTAGAGGTCCAGGAAATTATTGGTACAACTGGGGCCCCATTAGCTATGTGAGCATCCTTGAACATCTTACTTTTAAGACACAGCCACTCTGCACTGGTCAGACATGCGTTTCAGGTGCATGTCACTTGTTCTGTGCTGCTTTTTTTCTTGGGAATAATGTGCTTGTTTATTTTAACCGCAAGTTGTGTGTGTTTCACAGCAAAGATAAAAGTGATCTCTCATTAGAGTTTTCACACTTTAATTGTCTATCTGTTGCATGTACTACAAACGACACACCCTGTTCCTGTTTCAAAGTAAAGGCTGTAATGGAAAATCCCTATATCTAATATAATTTCATAATATCAACCATGTTTTTCACATATCTGCTTCATTATAGATTAGGTTAATTGGACACTCGAAATTGCCCGTAGGTGTGAATGTGAGAGTGGGAGTGTGTGAATGGTTGTCTGTCTCTATGTGGCCCTGTGATGGACTGGCGACCTGTCCAGGGTGTACCCTGACTCTCACCCCATGTCAGCTGGAGTTAGGCACCAGCACCCCCCCGCAACCCTCAGTGGATAAAGCGGTAGAAAATGAGAGAGTGAGTGAGTGCTTCATTATATCTTCTACTGAGGAGGCCTGCACTGTCAGCAGTGGCAGTCTCCACTTTCTCCAAAAGAATGCGTGATGCTTACCTCACCGTTTGACCCTCCGTTTCATTTACTTTGGATTTAACGGCTTCTGCCTTTTATGGACATATAGCCTCCTTTTTGTGGAGCCTTTTGCCTATAAGAAGCTGTGACTCACTCCACTTTCCTTGAACTCCTTCACAGACCACCCTATGCTCTGTAAACCTGTTCCTTCTGCAGAATAACCCAACAAAAGACAACTGGTGGACTCTCAAAATTTCCTTATTTCTCTCTCACCCGGGAACATGCGAAATTTCCACAACAAGGCACAGCCAGTATTACTTTTTTTTTTTTCAACAAGGTTTTTATTGCAAAACATATGCAGGACTGACGCATGGACAGCGTCATACGAAAGACTTCTGACAGTCAGTTGATTACAGAGAAGTATGTAAAAGCATATTTTGACATTATCAAACCAAAGCCTGTCATACATACTGTGAACTACAGTGAGTGAGACATACATTCCAGGGGGAAATGAGGAGAGAGGAAGAAAAGAACTAACTGACGGAATAGTATGATTATTTCTTTGAATCTGTCCTTTAGCCAACACATGCACTGTCCTGAATTCCAGAGACCACCTGCCTTGACTACTGCATGGTTCTGAGAGCAAAATGAACACACCATTACCTCAGTTATGCTTGGCCATTTGACCATGATGATTGAGTGGCTCACATAATTGTCACAAGGAATATTGAAATTGACGTCAGTGAGTGCAGTGACATGGTCTCGGTCACGTCAGCCTATGTTGAGTGCAGATCATTTGACTTTTGCATGAATATAATGCAAAATATGATGCGGGCATCACATTTTATTTCATTTCTGTGGTCCAACGCAGAATCTGAATTTCTTTTAGATGAACATTAAGAAGATTACACCCTCTGGCTCTCATTTCCTTCTTTGCTTTTTCATTTCACTGCAACCCCTGCCAAAAGTCTAGCAGACTATGGAAAAGCTTTGTGAACTAAAACCCAGTGAAGCGCCAAGGGAGCAGTTTTTAGCAAACAAAATAAGAGACATTAGTCTGACTGTCACCTCACCCTCTCTCTCTTGGGGGAAGCAAAGGAATCATGGATAGTGGGAAGTGCAGACAAACTGCAAAACTTCTCTAATCCATTTAAGGCTAAATGCTTAAATGTCTCTCCTGTCTATATGAATCAGTTGCCTAGAAGGAGCAGAATATCCAATAAATGGAGAATTTTGATCACTATAATCATGATCACAATGACAAATCACAATGATGGCATGCAGACAATTCAAAGAACTGAATCGTGGGCTACTATGAACTCATTCCATGCTGAATAACTGCTGTTCTTTGTTGTCAGTGTCAGACACTAGTCAGGCTTTCTGCTCCCCCTCATTACATAACGTCCACATAACAAGGGAGCAGTAATACCCTCTACTCTCTCTTTGTGTCTGTATCTGCCATCTTTGATTTTTTTTATTGTTAGCACAATAAAAGATGCACATTTCTGTGGATAGAAAATCAACACAGGTAATCAGGCACTGGCCCTCAGCTTATGTGGAAAACCGTGTGGCTGCTCGTGCAAACCTTTAGGGTTTTAACCAGTGTTGTGCCAGTTAAAGTGCAGTTCATACACAAAAACATTGTCCGGTTAAACTAAGATCCCAGATCCTGAACAAATTAACAAGTTCAAATTAATTTGACAAATGGGTCAGCGGGCTAATAAACTAGTCTGGTCAAGTGGAGGCCTGTCGAGTGAAAATAAAAGTCCAACATCAACTGGTCATATCAGTGGTGGTAGCAATTTGAGCTTCAAATCATATACCTCAATATTCCGTCACGATATTGCAATAAGATTATTCCTGATGATTACACGCCACTTCGAATTACAAGTGTTTGTTTCGATATAGAACGATGTATAGTTCACAAAACATACATGTTTATGATGTAAAATTCATCTATGAATAAAATAGAATCAAAAGTTAAATCAATAATAACATGTAGAAAAATGTACTTCAAACACTAGGCAAGCTTATATATAACTAATAATTGTGATAAATATAACCTAATCTGTTATCATTCGAAAAATATTATTCGCTGTTCATGCCAATTGCTAACAAAACAACACGCACACTGCATTTATGGGCCAGTTTTCATTATAACATGATAGTAAGTGGTGGGCAATTTGAAATCAACGTGGGGGAAGTGAGTTTTAGACCTCTGTGATAGAGTTTATGCCTTGCAGTTAGTGATAGACCTGAGCCTGGTCTGTTCACTGACACAGTCTGGCATCTACCTAGTTCAGTTGGCTTTTTTTACATCACATGATCAAAGCCAGGAACTTTCTTTTTTCCCTTAGTACAACCTTACTACAAACGCCTGCTCATTACATTGCTCTTCTTAATCACATTTGCAATATATGTCTGTCCTCAATTTGAACATAGTAGTACTCATGCTGTCCCAATAATAAGGCAGCAGGTGCCTAACTTGCTTACCCAGGTGCATGCTTTCTGTAAAGTGATGATCTTATTCTTGTAAATAAGATCACGAGTCACAAGCAGCAGGGTAATTTAACATATAAAGAAACAACTTCTAACTCCAACTAACAACATTTGATCCTCTGTCAAAGTCCTCTTTTGGAACTTCAGTTCCATACACACACAAAATGAATGCATGTCGTGGATTAATGCATGTACTGCATTAATTTGGTATAGGTGCACACTTAACTGAACTTAACTGAAAGGCTCATACCAAAAACTTCTATCCAAGTTCCTTTGGACCATTAAGATTCTACCATATACCGTTGTGGCATAAAGTCTTGGAAACTTAATGGAAAATGGAACCTCTTCACTGGATACTTTTTGCACCAAAACCTGGACCACGTGTCACCTCATTTGTACATATACGGTACTTTTTAAAAGCAAGTGCTGTAAATACAAAAAAAAAACAAAAAAAAAACAGCAATTGCTACCTCAAGAGGCTAAGCTATTTGTGTGTGTGTATGTATGGGACAATATATGCATGTACCTTTTCTCAAGCCTGTCATCCCAGCCCAGAATCGCTGCCCCCACAGTGTGTTAATTTGCTCCATATGTCCTGGTTGAGATGCCTCCTGTAGCACAGCACCACTCCAAGTAATAAATACTGGCAGTAAACATGAGTGGATGCTTCTACTCGCTTTATAATTAGATCTCTCCATCATTTACTGCTGAGATCTTTGCCTTGCTGGAGGCTTTGACATGCATGTACAGTGTGTTCGAATTGTGTGTGAGGGAATTTTCCTCTGTGTGTGTGTAAACTTGTGTGTCGGTTGGTCTCTAAACATGTGCTTCTGGCCAGTGAGTCAGTGTTTGGGTGGCCACGTTTGTAAAATACTATACATAAAATGCTATATAAGATTTACATCCATTACTGTACTGGAACAAAAAAATGAATCATATAGAGACAGTGAAATATAATCAAACCTACATTGAATTTGTGTCAGAAGGAAAGATGCATGCCTCTAATTATTTCATTGTATCATGGTTTGGGACCGCTTCCATAAAACAAATGCTGGTTTGCTTTCACTAACTGCACGCAGAACTGTTGTTTTGGACAGGAAGAGGGAAGGAATAATATTAAGTATAACTAGACAGTTCACCTGTGGGAAATCGCAAGAATGATGCAGTGTGCTCTGTGCAGTCTATGATACTACAAGGCTATGATGATGTTACAAAATGCTACAAAAAATGTACGGAAGAACAGCAAACTATTGGCCCCATTTGGCTCCTATAGCTTTGCAATAGTGGGGCAATAGTGTGCTGTGCATTAGCACTGCATCGCAAATAAAGAATTTGTAGAAAAAGGCAATTTCACAGAAATTGCAGTGGTGCTACTGGTTTGAAGCATTTTAATTTGTTTGAATAGATTGAAAAAAAGATTGAAATAAGCTGAAGTTACACTGCGTTGCTGGCTTGAAGCAGTTGAAGTTTTATAAATAGCTTGTAAAGCGCATGAATTTATATGAACAAGAAGTTGAAGTGATTCATTGAAATTGACATGGATTTAAAGTTATTTGGAGAAAATATAAACAGACTAAAATGTACATGAAATAAAATGCGGTTGAATCAAAACGTTGACAATGTTTGTGGACAGACCTTTAAAATGTAAGCACACTAACAAATATTTGGGTGTAATGAACCTATTGGGTGTAATGTCAAGTACTGAGAGAAGGTTGTAACTAAAAGTATTCAGACAGTAATATTTTGTTGGAAATGTACCTTTAAAACTTGTTTCTGTTCACCCTAATTAGCTGATGTGAAGCAGGTGAGTGTGTATGTATGTTCTTGTATTTGTTGCAGTGTGAGGACCAACAATCGATATATACCCTATAGAACTCTATAGAGTGAGGACATTTTGACAAAGTAAGGACATTTTGGCTGGTCCTCACTTCTCTGAAGGGTTTTTTCGGGGTTAAGACCTGGTTTTAGGGTTAGGGTTAGAATTGGGTTTAGGTTGAGGTTAGGGTAAGGGTTAGGGTTAGGCATCTAGTTGTGATGGTTCAGGTTAGGGTAAGGGGCTAGGGAATGCATTATGTCTATGAGGGTCCTCACTTTAATAGAAGCACACACGTGTGTGTGTGTGTGTGTGTGTGTGTGTGTGTGTGTGTGTGGCACCTGCTGACTGGCAGTTACAGTAAAAATACAGAGAAAACAGCTCTGATGCACCATCCAAACAACTCACTGTAAAATGAAAACAGTAAGTCCTACTGAAAAACTGAACACGTTGTGAGCGTCCTGAGATCGTCCTGAACAACATGGCGTAAAATGCGCGGGGTGTCTTTACAAATATGGCCACAGGCGTGAGAGGAAACGTGGTTCAGTCGGCAGTTATAAAGGATTCCTAATGGGAGACTTACTGGTGTTTCTGTCACTCTGAGCCTTCTGCAGGAGCAGGGCCAGGTGAGTTGATTAGCTCAGCTCTCTGTTTCTCAGCAGTAGTGGCTGGACCTGAATTTGAGTTTTGGACCTTGAGTTTCTGTTAACGATAATTAACAACTACACCTGCCTGCTGTGCTATGTGCTGGGAAAACCCTTGTGCGGCAGTGACTTTGCTACAAACACATTCACAGTTCACAACCTTACTTTTCATTGCATTGACTTAAATTCATTTCCTGGGGACTTACTCTAATCTTAACCATAATTACTATTGCCCTAGTCCTAACCCTGACCCTAACCTTAACCCAATCCTAATCTCAGCCTAACTTTAAAACATGTCTTCACCTTAGTAGTTTATGTTATGGGCTCTTGATATTTGTCCCCATAAGGAAGACAAGTCCCCATAAAGTGACTGTGTAAACAGATTTAGGTCCCCACAACATAGGGAATACCAGGTACACATACATTTCTGCAGCATTGGAAGTGAGGACCCTCCTAAACATAATGCATTCCCTAGCCCTTACCTATACTGTGTGTATATATATATATATAGATTCATTGCACACAGGTTTGCATTGAATTCCATTCATTTAAATAGTTTAAACAAAGAATTATCCATAACTTCAACCATAACCAGTTAATGCCTAATCTTAATCTTAACCTAACTCAGTTCGAATTTTAGCCATAAACTTAACCAGTTTGAAGCAGAAATGAGGCAGAACCTTATTATTGAGGAACTGTTTAGATTTAGGAAAATGAATGGACTCTTAGTCCTGACCTGACGAATGTCCACATCCTGGCCAGGGAAGACAGATGGTTTGGAGGAGGAGTGAAGGAAGCCATCACTCAACAGAGGAGGTGAAATGACTGATAGACACCAACTATCAGACCCCTGCAATGCTGTCCTGAGCGCTCTTTCTAAAACGATCAACAGGCAAACACAGCACATCAATACGATCCTGCGGCTCCCTGCACTGAGCTTCATAGCCACTGCGTAGTTGTTTAATTCGTTCCTCTTGGAGGAGGAAGTCTGCACTGCCGGGGTCCAAGTCTCCAAACACCTTTCTGAAAATTCTGTCTCTCAGGTGACCTTAACGACCCTCATCCACACTCTGTCTCAGGTGAAACCAACCACCCGAAACTGGGAGGGTTTAACGATCTGCTTTGTTCAACTCATGCAAGTCCATTCACTTGCAGCTACTACAGAAGAAGACTCTGACCTGGATGACAAATCTTCACAGACATCTACATACTGTTATTTCTAATTAATATTAAGAGTACGACAGTGCAGTGTGGCATCATGTGATTGATGGCATTTACCCGGTCGTATTCACAAAGACTGTTGAGGTGGATATTTATGTGAGAATTATTGGGTATGTGGAAACGGATTGATTGGCTTTATCATTTAAATTTACAATGCGCACAGCTGTATCAACAACCAGGAGAGAAAGACGAGGAAACACTGGTGAGTGAGTGATGAAAAGGTGATGGGGAGATGTGATGATGTTCGATACACATACACTCCATATTAGAAGAGCTGATCATGAACTAGAAGGGAGGTTTGAAAATTGAATATGAGGGTGCAACACAAGGTAACCTGGGGATTCCAGTCCTGTGTGTGTTTTTATCTCATATAGTTTTTTGCAGTGCTTCAAGACAACAAAGAAGGAATGGACGTAAACATTAAATTGTGCAGTGATTACCATATCAGAAGGAGCCTACTGTATATTGCTACCATTTCATCCAAACTAGGATCTGAACTGATCCTATCTTATAGTAACATGAAAAGAAACACATGGGAAACACAATATTTCACTGTAATGTCCAACGTCCCTCAAGTATACTGATACGTAATCAGATATCCCCACCATTGTGTTCGTTAATAATTGCTTTTTTTTTGCATATAAAATGTTTCCACAAGAATACAAGCAAGGATTTGAATAACAAAAAAAAGGTTCCTTCCATTAAAAACAACACAGGAGCATCATTGAAATGTTTGGATCAGAGCGCCATCTAGTGGTACAAAGATTAGTGCCATCCTTTGAAATCTCTAGATGCACACTGACTGCACTTAGAATACAGTAATCCACAGCTCGCACCGCACTTGGCAGGACTCAACTGTACTGGTAATGTGACATTATGTTGAGAGAGAACTAAAAGCATGTTTTACACCCGTTTTTTATTAATCAGAACTTCCCTCTGCCCCACTGACAGTGATGCACCACTGTACCATAAGCAGTCACACAAAGGGGTCATCATCATTGTTTGCTCAGTACCTTTATTATCTTCAGTAAATAGACAATCACATGGATTTTAGCTGTGTCACAAATGTGTAAGAAGTCACAAAATACTTCACAAATAGCCCAAATAATGAAATGAAAAGGGAATTATTAAAACGTACCCACATTTAAGGCCCTGGCTGTAAGAATTAGTGACATTGCAGAATGCAAAAAGTAGAGATTGTCAGGGAACTGTGATGACGTCCACACATCAGAAAGGATGCAAATACTCTTTCCATTTACCTACTTCCTGCCATTTCCTCCTTCTTTTTTTGATAGTTTATGCATCGGGTTTATGTGGAAACCCTTCATATGTGTAGTAGGCTTCTGCTTGAAAACATGAAATGCTGTCTACCAAACTACCGGCATCACCGACTTCTTTACTGACCATTTGCAGTTAGAGTACCATTTGTTGTAGAGCTCCGGGTGCCCACACACAGAAATCATAATTTTCTCCTCCATTTTGAGCGAATACACCTGTCACCTGAAGAAGCTCAGCGCTGATTATGGTCATCGCATAATCACATCACGTGAATTCTTCTGGCCGTTTGGCAGTATGATGGCATAAATGGTTTCAGAGTCCATTTTCGAATGCAGAATCATAACATTGTCAGCGATAAAAGAAAAACAAAAGTTAAACACTGCAGCTTTAAAGCTGTAAAAAAGATGGGTTAACTGCATAGGTCAAATTCACAAAAAGAAAAAAAATGTGTGTGCAAATAAAACAAATTCAAATTCAGACGTGAAAGCAAAACACTGCTACACTGAGAAAATCAGATTCGTGTGGGGTTGACAATGTTTGAAAGTAACAGACATTATTTTATATGTACAAGTTACGCACTACACCTTTTAGTCGGTTGTTTTTTTCAAGGAGGTGACAACTCTTCCTCCTCCATCTGACACAGAGTCGCAGAGCAGTTCAACCCGACCCAGAAGCCAGGGTAGAGGGGTTCTGTGAATGTGGAATAGAAGGTGTGGAGGTGGGTCAGTGTGTCAGAGGAGACTCTGTAGAAGGACAGAGTGCCTGCAGGCCAGTCCAGATACACTCCTACTCTGGTAGTGTCCAGGGGGTGGAACCATATGTTTGTTATAATTTTATTATGCCAACCATAGTACCCATCATCAGTACACTCCAGACACCAGGACTTGTCATTCCACCCAAAACAGCAGTCAACCCCTTTCCCACTCCTGCTGATCCCTCTGTAGGACACTGCAACCCAAACCCGTCCCTCCCACTCCACTTCCCAGTAACAGCGACCAGTCAGACCTTCTTTGCACAGCAGCTCAAACCAACCGGAGAATCTTTCAGGGTTATCTGGGTACAGCTGTTCCTCTCTCCTTCTTGTCACTCCCTTGTTATCATCAGACAGGATGAGGTCTCTGTGTGCTGTGTTCGGGTCCAGTGTGAGTTCACAGGCATCTGATGGAAGCAACAAGTCACTTCACAACCAGCTGTTTCATCAAGAAGCTGTGTCCCCCTCATGAACTTTCAGGTTCGCAAACAACAACAAAGAATTATGATCAAGTCAACATATACTTACATTTCTGAAGGCCAGATTTCAACCAGCACACTACAGGCTCAACCCTTGAAAAAGAGAAGGAGTTAAGCAATTTTTAACCTTCCATTTCAGAGATTTCTCATAAATCATTTGCACCTTTAAATGAGGGTCCTTAAAGGGATAGTTCAGGCATTTATTTGAAGTACGGTTGTACTGACACAATGTCAAACAGCTTAGGACACGGACTCTAACTCTCACTGAAAACATACACTACCAGTCAAACGTTTGGACACACCTTATTTTTGTTTATTTTATTATTTACATTGTAGATTCTCACTGAAGGCATCAAAACTATGAATGAACACATATGGAATGATGTAGCAAACAAAAAAGTGTGAAATAACTCTAAATACTGTATGTTTTATATTTTAGATTCCTCTAAGTAGCCATCCTTTGCTTTGTTGACAGCGCTGCAAACCCTTGGCCTTCTCTCAATGAGCTTCATGATGTAGTCACCTGAAATGGTTTTCACTTCACACGTGTGCCTTGTCAGGGTTCATTTGTGGAATTTCTGCCTTATTAATGCAGTTGGGACCATCAGTTGTGTTGTGCAGGAGTCAGGTTGGTTCACAGCTGACAGCACTATTTGACAACTGAATTCATATTATGGCAAGAACCAATCAGCTAAGTAAAGAGAAATGACAGTCCTTCATTACTTTAAGAACTGAAGGTCAGTCAGTCCGGAAAATTGCAAAAACTCTGTATGTCTATGATATTTGTAAACTGCTCCCTCTTCTGGCCAAAGTCCAGAGGGAAAATCTGTGTTTTTAACCTGCAGGGACACAGGAGTAGCTGGTTTACTACTGACAAATTGGATAAGTTTGAGTCACTCAGGAAAATCCAAATAAAGAATTTGGGCAACTGTGGGTCGATGGTAGAGCAGGCTGTCTAGCAGCTGGAAGGATGTGGGTTTGATCCCTGGCTTTTTAAGTTCACATGCCAATGTGCCCCTGGGCAATACACCTCACCCCAGAATTTTCCTGATGGCTGTGTCGACATTGTGTGAATGAGGAATGAGTATGATGGTTGTATTACAGAAAAAGAGTTAAATATGTGGTGTAGTATGAAGCAGCTTTGAGTGGTCACCAAGACTAGAACAGAGCTATATGAATGCAGACCATTTAAGTCATTTGGACTTAATGTTGAGGCAGCAGTGGATCAACAGCTTGTGAACTCTGTTTCATGAGTGTGCGGTTTACAAATTTAAGCGTACAGCTGGACAGTGATGTCTAGCAGGGAGGTTGGCAAAGTCTGCTGACAATGTGTCAACACCTCATAACACCACACTTAAAAGTGCAAAACAAAAACCCGAATTATCCCTTTAACCCAACACCGTGACGGGAGCAATATGTGCATTCTTGCTTTCCATACTTCAGAGTGTCCAATCTCCACTGTGGGTCCTCCAGTCCAGCAGACAGGCTCATCACTCCAGAGTCTCCTGGATGATTGTAGCTCAGGTCCAGTTCTCTCAGATAGGAAGGGTTGGAGCAAAGAGCTGAGGCCAGAGAGGCGTAGCCTTCCTGTGTGACCAGACAGCCTGACAACCTACACACAGGCACACAACCACACAGACTTGAGATCAGATTGTTTCTGCCCACTTTTGAACAACATTTATACTTTTAATGAGGCTAATTCAGGAATTCTGACCTGAGGGTTTCCAGTGTACACTGAGGACATCCCAGTCCAGCAGCGAGAGCTCGAACTCCAGAATCCTGCAGGTCATTGTTGCTCAGGTCCAACAGTTTCAGACAAGATGACTGTGAGCTGAGAACTGAGGCCAGAGCTTCACAGCTTATCCATGACAGCTTGCACAAGTTCAGCCTTAAAGAGCATGAAAACCGATTAAACACTGCATCTCCAATTTTGGTTGCATCCTATTTTTTTGACTTGAAAGACAAAAGTCACACACAGCGGCTTTAAACATGTTGACACTTTGCTGTGGTGTTGTGAAATCATTAGCAGCAGTAATGTTGATTCATTACTTTATGATTTTTAAGGACCAGTTCACTCAGATGACAAAAGAAAATCAAATGTACCCTGAATATTTTTTGTTGTATTTCTCTGTGTGAATTTGTGCTGAATGTGTTTCTGTTAGGTCTGTCATACTTCTAAGAGAAATTCAAAATTGCTGGGAAAGTGCTTGTGCATATACACAACAGGCACTGCATTAAACAAAGATATTAATTAAATGCAGATACTCCTCTTTTGCTGGCCGAGAGCAAATCTTTGTTTGGGTTGTTTTGGAATTTAAAGAACTCTTAAGTTTGTATGGATTGAGTGGATTTTGTGTGTATATTTCTGTTATGAATCTGCCTTGGTTGTCTTGTTTTGTAGTTTCACCCCTGATCTATATTGTCTTGTTTTCCTTCCAGTTTTAGTTTGTAGTTATCTGCCTTGTGCATCACATCATGCCACAGCTTTAGTTCTTGTCTTTGTTTCCCTGATGAGATTCACCTGCCTTGTTGGGTAACACCATGAGACAGCAAAGGCAATGAAAAATTATAAAACCACATAAACCCAGGGGCTGAACCAGTTCATTTGATGTTGGTTTGTAAAATGACAGTACCTGCAAGTGGTACTCACAGCATTAGGTTCTAACCTGAGAGACTCAAGTGTACAGTGCAGACTGTCTAGTCCAGCACAGAGCTGCTTCACACCTCCATCCTGCAAGTCGTTGTTACCCAGGTCCAGTTCTCGCAGAGTAGACCATCCAAAGCTGAGAACTGAGGCCAGAGCTTCACAGCTCCTCTCTGTGAGGTTACAGTCACTCAATCTGAAAAATGTGACAAAAATAAACATGCCTGGCCAAAAAGTCGTGACCTGGATTTAACTAGGCAAATAGGTAAGAGCCTCCTATTGTATAATTACTGTGTGGGTGATTATCTTTCAGCTGGCAACAAGTTATTTAACCCCAACTGATGCAATGAGTAGCTTCTCATTTCTTTAACAACCATGTGGAAAGACACATCCTGTGGCCGTGGAAAAGATGTTAGTCTGTTTGAGAAGGGTCAAATCATTGGCATGAATGAAGCAGAGAAAACATCTAAGGAGATTGTAGAAGCTACTAAAACTGGGTTAAGAACTGTCCAGTGCATTATTAAAAACTGGAAGGATAGTGGGGAACCATTGTCTTTAAGGAAGAAATGTGGTGGGAAAAAAAATCCTAAATGATCGTGATCAGCGACCACTTAAATGTTTGGTGAAATCAAATGATAGAAAAACAACAATAGAAATCAGGGCTATGTTTAATAGTGAAGGTAAGAGCATTTCCACACACACAGTGTGAAGGGAACTCAAAGGATTGGGACTGAACAGCTGTGTAGCCTTAAGAAAACCACTAATCAGTGAGGCCGGTAGAGAAAAAAGGCAATGCCACAAATTTTTTTGTGATGTAGCAGGTCTGTCAGAATATCTTGATTTGTCTGCAATGAGAGGCCCAACAGGAAACGGAGGAACAAATCCAGGTGTCCTTCTTGACTCTCCAAGGCCCTGTTGATTGCAGTTCTATAGACCTCTGTTGGAGTTGTTTTGTAGAAAAGCGTCCACAGACTTTTGGAAGTAGACTGGGCTTCGGCCATCACATTCTTGCTGTTGTTAATGAGCGATAACTGCACATAAAAAGCTGCCAGAAACTCCTGAATGCTCAGATGGATGAAACTAAACATTCTGCCTTTGGACTTGTCCTTCTTCTTCCTGCCCTCCCTTCTGAAGATCTGTGTGAACACTCCAGAGTACACAGAAGCTTCACTGAGGTCAATTCCACTTTCTTTTAAGTCTTGCTCATAGAAGATTATGTTGGATGATCAATGGATGATGGCACGGGCATATTCCAAGATGAGAATGCCAGGATTCATCAGGCTCAAATTGTGAGTCCAGACCTTAACCCCACTGAGAATCTTTGGGATGTGCTGGAGGAGGCTTTGCACAGTGGTCCGACTCTCCCATCATCAGTACAAGATCTTGTCGAAAAATTAATGCAACACTGGACGTAAATATATCTTGTGACATTGCAGAAGCTTATTGAAACAATGCCACAGCGAATGTGTGACGCAATCAAAGCCGACAAGTGTACATTCCAACTTCCCTTTGCTGAGATTGTGGTGGGGCTGAATTGAAAACGGGAACTTTATTCTCACTATACAGCCAAAATTGCACAAAAAAATTATGTCAGACTTGGGTTGATCAGAATCAACTAGTAGAACACTAATGCAGGGCACCAGAGGTGTTGGCACTAGATCTAGCAGCAAAAATAGGGGATGATTAAGGATTATGGAATGTAAGAGTAAGAGGTGTGTCAGAGTAAAACAGCTTGACTTGTCCGTCTGAGTTAGTGTCACATCATTTTGTCAAAAGCTTGTTTTGACTAGATTTTTTTCAAGTTAACAATGAATGTGAGCATGTTGTAGAAAAGGCGATTGTAGGACGATAAGGGCTTTAACCTTAATGTACTGCCACAAAGACAACAAACATGATGATGAAAGAGTCACATCAGTAGTTACTTTGAAAATATGAAATGAAAGTGAGCTGACCTGAGTGACTGAACTCTGCAGCGTGGGCTCTCCAGTCCAGCAGAGAGCAGTATAACTCCAGCATCATCAGGATTGTTGCTGCTCAGGTCCAGCTCTCTCACTTTAGACTCTTCAGAAGCCAGAACCGAAGCTAAGGCTTTGAAGCATCTCTCTGTCAGATTGCAGCCACTCAGCCTGAAGAATATTAATGGAGGATGTTTAAAAAGAAAAAAATAATTATTATTATTATTTGAACCAACAAAACACATTTGATACTCTTAATGTTATACATCTACCTACAGGTATGTAGTGGACTCTTGAAACACTGGCAGCAGCCTCAGAAGACCGTTCTCTGAGGGACAGTATTTCTTTAGGTCAAACACATCCTGCTTTTTGTTTGAAGACAATAGGATGAAGATCAGAGCTGACAGCTCAGCAGGAGAAAGATATCTTTTAGCAATATTTCCCAAGTTCAAGTACTCTTGAATCTCCTCCACTAGAGAATGATCATTGAGCTCATGCAGACAGTAGATCAGGTTGAAGCTTCTGTCTGGAGATGGATTCTCCTTAAGTTTGGTTTTGATGTACTGGATTGTTTCTTGATTACTGCTTAGACTAATTTTTTTGTGATGTAGCAGGTCTGTCAGAATATCTTGATTTGTCTGCAATGAGAGGCCCAACAGGAAATGGAGGAACAAATCCAGGTGTCCTTCTTGACTCTCCAAGGCCCTGTTGATTGCAGTTCTATAGACCTCTGTTGGAGTTGTTTTGTAGAAAAGCATCCACAGACTTTTGGGAGTAGACTGGGCTTCGGCCATCACATTCTTGCTGTTGTTAATGAGCGATAACTGCACATAAAAAGCTGCCAGAAACTCCTGAATGCTCAGATGGATGAAACTAAACATTCTGCCTTTGGACTTGTCCTTCTTCTTCCTGCCCTCCCTTCTGAAGATCTGCGTGAACACTCCAGAGTACACAGAAGCTTCACTGAGGTCAATTCCACTTTCTTTTAAGTCTTGCTCATAGAAGATTATGTTTCCTTTCTCTAGCTGGTTAAAAGCCAGTTTTGCAAGTGACTGGATGTAGCGAATGCTCTTCTTTGTGCCGTACTTCTCTTTTGTCTGTCTCATTTGAAAAGCCAGGAATTCTGTGTACATCTCAGTCAAAGTCTTGGGCAGCTCGACTTCCTCACTGCTTTTCAACACGTCCTCCAGCACTGTAGCAGTGATCCAGCAGAAGACTGGAATGTGGCACATGATATGGAGGCTTTGTGACGCCTTAATGTGTGAGATGACTCTTCTCGCATGCTCATCATCGCTGAATCTCTTGGTGAAGTAGTCCTCCTTCTGCTGGTCAGTGAACCCTCTCACCTCTGACACCATGTCAACCAACTCCATTGAGATCTGGTTGGCTGCCGCAGGCCGTGTGGTTATCCAAAGACGAGAGGATGGAAGCAGGGTCCCTTTGATGAGGTTCACCAGCAGTCCCTCTATCCTTGTTGACTTTGTCACATCAATCACAGTTTTTTCTTTGGCACTGAAGTCGAGTTGAAGACGGTTCTCATCTAGTCCGTCCAACACAAAGAGGAGTTTAAATTTACTCTTCTCAAAGTTGCTGTTTCCAGACCTCTGTAACGCTGTGAAAATGTGATTCAGTGTATCCTCTTTGATATCTTTGGTTTCCCAGATACATTTGTGGATGAATTTGGAGAGGCAAAACCGTTTTCCCTTCAGTAAATTCATCTGGCGGAAGGTGAAGGGGAATATGAGATGCACATCCTGATTGCTTCTTCCTTCAGCCCAGTCAAGGATGAACTTTTGTACAAGAAATGTTTTCCCAATCCCTGCAATCCCAGTGGTCAGCACAGTCCTTATGGGTATGCTTTTTCCAGAGGGGTGTTTGAAGATATCAGTGGGTTTAAACGACGTCTCTATCGCAGCTGTCTTTCTTGATGCCATCTCAATCTGACTGAATTCATGTACTCTGCTGTTTTGCAAGTTACCTCCGTCTGCAATGTAGAGCTCTGTATAAACGTCAACGAGAAGTTTTTTATCCTGCGGATCTGACATTCCCTCCTGAACACACATAAAGCGGTTCTGAAGATTGGACTGGAGAGTTTGTTGGTATGACAGGATTGGCTGGGGAGGCTTTGGTACTGGCATCGTGAAATCTGTGTAAAGTGACAAAAACAAGAGACAAGGCAGACAGTAGCTAATATTGTAGTTTAAGTCTCAGGCAATTCCACATAATGCAACATTGGTGCTAAAATAAATTATTGTACATGTACCCTTTATGTACATGTGGTAATGATGATGAGGTTGTGTAGTATATAGGATCCTTTGAAAACACAATTGAATAACCTCAAATGAACTATGAACTGTTAAATATTAAAGACATTATTTCTTTCAATAGGAGTTCATCATCACTGCTGAGTAATCACAGTGTTTGAATCAAAAAGATAAAGAAAAGGTGTGAAAGATCAAGTAGTAATACAGCAGTGTTCTGACAAGCTGTCTGTAACAATCTGTGTCTGTAACAAGAACAGATTATGAAACTCTGGAGAAAGAAGAAATTCAAAAGTTAACAACCATCCCCCAGAGAAAAGGCTCAAAAATCCTACTTAACAAAGGACACGAGTGGCACAAACTTGTAGATGCAGGTGAAACCCAGTACCCAAGTAAAATGACCAACGTATACACTTCCAAAATTGCAAATCAGTCCAAACAAAGTCCAAATAACAGCCATGTTTCCAAAGTATACAAATTCTGAAAATGCACACAACAAAAAGTAAATGTTGAAATAATCTTCAATGTCTATAAATAAAAGTCAATTCTAACTTTAATATACACTCTCTGGCCACTGTCCTACTGCTTGTTAGCACAAAAATGCAATCACATGGAAGCAACTCAATAAAGTCATGTAGAGATGGTCATGGCTGAAGCTTAAATCAAGTATCAGAATGGGGAGGAAAGGTGAACGTGACATGTCAGTCAGTGCCGGAGGAGCTAGTCAGACATGTGACACATGACGCACAGTATGCTGATTTTCACATATAACCAACTCCCTGTTTACAAGGACTCTTGTTTTGCTGTCCCGGCTGTCCCACCCAATCACTTATTCATTCATTCATCGTGAACCAGGGTCTTCCTGCTGCGAAGGCAACAGTGCTAACCACTACACCACTTTATGATCCTCGTAATTTAAAAAATGCACAGGAAGTCAAACATGGCAGCTAATCAAATAAAAGCCTTACCTTCAGTCTGACTGTCTATAGCAACAAGGTGAGGAGGCACAGCCTGCGATGAAGGTTTCTCTGCACTAACACCAACATCTCTAACATCTGTTCCAGAGAGAGAGATGTACTGTTAAATTAAAGATATGTTACAGGAACTGCAGCACTCGTTCAGTGGTTTACAGATTTTGACCTTGCGATGTTGAGGCGATCGTCGATAATCGCTGAACAAGATCATTTCTGTTGATCTTGATTAAAACCCCTCTGGTGACCTCCAGAGCTCCACGAAGGTCATAGAACTGCACCATCTGAGCAACGGTGTCCTGTCTATCGGCCTTCTCCAGCCTGGCCACAGGAATGGCTGGGCAGGGATCATGGTGTGGGATGATTGTGTGCACAATATCCACCTGCTGGATCAGCCATTTCAACTGCTTGAATTCATCTTCCCTCAAATCCTCCAGTATTAACCACAGCGTCTCCTTAAGTGTGGTCATTGTGATTTACAAAGCGGCTTTTTTTTTTTTTACCTAAAAGAAAGTGTTTTTTTTTTTGTTTTTTTTTTAAATTTTTCGAAGGTTATAGATAAATCTAATGTTTAGATGGTCAGTATATGGCCAGCCAAATTACTTACATGCTCAAAAGATGACTGAAAAACCACATCATGCTCATTTCCACATTTCATCAGGACCATGAAAGACATGAAAGTGATGGGTGCTCCTTTTCCTCCTGTTTGCCTGCACTGGTCTGCTAGCAAGAGTTACCCTAATATTAACCACATGTTATATTAGTCTTTAAGACATATTGTTGTCATGTAAAAGTGAAATATCACTTACCCTCTTGACTGACTCTTGATGACAATGATGTGTGTGTCTTACAAATGGGGAACTCATCGCAGAGAACGTTATTTCACAACACCGGGGATTTGGTAAAAGGAACAAAACTCAGCACTGGAGCAGAAACATACATCATCTCAAACACTTCCCTGAAGGTCCTGTGTACAGGACTTAGTGACATCTAGAATACCTTTTGGAAAAAAAGTATAACATGGCAGACTCTTTGTTCGAGGGCCTGCTCTGGCTCTGGAGTCATTTCAGTGTAAGGACGTAACAACAAATCATTTTCTAATGTTCAGGTGATATTTTATAAATGAAACATTAACATAGTAATTCAATTTCAGTTCCTAAATTCAATATACACCTTTATATAGACAGATTTGAACAATCTTTTTGTTTTTTCTTATGATGGTGTTGCTGGATATTATAACACGGTAAACAGAGACTGTGGTAAAGGTCCACACAAAAGGTTATTAAAATATATAGACCGTGTATGTAAAGAAAAGTGTACGGTAGTCAACAGCCCAGTTAACCAGATTATGGTTGGCTAATTTCCACTGGCTTTTATGTGCACAACTACTTTACTTTGAATAGAGCAACTTCCCACACTTTCCACAGCGACTGGATTTTTTTTTTTTTTTTTTTTTTTTTAAATCATGACATGCTCATTTGACACATGCAGTAATGTGTCAGTCGCTGACAGAGCTATTTGTTCTTCCTCAAACAGACCACACATTTCAAGAAACACACTTACCTGGTGACAGTCCAGTTCAGCCCCAGAGTCAGATAATGAAAAGTTTGAATGTACATTTCCTAAACTATGCAAAAACAAAACAACAATTAAAAAAATGCAATGCTTTTAGTGTCATTAAACAGTGTCATTTAATTAGATTCATAATAAACATATTTATATTTAAGCCTATAAGGAGGAGTTTTATATGCCAGGTGCTCTTTGTCACTTGGGCTCCTCCTTTACACATTTTGGCACATACTCAGGAAACCGGTTTAATCCAAGGTTTAGACAGATGTTTGACCAGTGGGAAAGTGTTTTGGAGTCAGATGACTCTGCCATGCACTATGGGTTTTCATCGGCTTCAGCTCCAATCAAGTGAATTTGCAGGAACCCAGAGAACCCACTCATATTCCAGCCGTTAGCCATGAATATTTTTAGCAAACCTTAACTTTTACAACTTAATATTTTTACTTTATCAGTGACTTTAAATCACTCCCTCACTGTTGAGTTTGTAGAAGAGACCGATGTAGAAGATACAAAACAGTAACAAGAGGAACATTGTCACTGAGCTTCAGTGTGGTGGTGTTTTCTTCTACTTTGTCCAACCCGTTTTGTGGTTGATGCATTTGTGACGTCACGTTTCAGACACGGGTTACACCACGGACAGAGAAACCATTATTTATCACCTTATTTTTGTGTAGGTTAAATCAGGTTCAAAGACATACATTCATTTTTGTGTGGAAAAAGGTTTAATGTGGAGCCAAAGTCCACGTAGGTTACGACTAAGTCAGGCATTAAAGATTATCTCCAACGATAGTTTTTTGCTCTGTTTGTTTGCATTTTTTTCCCATGTTCACTAATGTTTTCTCATTTTTTTGAAAGGCGCTGGAAGAATAAAGTTAAATGCTCCAACATACAGTACACATGGTAAAGTCCATTGTTCTGCTGAGCTTTAGCTGTACAGTATCGAGTTCAAGAGCAGCTTTTAACATAACACACAAGGCTAAGCATTGCGAGGTTTGACAACAGTTGACACAAACGTGTGGCGAGAAAAGCCGAAACATACAGCATGTATTGTGCAGTATATATGTGCAGTAACGACAGTAATACAACAACCGCCAAAGGAGGATGGATTTTTTTTTGATTTTAAACATTCACTTTGACATCAATGATTTACAAGGCCTTTTCAGAATTAAAAAATCAACAGCGCCAACAACACCGACATAAAAAAAAAATGCTTGATTTGACTGATCTCAAAAGTGATGTAAGAAATGGCTTCAATTACCAACAACATTGAATCAAATTGTGTCACAGCCCGAGGACAGTACCTGTCAGGAAATCTGCTTCAAGTGTTTCCTGCTGGCAGACAGAGACACGAACAAGGGTGAAAATATAATCTCTACTTCATAGAGGTGATCCTCAACCAGAGGCATTTATATCAGTATCTGACACGTCAGTACGTGTAATGTAATATTTGTTATATCAAAACACATCAGCCTGTATGAAACACTATGAATCAAAGCAAATATCACTGTGCAGCGTGGGTGTGTGCGCAAAGAGGTGTGTTTATGAATACAAGGCGTGCATATAAAAATGCACACATTTTCAGACCAGGTTTGGCAGGGTTTCCTATTTTTTTTCCTACCACATTGTTACACAGAGGTTTAAGTGGTGAGTGTAATTATAATCTTGTCACCGCTACATAACTTAATTTTTCAATAGTCTGGTTCCATTGAAATGAACTGAATTTTCAAAACAAAGGTAAAGAAAAGTACAGTAATATGTGTTTTCCAGTGTGTAAGATTTATGAGGTAGAAATTGATATTGAACAACTCATAAGTACTATTTGTGTAAGTGGATGAATAAATTATTTGTTTTTTTGTAGCCTAAGGAAAAAGGTTTTTTTTTTATATTACCTTTTAGAAAAGGCCCTTGCTTTACGGAGAACACCATACAGTGCCGCCACAATAAAACTTCTGACATCTGATGTTGAGCTGCAGTGTTGGTGCCGTGACACCAGTACGAGTAGTGACAATAGGAGTTTGAGGAGGTGGTAACATTGCTTTTTAAAGGCTCACAAATCATTTACTCATGTGTCACAAAGCGCCAGAACCAGTCAGACCAGTCTGACTCCACATTCCGACAGCGAAGTTAGCAACTAAAAAAAGTATTTTTTTTTAAAATAAGTATTCATTACTCTTAACTGCATTTTCTTGGGAAACGCATGTGTTCTACAAACCCCAATTCCAATAAAGTTCCGATATTGTGCAAAACAGAATGTGAGTAAAGTACAGAATACAATTACTTGCAAATCCCTTTCAAGCAATGTTCAATAGAATACACTACACACGATATTTAATGTTCAAACTAATAAACTTTATTGTTTTTTTGTTTTTGTTTTTTTTACAAATATTCATTCATTTTGAATTTGTTGCCTGCAATCCATTCCAAAAAAAAAGCTGGGACAGGGGCAACAAGACTGGGAAGGTTGAGGAATGCTCAAAGAACATCTGTGTGGAAAATTCCACAGGTGAACAGATTAATTAGAGTGTCATGATTGAGTAAAAAAGGAGCATGTCTCTCATTCACAAGCAAGGATGGGGCGAGGTTCACCTCTCTGTGAGCCACTGTGTGAGCAAATAGTCCAACAAGAACAATGTTGGTCCACTTATAATTGCAACGAATTTAGGGATTCTATCATCTACAGTCCACAGTATCAATACAAGATTCAGAGAATCCAGAGAAACCTCTGCACCGAAAGTAGTCCACATTTTAAATTGTTTTTGGAAATCATGGATATTATGTCCTAGGAGCTTAAAAGGACAAGGACCATCCAGATTGCTATCAGCTCATTTCAAAAGCCAGTATCTGTGACGGTATGGTGGTGTGTTAGTGCCCATAATGTATGGACCAATAATGCTGAAAGGTGCAGTACATACAGGTTTTGGAGCAGCGTATGCCGCCATCCAAGTGACGCCCGAGCTTATTTCAGCAAGACAATGCCAAGACACTTTCTGCTCATGTTACGATAGCGTGGCTTTGCAGTAAAGTGCACAGTAGAGTGTTGGTACTAGACTGGCCTGCCTGGCATTTTCTCCATTGAAAATGTGTGGCGTATTATGAAGCATAAAATAAAATAATGACCCCAGTCAAGTGACCCCAGTCACTTGAGCAACTGACGTTGTACATCAAACAACAAAGATTTCCACCTACAAAGCTTCCTGTGCTCAATTCCCAAATGCTTACTGAGTGTTGTTAAAAGGAAAGGTGATGTAACACAGTGGTAAACATGTCCCTGTCCCAGCTTTTTTTTTTTTTTTGGAAAGTGTTGCAGGTGTCAAATTTAAAATGAAGGAATATGTGCAAAAAAACAATAAGGTTTTTCAGTTTGAACATTTAATATCTTGTCTTTGTAGTGTATTCAACTGAATTTAGGTAAAAAAAAAAGGAATTGCAAATCGTGTTCTGTTTTTATTCGCGTTTTACACAACAATTTCATTGGAACTGAGGTTTGTAGTCAAATATGTGTGTATCTTGAGATTGTTGTGGTCATAGTCTTGGCAGTATCGTTACCAACATGTACAAAACAGGGGAATTCCACTTTTTTTTTTTTTGCACGCTGCGTGCCTGCATCTACAGTATGTATCCATCCTCACAAAGTGGTCGTCGAGCTTTGTGCATCGAGTGTTGTGCGTAATCGGTGGGACTGTGTGTGACAGTGCGTGTGTACGAGGCTGTGGACAGCATGTCTGTATCTGGTAGACATCAGGTTGTACAGCAGAGGGTTGACAGCAGCGCTGAGGTAGTAGAGGACTGAGGACACCAGATTGAAATACTGAGACAGATAGTATAAAAAATACAGTTGTGTTGCGTTGTGTGTGTTCTTGTATGGGTCAGTGGGTGGCACAGCTGCAGTCGAGCGTGTGCGGCCGAGTGTGTCGTTCTGTGAGTTCACACACCCTCCGTGTGCGTTATGTGTCGTGGTGTTAGTATTTGTGTCTCTACTATCTGTATATTTGCTCCGATGTGTGTTAACACGTGCTGGATCATTGCGTATCTCAGTGTGTGCAGTTGCACGTGCATCGGTTTCAATGCCAGGGTCTAAGTGTTGTGCACGCTCAGTGTTTTTGTGGTGCACTCCGGTGTGTGATATAACAAGAGAAGAATGTAAGTGTTCGCGTGTTCCTATGTCATTAGTGTGGGGGTCGACTTTGACTCTGGTCCTGCCACAGGTGTCACACAATATGTCGCCTCTCCCTGCGTGAGTATGTGTGGTCATTTCTCCAGCGTGGGAGAGACTCTGCGGGTGTGTGTCTGAGCTCGGAGGACTATCAGGAAGTGTGTCCATATCTGATTGCAAGTTTGTGTCCATGTAAGTTTCCTGTCTTTCAGTGCCAGTGCTCAGAGAAAGGGAGAATATGGTCCGACCAACATGGAAGGGCAGCCAGCACAGGACAAACGCCAAGACAATCACTCCTGAAGGAGACGAAGAGACACGAGAAGAACATGGGAAATGGACATTAGAAGCATAAATGCATTAGCTATTTCTTCATTTCTTAAACTAAGCCCCCATTCAAGTCTGGTATTAACATCTGTCCTCAGTGATCCCATCACATGTAGCCAGAGTTTAAAAAGACTGTTCACACCTGACATTAGAATACATCCTGGATGCATCTCCTTTAACCACATATGGTCAGATTCTCTGCATTCTCTGCACTTTATTCAAATACACGCTGCCACCACATCTGTTTGTGAGAACAGACATGTCTGACTTTTATAGATGTGTCTGATGTGGACATGCAAGAGTGAAGAAAAGAAAAAAAATAATCTGGAGTGAATCAAAGCTCCACTCATGCTGCTGCAATAGGAAATAAGATGTTAGCCAGTAGATCGAGAAATCATGTGACAATCATTATTAAAATTGTGGCAGAACATAACGTATGGATGCTGATCAGGGTAAGAAAACTGCGAAACGGAGTATGTCAGCTGAGAAGGTGTCCTAAGGAGAGATCAGAGACGATCTGCACATGATCGAATGACTCAGGAAGGAGGTTACTACCACGTCTAAAAGGGATCGGAAAGCTAGTGATTTATTTAAAGAAGAAATAGACGACATTCGTATCCCTGTTTGGTCATTGCTGTGAAGACACGGTAGTAGCATCCCTGCATCAAAACGCATTCTTGGATATGCAATGATGCAGTTCTTTGTGAAATAAGTTAAGGCTAAGAGCATCAATGAGAGATAACTAAGGAATCAAATTTAAAGAGAGATGGTGTCCTTTTTTTGTATCACCATTATTGTGACAAGTTTAAGACAGAAAGCTTCCTGACAAATGTAAATCACTAAAATATGTAACTATATAAAACAAGCAATATGATCAAGCTACCAGAAAAATGAATACACCATAACATCAACAGTTACATAAGATCAAGAAACATTCCTGCAGTTTACAAGTAGAGAACCAGAGAGTTTTACTTCTTTTGAAGAGAAAGATTTGAGACTTTGAGATTTTCTATGACAGAAACTAGCTTTGACAACATGTCTGGTATTCCTTGTGTTGCGTGGACTGAAATCTCTTTACACAGTCACAGTATGTCCATAAGGAGACAAAAATCAAGTCCCCATAATGTAAATTACTAAATTTTAAGGTGAAGACATGTTTTAAAGTTAGACTGAGGTTAGGGTTAGGTTAAGGTTCTGGTCAAGGTTAGGGTTAGGGCACTAATAATTATGGTTAAGGAGTAAATGTAAGTCAATGCAATGTCCTCTGAAGTGTGTGTGTTCTTGTACTTGCTGCAGAGTGAGGACCAAAATTCCTATAATTCCTACAAAGTGAGGACATTTGACCCCTTAAAATGGCTTTTTCAGGGTTAACACCTGGTTTTACGGTTAGGGTTAGGCATCTAGTTGTGACTGTTAATGTTAGGGTAAGGGGCTAGAGAATGCATTATGTCTATGAGGGTCCTCACACTGATAGAAGCACAAACGTGTGTGTGTGTGTGTGTGTGTGTGTGTGTGTGTGTGTGTGTGTGCGTGTGTGTGAAAGAGAGTGCTCACCAAGCATTTTGACAGTGTGCCGGTGACTCTGGTCTTTACGGCTGCTTTGTGGACGGAGCCACAGAGTTCGTCCGATCAGGCTGTAGACCAGTCCCAGGATGCAGAGAGGTACCAGGAAGTACAAGTTGGAGAGAATCATCATGGCTGACAACAGTCCAGACGAGACGGCATAGTGTGTGCAGCGACACTCTCTCATGTCCCAGTCACCTCCCACACCAACATCCTCCTCCTTTCCTCCTCCCTCATCTTCTTTCATTTTATTCCCCCCTTCTCCTTCACCTCCTCTTGTATCTACTTGATTCCCATTTTCCCTTTCTCCTCCATCTTCTTGTTTCCTGTCGTCTATTTCTTGAATTTCCAGCTTTCTCTCCCCTTTTTCTTTGAACATTTTCTCTCTTTGATTCAATTCTATTGTCCCTTTCTCTTCCCACTGTAAACCCTCCAGTCCTCCATCCATCAAGCTCAAGTATCCATTTTCTCTTTCCCCTCCATCTACTATAAATGGAGCCTTTTCTCCATCCCTGTCTGTCCATCCTGCATCCTCCCTCCATCCTCCAAAACCTACTTCCTCCCCCCCAACTTCCTCCACTCCAACCATGATCAACACTGGTGCTGCACTGACAGCCGCACCCAGCCAGAGACAGCCAATGAGAGCCCTGGTTCTGCGCCGCGTCACCAAAGTCTTGGCCGTGATTGGCCAGCAGACTGCCACGTACCTTTCTAGGGAGAGGAAGGTGATGTGGAGAATGGTACAGAAGGTGCAGCACTCTGAGAGGAACATGGTCAGTTTACAGGCAAGGTCTCCCAACAGCCAGGGTCTGGGCCTCCAGAGCTGAGAGAGATGGAACAATGATTTTTATTATTTCTGATTCATGGAAACACAAATCAACCAACCAATTAACACACCACCAAACCAACACACCAACCAATCAACTAACCAACCAACACACCATCCAACTAGTCAACACACCATCCAACAAATTAACACACCACCAAACCAACACACCAACCAATCAACTAACCAACCAACACACCATCCAACTAGTCAACACACCATCCAACCAATTAACACACCACCCAACCAAAACTGCAACCAATCATGCAACCAGTACAGTATCCAGTCAACCAACACCCCAACTAACAATTTACCAAATTGTGTTTGTACCACACTTTTTATACACACAAAATGTACATTTATATGTCACAACAGTCTATAGTACCCAACTGCACAAGGTCAGCATAAAAAGGTATGTCTCGACTTTATTTGCTTTTCGAGGTATGCATGGGCTTAGAGATACTTTCTTGATTTACAAACCAAAATTGTATGTATTTGAGATCAGAAGAAGATTCCGACAGTATTTGCAATGTTTTACCAAAACAGTGGATTAAGGTGCACTAATCAGTTTAGTCTGATGAGTGTGGTGTCAGCAGAATTACAAGCCAAGCAAAATAACTAGCTGTTAGTTTAATTTTTTTTGAATACATGTTTTCCAGCCTCAAACAGCACTGGTCTAGGTCACTCTATTAAAACACCATATTTTCTAATGACAGATGTTGGATATGATCCGAAAAACATCTGAGTTTAACAGCAATTGCCACCATGATGATCACTGATAAATAGGGTTGGATTTGAAAGCTGGATAAACCACGAATCTCATTTCTTGGTATGTGCTCCAGGTCAGCGTGATAGAGCAAGCAGTGTTGTGACATGCTGGCAACTTCCTGAATAAGTCTTGTTATTTCCCAGCTGCTTAACAGAACGGTTGAGCCTGTAGTTAGCAACTCTGGGGCCTCTTTTAAATCATCTCTTGAATCCATTTTTATGCATTCATCAACTAAAATAATATATTATGTAATAATAATAAAAAATACAAACTAATTAATCTATTCAAAATATTCAGTGATAACCATCTTACGTTTTAATAATGCATATGAAATGTGTTCCTTTTTAAAAAAAATCTGTCCCGCCTTTTGTTTTATTATTATTATTATTATTATTATTATTATTATTATTATTATTATTATTATAGCTGAGGAAGTAAGCATTTTAGTACTGTTAGTGCCATCCATTCACCCATTTTTTTAATACACAGTAATTTGATGTCCAGTTTCTGCTGTGCCAAGGAGATCATAGAATAATGTATGGACACTGGCTACTTCAGAGTGTGAGAGAGGATAAAACAATTTTGCAGCAGTGATTCCCCTGAAGGGAAGGAAATGATGGCTTGTTTAAACCACTGTTCTCAAGCCAATGCTCGATGTCTCCTTCTTTACTCAGTCTCGGCCATGAATGCAACTTGGGCCAAAACGTCACATCACGGCAAAGTGATGTGCGACAATATAGTGTACAGAGTGTACCTTATATAGATCCAGAGGCAGCAATAGAAGTATCAACAGGTCGCTGACAGCCATGCTGCTCAGGTACAGGTACGTGGAGCTTCTCATGTGTGGACGCAGCCAAACCACCAGAATTGTGAGGATATTTCCAAGAAGGCCAAAGAGCATCAGTGGAATGTAAATCACAGTCACACAAACTAGAAAAGAAACGGTGACTTGTTTACAATGGCAGTGATAATGGAAAATAAATGCTCTTTTGCTTGTGAAATAGTTTCTCCCTGATTAGAAGACTGATCTCACATGCAACTTAATATACACAAGCAGTAGTTTTATTCATTTTCCTTTTCCACCTTTATTCATGTTTTTTTCAGTTCTTTTTTTGCAGTTTCTTCACATATCTGAGTAACGCTTTACTTGAGCACAAGAGACGAGACAGTCTGATCTAATGGACTGAACTAAAAAGTCAACATTCTGAGAAAATGGCTTAGGCTCTAATTATCAAATACATACGACTATGATAATGGCAACACAACAATTCTTAATTTTCAAGTGATAAATTAATTGAAACAAATTCTACATACCGACGATTAAGTGCTTAACAAGCAACATGTTAATCATTAATCGTTTAAGAAGCCCATGGGCACATTTTGCTACTGATAGTAGCATCAGGCTTGCTGTTTTCATATATTTTATACATTCTCGCTTATCATAGCATACGCTATGGTATTTGTTTGATATTTAAGTATAACAGCAGGCTTAAATATTATACTGTCCATTCTTTCAGTTAGAAGTTGTGTTTTGTTTGTACTTATAACAGTAGAGTTGTACGATCGAGCTACAATTGTTTTCATTTGGCAAAAAAAAGGAATATGAAATCATTACACTGTTTGTCTGGTTGGTTATGGAAGAGAAAGGGTGAGGTGAGGGACATTCAGCTGCAACACACAACTCCCCCCAATAGATGTTACTAAATCCTGTACACAAGGTACACGCTGTATCTTTAAATATACAACTTTAAATCATCACGAACTACTAGTCTTTTTTAATTTGTTTTTTCTTTCTTTCTGTTTGTACCTACCCAGCTCAATTAGTCCAAACATAGGTTCCTCCCTCTGACATTCCTGGTTGGAGCAGTCCTCTGGGAAGCCTGATGCGAGGCCACAGTTTTTATCTTCACAGCCGCTGCCCATGTCTCCCAACTCCACAAGATCCATGATGGTATAGGGTGGAGCTGGACATGAAGAGCATGAGGCAGAGAAAGCGGCGGGGGAGAGGTGTGTGTGTGTGTGTGTGTGTGTGTGTCTTGGGTTACAGGGAGCAGAGGTGACGCACACGGATGGATTTCCTATGATGCTCGATCACAGCTAACACTGATGGGGATGGTCATTGCTGTCTAGTCAGAACACAAGAAAACGAAAAGCAAAATACATGTAATACATGCTGAACAAAACACATACCGTTTACAACTGCATACACGTGGAGGGAGTGTTCTTTTGAGACACTCGAATCAAACGTGTCCGACCACCCTGTGCTCTTCCTAGTGTCAACAGAAATGGACTGTCAAGCTGCTGTACATATAAGGAGGTGCAATTTTTCAGTTTTAACACAGCTAAGGTACATTTAACACAAGATAATTTAAAGGTTCATACCCTTTTTTTGTCACTTCCATCAAAAATGTTCCAGTTTAAAAGTCAACTTAACATTTTAAGAAATAAAACAACTAAAATAATTACATGAGTATAAAATGATTATATACTTACTGAGCTTTGGTGCAGAGTCTCTCTCTCTCTCTCTCTCTCTCTCTATAGTATATAAATATATAGTATATATATAGGTTTTTTATTTATTTTAAAGTTGGTTACTTTTTATATTATATTATATTATATTATATTATATTATATTATATTATATTATATATAAGTAACCAACTTTAAAATAAATAAAAAATACTGAATTTTACTGTCATGCTTGAGAAAACCTGTTGTGTGCTGGGGAAGCCTCTCCACATTTCTTTTTTGTGAGGTTTTCAATATGGTTTTTGACGTAGACATTGGATGTGACGCATATTTTAGTGGACGAAATATTAATTAAACCACTTTTATTTATTTTTTATCAAAGCCACAGGGAGCCACTGCGGAGGTGCTTAAGAGCCGCAGGTTGTAGACCCCTGGTATAACGAGAATATATGGTAATGGTTAGCCTGTGCCTGCAGGGGGCGGCATCACGGTATTTTGCGTACGGCCTGCCGAAACCATATTAGAAGAAGACAGGAAGCTAAGCAGCGCTCCGAGATGGCTCTGAGAGCTGCGTTGAGAAATAAATGTGGTGTGTCAGGTACGTGTGCCCGCGTGGAAGCGTCAGCTCAGGAAGATTGTTGTCGTACGCACAGGTTTTCTGAGTGTTTTAAAAGGTCGGTGCAAGCCCGCTGTGGTTACACAGCTGCGGAGCTAACGGAGCTAGCAGTGTTAGCTGAGCTATGGTTGAGTTGGGCTCTGCACAAACTGGAGCAAAGGTCGCCTGGAAAACACAGCAGGCTCCCGGTGGTGACGGTCATAGCTGATTTGATATGTGAAGTAAACGCCTATGTATAATGTATAATGTATAAATAAATACACGGTTACTAGTTTATCAGATAAAGTTGTTTTAAAAAGTTGATAATCGTTTTTCGAACCTCAAATTGTTCTGCCCACAATCTCTGTGGATAAAAAATAGAAACTATAAAGTGTTCACATTAAAGATTTTATTTCTTTATTTTTAAATTATTTATTTTTATTTAACCAGACAGAACAGATTAAGAAGAAATTCTTATTTACAACGGCAGCCTGACGAAAGGCAGTGCCTGTTGAAGGAGAGGGGAAAGGGGGCTTTAAAACACAACTCAAATAAATTTAAAGCAAACAAGATAATATAAAGAGAAGAATAAGAAAAACTACTAACAAGACGTTTACAAAGACACAGCTAAGATACACACACAAGGGCGAGCAGTTTCAGTGACAGCAGCACTTTTCTTTAAAAGGGTCCGGGATAAAAACTTTGTTTTTGAAGAAGCCAATTAAATAATGAATTGATAATCGAATAGTTGACAATTACTTCGCAAACAGCAATTAATAACAGCATAGACTGTCCTCATTCATTTTAGGGACCATTTATGATTCTGACAGCACTTATCAACTGGGGACTGATCCTGAAAGTGTTAGATGTTTATGCACAGAGACTGACACTGACAAACCCAGCCTTTGTGAGGACATTTTGACCTTGGGGGGGACATTTAGTCTGGGCCCAACAACTTTAAAGGGCTTTTTCATGGTTAAGACCTGGTTTTCAGGTTAGGGTTAGGTTTAGGGTTTGGCACTAGGGATGTTAGGGATGGTTAAGGTTAGGGTAAGGGGCTAGGGAATGTATCATGTCTATGATGTGTCCTTAGTGAGATGTAAAATCAACTGTGTGTGTGCAGGTCTACTCTCTCAGTTGTCCTCTTGCAGCAGTCATGTCAGAGTGCGTGGCTCTCCTGTCCTCGTCACTCAGCAGAGGAACAACTCAACCATACCTAGGATCAAAGTGGAGTTTAACCAAAGCACAGGTAAAGATAATCCAATAATTATTTATTTATTATTATCACAGCATGGTTTAGTCGTGATATTATCACTTTCCTATAGTGTTGCGAGATTCCCTGCTATTCCCAATTTTCTACTTTTTTTTATTTATTACAGGTGTGGCAGTAATGCACATGCAGAGTCCTCCTGTCAACAGCCTGAGTTTAGATTTCCTCACTGAATTCTGCATCAGTGTAGAGAAGCTGGAGATGGATAAGAGCTGCCGGGGCCTCATCATCACCTCGGTACGATATTGCCTTGAGTGTGGCGGCAGAGCCTCTTCCAAGAGGTTCCAGGGGAAATGGTGATACCAATTCAAGTGTGTGTTGCTTTATTTCAGAGTCAGCCCAAGGTGTTCTCAGCTGGGCTGGACATCATGGAAATGTATGGGAAGAGTCCAGAGCGCTGCGGAGAGTTCTGGAAAGCTGTTCAGGAGATGTGGTTGAAGCTCTATGGCTCCAACATGGCCATTATAGCTGCAATCAATGTAAGTTTAAGATAACCCACATGTTGTCTTCCTGTATTACACAGTGTGTTGGGCAGGTTACTAATGGCTGCTGACAGATGTCATGATGCCACATCCCCTTCACAACTTTAATTATCTTTGCTATATCATCAGTCATTTTTATTTTCCGTTGTCTCTCAATCTCCTAATGAACGTCAATAATATTGGTAAAGTGATTCTCCTGCACAGCAAACCAGCAGAATGTTTTCTTACCATCTCTCAGCAGAGCTGCACATTGCCAGGGCAGTGTCCTATCACTATCATACTGTACTTACTGTACAAACATCACAATGGAAACCCACCTCTTTGGCTACATTCATACTATGTTTTCAGTAATCTGCATCTGCCTCCACATGTTTAAAAACATATTTTACATAACCATTAAGATGCAAACAGAAAGCTGATCCTTTCCTTTGCACTTCTTATTTGGTGTTAGTAGTACTTTCTGAAAATAAGCAATGATGAAAAGTAAGCATTGGTATTTCTTTTATGTGACCGACTATGAGTTTCAAAAAAGCAAGTCTTAAAGGAGCTTTTTGTCCACACCTGAAAGTCCCAAGTCATGGCCAATAGAAACATTCAGGAAGTGAATGTTAGTAACTGCATCCAATAACTGTTTACAAAGGTCTCAGTTTTTACCAGTCCAGACTAAAAAACAACCCAGGAGTTTTAAAACAAAAACAGAACCTGCTGTTTTTAAACTTCTCCATTTTTGAGCACACACTGTATACATTTGTAAACAAAAACTCAGTACTATCGATGTAGCCTTAGCTTTCTTTGTTCATAGGGTTCCAGCCCAGCAGGAGGCTGTCTGATGGCCATGACATGTGACTACAGAATAATGGCAGACAACCCTCGTTACAGCATTGGCCTTAATGAGACTCAGCTCGGCATTGTAGCCCCTTTTTGGTAAGAATTACATGACATCTTAAACGGTTGTGGTACTGATGTTGGTCAAGAATTCACCGTTACTGCTGCTGCCTCCAGGTTTAAGGACACTATAATAAACACAGTGGGCCATCGGTGTGCAGAGATAGCACTGGAGTTAGGACTGCTTTACACCCCTTCAGAGGCCCTCAGGATAGGACTGGTGGACCAGCTGGTACCTGAAGACCAGGTTCTTTCCACAGCCACACAGACTATGACGAAGTGGTTAGCCATTCCAGGTATGTTACACTTTATACAATGCCACAAAACCAAAAAGGGCACAATAAGAAACATCATAAATGAATTAATTGTTCTTATCACATCACTGTAATGGCCAGTCCAGCCATTGCAGCCGGCTGGATTTGACCATCTGTAGATCTAAAGGAGTGCTGACATGTACACTACTGTGCAAAAGTCTTAAGCCACCATTCGATGTGTTGGTTTGGCAATGCTGTAATGACCATACAGTATAATTATTTCTCAATCACTTTATTAGAATAAATCCAGAAAATACAGTTTTAAAAATTACACTTGAATAATAGAATGACCCTAATGTGGAAAAACATGAAAGGAATAAAAGTCAGATGCTGTGTACATGCAGGAGAAGGTTGGGTTTATTAAAAAAAACATATCATTTGATGGTCTTAATTCGAATGCATATTGAGCCATAGCTCTGATTCTGCTTGCCATTTTTAAATACCCAGCAAAACATGGACACACAAAGGATTGTGGGTACTTAAGCTGCACTGAGGATACACAACATTTATCCTTGTAAATTCCCTGTGGAACAGGATTTCAGATGGGTTTGATTTCGTAATATCCTAGAAATGTAGCCGTTCTTTGATCCTTCCTTGGTTTTGAGAAACGCCCAGTAAGTTTACAGCTGATCTGTTCGCTTTGCAGACCACGCCAGACAGATCACCAAGTCCATGATGAGGAAGCCAACTATCGACAAGTTGACATCCAGCAGAGAGACTGACATCCGTTACTTTGTCAACTTCATCACCAAAGACTCCATACAGAAGTCGCTGGGCATGTATCTGGAGATGCTGAAGAGGAGAAAAGGCTAGAAGAGAGAGGGCAGCATATACAGCCGCACATGCACACAGTAGACTGTAGTTAGCAGGACAACGAATCTGCCTTTAGTTTCGGGGATTCATTGATATAAGTTCTGCCGTGACCCTCAGTTTTAACTGATCATCAATTAATCTTCATAACAGTGCTTAACTAGCATGTGTCCCACACACTGATGTGATTCTCTCACACCACACTTAGCTGAAGAGGTGAAGACATACACAGAGTTGACTAGTTCTAATGACAGCATTTTCCTGTCTAAATGAAGTAGTTTAGTGAAATAATGACCTTAGGAAATCGCCCAGTTTAATTTCAAAGTACAGTAATTACAAAGAGGGTAAATGATTCGGTAAATTGACTGTATAGCAGTTACGTAACTTTATCTTTTACTGTTGCTGTTTATCAGACTGTGTTTCACTCTAATTAGAGAAAATGATTTTCAACTTTTGTTGATTCCCTTTTCTGGGTATGTATTTTGCTGCAGCCACATTTACAGCACTTCAACATGTGGGGAAGTCCAGTATACCTGTTTTGGGGGTTTTTGTGGAGTGGGATTGTTGTAGGTACTTAGTATGTTATCTTAAGAATTTTTTTACCACCTTATTTTGCAATTAAACAGCCTTCATTTGAATTTATCTAATTAAATTCGCAGACTTAACATACAAGGCAAGGCAGCAATGGACCAACAAAACCAGTGTCCTGCAAGCTATATGAAAAAAAAAGCATATTTCTTGGTGTAAGTTGTGTAAGCAGCTCATACAAGCCTACTACAAAGAATTTAAACAGTCCCTTTAGGCTGTGCATTGATAGCCATTGTTTGGGAGATGTTTTTAAACAGTTAATGTCTGTATGTCTTTACTGTTTAAAGTGCCTAACTTTACACTACCTTTTTAAAATTCTTGTAAAGAGCCTTTGACATCTCTACACATTTGTCTACATTCACGTTTCTTCCCTGTCTGCTTGTTGTGAATTAATTCACGTGGTCAGTGGGTGGGTGAATGCTGTGATTAAAAAGATTTGTCAGATAATTTAAGTCACATTATTTTAATCACACTTTTTATCCAAAAATCAAGACTCTTTGCAGATGTGTCAACTTTGTTATTGTTGTTCTGAATAATGGTCTTGTAGCTGCAGCTTGGTGACCTGTGGTGGGTGGTTGATGAAGTCATGTTCAGGCAGCACCAGTCTGGCCAATCAGCCTCACCTCCACAGGGAAATGGTCACTGACAGCCAGTGCCTTAGTGAGAGTGAAAACATTTCTCACACACTTTGCTGTGGTTGTAGTTTTATAGGTTGACACAATTAAACAAGAAACACAGGGGATTTTACAGTTATTTAAGTAAAGAGAAACTCAACCTGCCAAAACAAAATGCACAGGTATTACTAAGGATGAAACACAATATACAGTATATGTATTTTTATTGTTCTTTTATTTATTTATTTTTTATTGCACTGTCAACTGCAACACTTTATTGTATTGCACACCATAACTGTCAGCTCGCTAACCAATATTTTAGGACAATATTTAGAAAAACCTCAGTAGATAGTGTTATACAGAAATTATAATTTGCTGTTTTATGAAGGCTTATGTGAGGGATTTGTTTTTGATTAAGACCAGTAACTTTCTTCAGTCTTTGCTGGTTGCCATGGCAACTCTTTTAGAGGCAAGATTTTGTCGATCCATGCACCATAGCTGATGGTGGTTTTACACTTAATGGTCCATTGTGAAAGAAATAAACTTTCACACTAAATGGAACCCAGGTGAATCTGCTAAAAGAAACAAATGCAGATTAACCACATTTATAAAAAAAATAAAGATTATAACAAAATAAGACCACTTCCACTGTCAATTAGTTTAAAAGTGCATTATTAAAATATGGTGGACCTTACAAACCAGACAAAATGTTACCTTATTAAGTTTCCACTGCTTGGGCTAGTTTTTCATTTGGGCTTTGGAAACATCCTGGCACAAGATGGTGGCCTCTGTGAAGCAAGGCCATTGACTAACATACAAATGTCTTACTCTAACACTATTTAAACTCAGACTATATTTTAAATTGATTATGCACCCACTCTAACTTACTTATGGGCAGAATATTCCATTTTGGCCAGAAAAACCCTCCTAATTGGACCTTTAACATTTCAGAATAAAAGTACAAAGCAGTGATCACAGCTGTTTTATGATAAGCTCGGAGGCTTTTTACAGCCACTTCATATTAATATTATGGCAATATAGAGCTATAATTAATAGTAAATGTGTTTACCAGAAATTAAAATAATTTAATAATTTAAAATAATTTGCACCATCTTTGACCCGTCGCTAATATTTCACAGAGTCTTGCATCTCTAAACTAAGACTGAACATCTTTGTACCTTACTGTTGATGTTAATTGTACTATCAAGGAAGAATAAAGTTGGATTTGTTTGTTTTTTACCAGACTGTGACTGAGATTCAGGTCCATCATGTAGTCATATATGTCAGCACTGCCTTGATCTACTCCTCTCATCATGTCACTGGTGGCCACAATCCTGCAAATGTGCAAGTGAAGGTGTGTGAATAAATAAATGGGTCCCTCTCTCTCTCTCTCTCTCTCTCTGTGTGTGTGTGTGTGCACATACCTGTCATAAGGACAGTTGGTGTGTGTCACCGTGGTGTCAGCCTCATTGGTGATCAGCCAGTGGAAACTCTTATCAGTGAAAAGACGAATCTTCTCCCAGTCTGAGCCTGATACATAATTGCATCCTGAGTTAAAGTCACCCAGCAGAATTATGTCCTGTGGGTGGAGACATTGGGTGCACAGTCAGACACATTTCCACTGAATAACTGATTTTGTGTCCTGGAAAACATGGAGATTTGAATAGAACATTCACATTGGTGCTCCAGCGAGAGCGGACATCATCCACCACGTCATAGAGGGCATCCACTTCCTCTAGTGCGAAGTCTGGGGAGGTGTGCTGGGGGATCAGAGCAAAGTTCTTCACAGCTGCAGATCATGGAGGAGTGAGGAGAGAGGGATATTTGAAGGAGCAACATAGAGGAGTAGATTTGGCAGGTTTCAGAGATTGGGATTATTCCCTTCTGACAATACATTTATTCCATTTGATAAGATGGAGAGTATACTGTGGACCAGGGTGTACCCATAGAATATATGTAATATCTAGACTTAAAGGTCACATAGAATGGTCTTTTTGAACCAAAAATCGAGATTACTGATGTCTACTTAGATAAATTAAATAATATTTATGGTCAAAAACCTCATAGTCTCTTCGGATTAAGCCAGTTTATTGCTCAACTCTGACAGCATTTGAACAGGCGCTCTGTTTCTGAGCTAATGCCCGCCCCCGAGAACACTGAGTCTCTTGTGATTGGCCAGCTACCAAGTGCATTCCAACTCGCTTGTGATTGGCCAACTACCAGCTGACTGACTGCTCCACGGTGCTTCTTCTTCTTCTTCTTCAGGTTGAGTGTTAACGCCCATGACCGGGAGTAGCTGTTGGTGGGAGGGTTCAATGAACGGCAAATGTGCTAGTTATATATCTAAACTGGACTTTTCAAAACCGTTTGCTTGAGCGCAGGTAAACAGAGAAGCCCTTCTTTCTCAAAAGTGGCTGAAGTGTTTTTTCTTACACTTTAGTGATGTTTAGATATGGAAGGACATGGGGACACTTTGAATTTTCCTTTGAATGTCCTCTTTAACATTTTGGTTTGTGAGATCTTGAATGCAAGACTGAAGTAGTGGTATAAAAAGAGGAGTTTGTCCTGAAGTTAATGGTCTCAATTGCTAGATTAAGCTCTTTTTCAACACAATATGATGTCAAATTTGTAAATTATGTTCCCATTCAGAGGAAAACAGATGATAAAGCACAACATAGTGTACATGCATTGACACCACTGTGACTTGAAAGCTTCAAATGGGACATTTGTTTTGCAGCTGGAAGATGATGTCCATCTTTACATTCAGTCTATGAGTGAACCCTGTCAGCTGGGATTCATTTCATAAAATGGACCCTTTTTCATCAAGCTCCACTCCAGGTGTCACCTTGTGAAGCAACTAGTTCTCATTTACAAACATCACAACCTTTGTTGCAACGCATCCTTAATTTGTGATGCGACGCACTGCTTTGACCTTTATATTCGATATGAGGTCAACGATTCGCAGTGCATATCAGGACAATAGACGAGTCAAAGGTTAACTGTGGTGAGGCATCAATCCCAGTGTTTGTGTCACTTGTTACCGGTATGATTGGAGGAGAACATGACAACAAAAGGCTCTCTGATGAAGGTGTCCGTGCCACAGGGCTCACAGCCGTCCTCGTAGGTGTAGCTTTTAGCCACGGACACTGTGTGCTCTCTGGAAAATAAAGATATTTCATCAAATCGGTTTTTCTGTAGATAAAAAAAAACATCTATAGTTGGAGCAAATAACAGCTGGTGCCTCTTAAATGTTTATGTTCTGTTTTAATTCTTTATTTTTGGACTGTATTGATTGCAATATATAACTGTATTGATTGCAACACTTACCGAGCATATAAAAAGCAACTACAGTTTATAAACTTTTTACACAAATTGGGAGAGGGTGCAAAGGTGCCAAGAAACTAGTATGAGGCAAAGAAAATAAAAAGCAACAAACAATAAATGAAAAAAAACAATTTAGTGTTTGATGCCTCTACAAAATCTGGCTACTAAAGACTTTACGTATCTGTCCCACTTAGTCTATAACTTGAGCTTTATGTTATTCTCATGTACAGTAATTTATGGTTGTCATTTAATGTTTTCTAAATATTGAACTTTACTAATAAAGTTACTATTGACCGTTGTAAAATGAGTTCCCATAATGCTGATTAAGCTCCACACGACTCTCTGTGTTTCTCAGTACAGCTGAGTTTATAGCTGAGAGAGGCAGCTGCAAACAGGTTGAAGTACGACTGAAAACACAAAGCACCTAGTTTGGTAGTTTGAAGAGATAGACTCCTCGCCAGTCCCTGTGCTCACTCACTCATTTTCTACCGCTTTATCCTCCACTGAGGGTCACGGGGTCACGGGTGGCGCTGGTGCCTAACTCCAGCTGACATAGGGCGAGAGGCAGGGTACGCCCTGGAAAGGTCACCAGTCCATCACAGGGCCACATAGAGACAAACAACATTCACTCTCACATTCACACCTACGGGCAATTTAGAGCGTCCAATTAGCCTAATCCCCAAATCTGCATGTTTTTGGACTGTGGGAGGAAGCCGGAGAACCTGGAGACAACCCACACACACGGGGAGAACATGCAAACTCCATGCAGGAGGGCCCTTGTTCCGACTGGGTCGTGAACGCGGGACCTCTTGCTGCAAAGGCAAGAGGTCCGTGTGGCCCCATCCCTGTGCTCCATATTATTTCTTTTCACAAGGACCGAGCAGAGGCAGAATAATAACAAAAATAACAAAAATCGCCAAAAGTTACACACTGCAGCTTTAACACTGACGCACTTCTACTCCTCACAGTATCACATCACGGAGCAGCATTAAAGGAACCTTTAAAACTGTCACAAAATGCAGCACTACTGTCATGTACCTGTAGAGGAAAAGATATCGCTCTTTATAGGAGCTGCGACCCAGAGGCTCGCTCACGATGTGGCTGTACCTGAACTGAGAAGACTGTCTGGGAAACACATAACACCATATTTAGCCCTTCCATGCAGTATGTGTGCACGGATATACAGTATATTATGTATGTGCATGCTTTCTGTAAGGTGTGTCTGACTTGTTGACATGCTCCATGAGTTTTTTGGTTGCTGACAGATCGCTGTCTCTGACCTCCTGGATCAAGATGATGTCATAGCGGTGGACAATCTGTGAAACATTGTGAAACAGCTTTAAAGGAAATGAAATGCAGTGAAGATAAAGAAAAAAAGAATGGGGAGTGTAATTTTAAAAGGTCTCTGACCGTGCTGATGATGTTCATGAGAGTGGTGTTGGAGGCTTTCTTGTCTCCATATGACTTGATGTTGAAGGCTCCCAGCAGCAGAGAGGCAGACAGATGCAGCAGGGTCGGAAAAAGACTCAAACTGTACAGCAAACGCATCCTGGGCCACGGACATCGCACATGTAGCACAGAAAACGACAACAGCAGCAACAATTTAGCAACATTCCTACCTGTTTTTTCATAGTCACTTCATATTAATACATATGAGCCCGCAATATACTGAGTTTATTACTGTGGTGATTTACTTTAAGTAAAGAGTTTACATGACCAAGTAAATAAAAAAGATTGTCAACCAGGTACAGAACAAAATCAACATATAATTGGAAGCAGAAACATCAATAGCTATTTAATCTAATCAGATTTTGCAGCGTTTTGAGTTTTTTAAATTTCTAAATTATGCCATATAACTGGTCTTACCAACATTTTTATCGTCTTTACATTTCTATATGTTTTTTTCTGTCCTTTTTTTGCGGCTGCTCTGTCTTGCTCTGTATTTTTCTACAGCTGCCGTAGCACTTTTGCCCAAGGAAAATTTCCCTGGAATATAAGGCATAAACTATCAAAGCATCATGCAGCATGTGGCTCCTCTGTACTCATACACATACAAACCTCAGAACTAAAAGAGACTGTGACTGTGCCTTTAATACTCTGGCTACTGGAGTTCCTCCCCTTCCATTAATCAGTTAAGTGATTCAAGAAAAACAGCATAATCTGGTAATTATCAGTTTTAATTCTGTGTATTCGTTGTGCATACATTATATACCTGTTTGTATTTGTATTTCATGTGCTCTGATCTGATCTGGTGAAGTACCTTGTATAAAAAAGGTACAATATTATTATAATTGTATTTATTTTCTTTCACATATAGTTTTGGGAGGAATGTTATTATGGTCTTTTCAGGTCTTTTCCCAATTTAGGTGGGAGTGAGGGATGGACACACAGTAATAGCTACGGCCACGTGAGTCCTATTTCTGGCAGTTGATCAAATGGCAGGCCATCTTGTTACCCTTGCTGTGGTGGACACACATTGGAGCGGAAGGGAAAGTGAAGAGCATGGGAATAGTAAGGGAACATTAACCTGACACGGCTATATTGTTACATAACTATACTACTGTGACCAGAACAAAGCCTTCTTGTTTCCTGTGATTAAAAAAAAAAGTGCTATTCTGCTTAAACGCTGGAGATCAAAATGTAAATAACCTTGATTTGAAAAAATAACCTTTTTTTCAGCTCACACTTTTAATTTACATAACTTTCATACTCATTACATTCATGCAACTTGCAGTTTCACATTAACTTGTTCTCTCAGCTGGGCTAAAGCTTTCAAGTGAGGTGTCCTATCCATCCATACATCCATTGCATACTGCTTTACTGTCCACATGAGGGTGGTGGGATTGCTGGTGCCAATCCCAGCTGACAGGTGGGCTCCATTGCAGGGCTGACATACAGAGACAAACAACCGTTTACTCACACACTCGCATGTGTTTGCACAAACACACACATACACACACAAGGAGAACGTCCAGATGTGAACCAGCAATCCTCACACAAGCCCCACTGTGTTCCCCATTCAAATGGTCTAATGTTTAACTCTTGTTTTGACAACTGTTCGGTTTCAGACTGTCTCCACTAAGCATGAAGAAATCACCGCGGCAACTGCTGAAGCGACTCTGTACTAGAGTCAGTGTTGTCAGTGTTGTCTGTTCGGGTGACACTGGTTGTTCATAGTAACATTGTTAAAGTTTAAATGTGCAAGGGTGAAAGTGAACAGTCAAACGGTGCATGCCTGGAAAGTTCTGTTTTCCAATCTCCCTATATTGAATTACATGAACTCTAAGACTTCATCTTAGAAGTTGCAAAATCTAAAAAAAATCAACCACTTACTTAACTTGTAATTGACTACATTTGTATGTTTACGTCAAATCATTCATTAGTTCCACTAAATCTTTTTTTTTTTTTTTTACAGTGAGTCAGAGGTGCCGAGCTACCTGCTTCTGGGAGTCTGTATGGAAGAGGAGCAGGTCCGTTGTGAGCAGAGCACAGACTCTCACTTGTGCGAATCCAGTACGGTTTCTGAGCAGAGCTGCTGATAGCATCCTGTGAGGTTTTTTATTCACCTGCAGCAAGTGCATGTGACACGGGGAGGAGTGTAGAGGGGAGGAGTGCCGCGGTTGCAGCACAAGGTTATTCAGGCAACACTGCATCCGTGTTAGCACGTTGACCTCCTTGGCTTTGCAGGATATGTAAACTCCTCTGCCACTTTGTTAGGTACACCTGATAAAAGAGACAGACACAACTTGACCAAAACAAATAATCCCTTGGTGGAGGTAATAAACGTATTTAAGTTGTTACATTATACACAGGAGTTTTGATATTACATACAGGATACTTATAGGATATATCTTTTTTTTTTTTTTTTAATTCCTTCATGTAATGTTACATGTTAAAATATACTGGTTGCGTATTTAGAACTCTATCACATTTCTGACAATTGCAATGGAAATACTGTAAGTTGGTCATTGTATGATACTCACCTTAAACATTAAAAAAATAATAATAATAATAGTTGTGTACATTTGGAAAACAGTATACACTGACATTTACCCTGCAGGACTAATTAAAGAAAACTAAGTGTGTAAATGATCAATAGAAGCTATTTTTAAAACCGTAACAGTGAGAAGCGTGACAGGTGGCAGAAATACTTGATAAACAGCAGGAGCAGGAGAGTTGGGTTAAGGTCATGCGTTGGAACCGTTTCTTGATTCTTGTTTGCGTGGTCTCTGTGCCATATCGCTCATCAAAGAAACAAACAGTGAGACTTTGGCTTGTATTTTCTGGCTAACTGAAGGAGAAAACCATTGAATGTTCAAAATAAAGCATGTTTCCCAAAATTGAAATCAATCATTTTAAATACTAAAAACATTGTTGTTCATTTGTATTATCTTTAGCTGCATATCAGCCATCATGTAGTATATGAAACGAAATAGCAAGAGTTGCTACATTAAAGAAAGAATGCATATTAAATGGAAATAATTTAGTCAATTTACTCAAACTGACATTCAAGTCATATTTCCGAGAATAAAGTCAGAATAATTTAAAAGTGCACCTTTATTATGCACTGTATTGCTTTGTTTTTATATTTTGTGCTTTTATTATTCACTGTGTTGCTTTTATGAATGAGTACAGCACTTTGGTCAACCTTGTTTGTTGAATGTGCTTTATAAATAAAAATTTTCCACATAAGAGAGTGAATTCAGTCCAAAAGCTGTAGGTGCATGGAGGTCAAGGTGCAGAAGAAATAAGCAACTTACTGCCACATTTTTTTCTTCATTTATGTCATTTTGCAATGTAACGAGAAAAAATTTGGTGTTGGTTTGAGTTTTTGTTATCCAACGGTAATGAAACTTGGAATCAAGTCACTGTGTCTTTTACGTAACTATGCGTGCAGAGACACTGAGCCATCGTTTTATCATCAATGACACTCTCCCTGCTGAGACAAGTAGAAAGGTCTGCTTTAAAAACAAAGGCAGTGGTGACACAGTGCATTATGTTTTCCTAATTAAATTTAACAAACTAAGAATTTCAAGTGAATAAATTTTGCTTGAGTCATTTTAACTCAAGAGTAAATTAAAAGAAGTAAACACTGTGTTGTGACCATAATAGGTCAAATATACTTTTGTGTCTTGTGTCTTGACATCGTTTGAAGGTTTGAGCACAGACTGATATTAGAGCTTTTTTCAGATAAGATAAAATAAGATAAAGATGCGTCTCTAGTCACTGCAGTAACAGTATGAACAGTGTGTTACTGGAGGTAACAGTGTGAAAAATTTAAACTGTTGGCACACAAAATACATGACAATTCAAATATACATGTATGTGTATAATATATATAATGTGCCTGTAGAGTATTGTACAGTCTGAGAGTCTCTCTGTGCTCAGTTTGAAGTGCGTGCCTAAAAACAGAGTGCTGCTTCAGTGTTTAAAATGCCTTTGAAGATCTTCTGTGGGTGTGAACTTTCATCTGACTTTAACCCGTATAATCTGGCCAACGTGAATTTTCAATTGCATACATACATGTTAAATGGTGCAAGGCCGCATTTTAGAATTTTAACTTGACTCGGAACTGACTTGCTCCAACGTTGTCCATCCCTGGTCCAGTAGGTGGAGGTAATACGGCTTTAACTGGGAGGCCAAACGCCACTGAACCCAGCAGGTGGCGCTAAACATAATTATGTCTGATACCCTGCCACTCATGAGTAGAAGAAAAAGGTTGGTGGCAGTAGCGACCAGGAACATGAAGAAAATATCCAGCTGTTATGAAAGCAGGGGGAGCTTTGACTAGCCCGACAGTAGAACCGGAATGAAGCGGCGCTGAGAGTCGGGAATAAGCCGGTGTTTTATCATGCTGTATCCGGAGGAGTGACTGCATCCACTAACAGCAGGGAGCTTTATTCTCCTCTACTTTAATCCGCTCCGAGTGTTGAAACAAGGTGCGTTAGCTTAGCAACATAGCCGTTAGCTAGCGCGAGCAAATGTTGTCTTACAGCTAGCTAGCAGGCAGATGTGAGACGCCGGAGCAGGTCACTGTGTTCGTCCGGTCTTGGGTCGTGACTGTGTTTTGTTTAATGTCCCGCAGATTTTTATCTGCGTTCAGAAATGTGCTGTAGCCCGCTGGAGGACAGAGGCGCTGCTGTTGACAGTGGCAGGGTCCGACAATATCGTCAGCTACTGTAGTGACCGACGCACACACACGTCTGCCACAGTCTAAACATGCAAAATGTTCTAATGTTGTCAATAAAATGTCATGTGTTTTGTTGTTGAAGACCATGTTGCGTAATTTACTGAGGAAATAGACGAGAGGTTCTGTTGTTATGAATAGTAAGGTAGCTTGTTAGCACGTGACATCCTAAAGGGGTATTTCGGGTTTTTTTTGATGTGTTGTTGTTTGACACAGTACAGTTAGCGCTGACTTGGACGTTGTAATTTACGGTAACCAAACTGTGTCATAGATGATCGCTTTCATTGAAAACATGGTTTCAAGAACGGACTACAAATGGCTCATATCAGTTTCTCATGTTTGATAAGAATATACCACAACCATGAGTGAATAGTGATATTGGAACCAGTAGAATACAGACGCTCTAATCCTTTAAACTACCTGTTTAGTCGTTTATGTTGATGCATTTATCACAAAGCCATAACAGCCATTTTGTACATAATGTATTTTATAACATAATGCTTTAACTGTAGAACAAATATTCTGCTCCCTGGCAGAAGAAATACACATCCCTTTTGGCTCATTCCTAGCACAAGAAGAGAAATCTGGATAAATCTGATTTGAGCCACTTAACAATAGACTCTCCAGTTATAATCTACACCTGCTTTACTCTGCAGTACCTTTTTAAGAATGTGTTTTTTGGTTTTATCTTGCTGTTTGACAGCCTTTACCAACAGGAAACTGAAATCTGTCTCCCTTTCTTAGGCACTCATTCATTCACCAATTTTACTTTTCTGTGACATATGGCATTTATTACATGTTAATTCCGACTGGTTAATTTTGCTGTTGTCCAAAATGGGTTAAATTCATATTCACGTTTTTATTAAGTAAGAATTTTCTTCATGAGTTTTGAATATGCTTGATGTTTGGGCTTATGGACACTGTTGGCTCACAAAAATCTTTCTGTTGGTTAATGCAGGTGTGAATGAGTGACGTGGTGCCTCCCACAGCTCTCAGTGAAGTCCAACTCCGCTTCCTCTGCCACGATGACATAGAGAAAGTCAAACTGCTCTGTGGTGATTGGTTTCCAATCGAGTAAGAATCCTACTCAGTGTGTCAATGAAAGAAAGTACCCATATCTGAACTAGGTTTTTCTTTGGACAATAATAATTAATCGATCTACTTTTAATCTGAACTAACAAACATAGCATACAATTACTACCTGAACTAGAACTTTTATCAAGAGCATAAGTTTTGTTCTAAAATACATGATTTCTATTTTGCTGTAGTTTGTTTCTTTTTAGTTTCAGTCTTTAGTTTCATTAGTTTAATTGCTAACAAATGTTTGTCCAGCAATAAATGCTTATTTATCTGACTTTTAATTCTAGGTACCCGGACTCATGGTACCAGGACATCACATCCAACAAGAAGTTCTTCTCCCTCGCTGCTACCTTCAGAGGAGGCATTGTGGGAATGATTGTGGCTGAGATCAAAAGCCGGACCAAAGTACACAAAGAGGTGTGATGATCCTTTCTGTAACACATTTACTTGCACTAAGTGCACAGTGTTTACAAATGGAATCCCGTAGAGATGTGTCATTCATTGTTATGTCGATTTCCATACTCCCAATTAGCTGGAAATGTCCTCAATGTAACACTGCCATAGCACAGTCTGTGTTTAGTCTTCTAATTAGACAAACCAGATGCCCCTGAACTGACTGAACTATTATCAAATACTGGAATTGGATTTATTCTACTGGACTTGTATCAGAAACCTGCTCCACTTTGAGTAAGTGGAGCAAACTTTATTTTCTTACAGAATAGTTTGTTAATTTGCATTTTGGAATGTCTCCACAGTGGCTGATTTACTTAGATGAAGAGGATGACAGAGTAATAGGCTAGTCCCTGACAGTTTATGTAAAGCATGTACAGGAACACAGACGTACTAATCTGAACAGATTATTTCCAGGTAAATTTTCCTGAACGGGCTTGATATTGTCCCTTTGTCTTTTGTCTGTGTGTGTCTCTTGTGTTTGTTAGGATGGAGACATTCTGGCTTCCAGTTTCCCTGTGGACACACAGGTAGCCTACATCCTCAGCCTGGGAGTGGTCAAGGAATTCAGGAAACATGGCATAGGTACAGCTCTTTGTTCCTGCTGGCTCTCACCACAGACTGTGTATAATAATAACACAAACATGGTCTAACGATTAAAAAAACAAACTTTCTTTTCTGAGGTTAAGGTTTGAGATTTGACTGGCACTATGTCAGTTTTTGCAACCAGACATTCATTGATATCACCTGCAACCAGGCACCTATTGAATGACACCAGCTGACAGTCACACTGGTGTCCACTGACATTTGCCATGCCTTGTCATCTAATTTCCTCTACATGGGAACATAATTTACAAAACTGATATCATGTTTTGTTGAAGAAGACCTGAAACTAGCGATTGAGAACATTAACTCTTTAGAAAAATGTTTATTGATGCTATACATCAAGTGAGAATTAGAAGTCAATTTTCCCATAGACTTCCATCCAAACAGTTATTTTTGCAAATAGCACTGTTGCTTCCATCCAACGACTTGGGCTTCACTTTTCAACCCAGAAGGCTAAATCTATTTTTATATACAGTCTGTGTATCTCCTACACACAGAGAAACATAAACTACCTTGTTAAGTGACAAAGGAGAGGGACAAGATCGTTTCTTGAAGTTTTCCAGCAGCACAATCAATAAAGTTTTAGCAGTTGCAATAGAGCAGTCAATAGGAACACCTTCTCTCTCTCTATCTCTCTCTCTCTGACCTGCTCTTTGATTGTTCAAAGCCACACATTGTGCTGAAAGATTATTGTGGAACTATTGATCAGTATGTCCCCCCAAAAATCTTACCTACTGAACCTTGAACACTTAATGCCTGATTGCTGCAGTTTTTCTTGGTGTCATATCACATTCAAATCTGAACAGACAGATCACTGTCATCTTATCATCTACAAATCAAGTGTATTATTGTAGACTACGTAAGAGTGAAGTTGATGAGTAAAGCTAGATTTCAGTAGCCCTGTCTAACAGACATGTATAAATGTATTATAAATAAATGTATAATGTGTAAGCTCAAAAGTTGAATATAGTAATAATGTTATTCCTTTTAAAGTGTTTGTAACATTGAAGGAACTCTGTGTTTTTTTCATGAATAATAGCATCAAGGGGAAGCACACAGTTTGATTTTGTAGCTTCTGAGAAAAGCCATTCCCTTTTTCTTTGTGTATCCTGTTTGTTCTGGCCCTCCCTCTTTCCTCAACCTTAGAGATGAGGAAACATTTCAACCATGACCCAGCACACTTCTCTCTCTCCCTGCCACTCATGAAGCACTCTCTCACTCTCTTTCCATCCATTTAGGCTCCCTACTGCTGGACAGTTTGAAGGAGCACATCTCAACGACAGCCCAGGATCATTGTAAAGCAATCTATCTGCACGTCCTCACCACCAACAACACTGCCATCAACTTCTATGAGAACAGGGACTTCAGGCAGCACCACTACCTGCCCTACTACTACTCCATACGAGGAGTCCTCAAAGACGGATTCACATATGTGCTCTACATCAATGGAGGGCATCCACCCTGGACTATATTATATCCTTTTGTGGAAACAGGGAATGAAATAACATCACTGTTTTTACATTTAATTATTACACCAAAATATTTTCTACAGAGTAGAATCAGTACCAGCGGATAATGGACACTGTTATATTGACATAAAGTAAGCCAAAAGCTACACATTGCGTCACGAGTGTTGAATGAGTGTTTTGATTATGCAACATTAATAAATATTGAATTAAACAAAATACAAACAGCTGGAACTGTTAACAGTCAAGCAGGACCTTCCTCAAGTCTTTAAACTGTCTGACAGACATTATTATTTCCATCCTGAAGTGTTAGAGCTCCGTAAAGTTTGAGCTCCTACACTGTACCCAGGTTTTTTTTAAATTTTTTATTCAGAAAAGTAACTGAGTATCAACTCATCGTCGCTAGATGCTGACACCACCTCTTTCTTCTTGTTAGGCAATTTTTCTCCTAATCCTGACCAGATATTTGCATAAGCGCATTGCTCTGGAAAATAATAAACAGTAGGGGATAGTTATACTTTTATTGTTAATGGTCAAGTCACTTACACTTTCCACTTCTTGTGATTACTTCAAAATAAAGGTCAAATTGTGTTTTGCTAGTTAAGTGCTTTCAAAGCAAAGATGCAACATTAGGAACTGAAACATTCAATCCGCATGTGCCTGTTTGACACGTTCAGAAACGGCTCAATGTAAAAAAATGTTTTCTTAACTGGTCATCTCACTGACTATATCCAGCACATTGGCTCGACCCTGGCCAGCTTGAGTCCTTGTTCCATCCCACAGAGGTTGTATCGACAGGCCCAGTCACTGCTCCGCTCTCTGCTGCCGTGGTCCAACATCGCCTCCAAGACTGGTATACAGTACAGCAGAACAATGTGACACAACATGGTGGGTGGCAACTCTAGTAACAGGAACATAGGCTGTATATAAATAGTGGGACGTATTCTATGGGTTGCAAAGAAAAAATAAACTATGTTCTTAATGGGAACATAATTTACTAAATTTACATCAAGTTCTAGTGAAGAAGACCTGAAACTTGAGATTATGCCCATTGACTCCTCAGGAAAATGCTTACTTATATTATAAATCAAATGATAAATAACTTGATTATTTTTCCCCATTGATACTGGTTTCTCATCGCAACGAGTTTATTGGCGTATAAATATATAGTATTTTTGCTTCTTTATTAAAATAAAAAATTATTTTGGAATAATAAATACTTTTTTCCTTTTCCATAATCTCTTACTCTTCCTGTAAAATTCACCTACAATGCTGAATAATAAAATTATGTGCATCAAACTGAAAACCTTGATCAAAAAAAGCCCAGGTACGTTTTGAACCGATGGCTAACTGAGTTGTTGCAACCTTACTGGTGGTTAACTGCTTTTTACGCCCTACTTACTAGACTTCATTCTTCAATATGGAAGGCTACATCCATTTTTATATACAGTCTATGCACAAGATCTATATATTTTTCTCTTTTTGGCTTTGTTTATCTAAAGTCTGTTGATTTTTCTTTTTCCCCCCTCTCTCTCAGGAGCGCACTTTCCATTTTTCCATCAGTCTTCCCCTGTGCACACCAAGATGTATGCACACTCAACTCATAATCTTGATCACGTATGGCTTTCCACAGCCTGTGTGGACCACAGGACTTTGGTTCAACCTGTGCTTGACCGTTCACATACTACAATATTACTCCAGAGGCAACACACATGTGGCACTGTTTGTTCACAGCTGTACTTGTGTACCCTCTACTAAACAGGGTTTTATTGCATTGCAACAATATTCAAAATGCAAACTTGTGTTTACACAGACACAGACAGTGCACTCTGGTAAAAACTAAAGGATTTCTTTTAGTTGTTCACTTCCCATACTTTCTCATATATACAGTACTCTGCACCAGTTAGTTATACTAGTATAATTATACTAGTGATCTATGTTTGCCCAGTCATAACAAGGCTGCCCGGGTCAGACCTACTCTCAACACACAGACACACACACACACACACACTGGAAACCCTACAGAGACTAAAGGTTCAAGCTTTCTCTGCCTTTATCTTCATCATGTTCACTACTGTCACAGATACTATGTATATTGTTTGTATATTATATATACTAAGCTAATATATAATTTCTCTCCATGTATGTATATTCTATGCTGTTCGTAAGCCAAGTTTGAAGGTAGCCCGTTCATTTTCCCATTTCCCCTATTTGATTGCAGAGTGAATCCAGAGTCAATTCCAATTTGTAAAATAGCCCTTTTCAGATATGAATTCTGAAGATTTGGGTCCAAACAGTTTGCTGTTAGCATGTGATGAATGTCGTCAGTCAGTCTGAGGCATTTGAAAAAGAGAAGGTTCAGGTGAATGGTGGTACCTGGATCACACATGCAGGAGACACAACACTCTTCCAGTGGCTCTCTGTGAATTATCCAGAACTTTTGATGCATCGTCACATTAGCTCCTTCAGACAATATCTGGAGATTTGACTAGAGTGATAGGAGGAGAAGTTCTGGAAAATGTCCCAAGTAATGTTTGTGGACATATGCATTCTCAACCCCTGCAGACAATGTTCAGAACATGTCCCTGAAAACAGCTGAATCTTGTGTTAATAGTCTAGAAGATTAGAATACAGCAAATTTGTTTTTAGACACAATGTACAATGTTAAGGGAGTATATTTAATGGAAACTAAAGAGATGATTTCCTTTTGCTAATACACAAAGTGATCAGCTTTCCTGTGTGTAGTAGTACTGGTGGGTTTGCTTGAAATGAGGGAAATTCTGCATTGTCCATTTCAGAAAGGGGGGAAATCTAACCTGAGATAGAGGAGCAACTCTAGTCCATTTCAGAAAGCATGACAACTTAAGTTCAACTGATTGTGGGAATCTAACCTGGTTGGGAGCAGGTTTTCTTCTTTAAATATTACATTTCTCAGTCTCCTCCCCTCTTTCACAGCACTGTTTCATTTCCTCATTCATTCATTTAGCCTGTATCTGGCACATTTAAGCATTTATCTGATCTCAAAAACAAATTAAAAAAAGTAATTAGGGTTGGTTTATTAGTCTGTTCAGCAGACTATAAAGCATTATTTTTTTCCAGACATGGCATGTACTTCTGCCATCAGTCATGTAGATGAAAAGGTTATATTGCTTCACAGCAAGTAACACTTGTCAGCAGACAGTTTTCATATGCAGTACTATACTATACACCTATTTTTATTGCATAAGTCACCCATCACCACTGCCACCACAAATAAAGACGAATGATTCACATTTTTATTTGCTTTTATTTCCTACAAAAGGTAATTTAAATGGGCATATTTACTTAATTACACAGAAACAGATGAGAGGACATTTATGATGTTGAGGTTGCACTGCATTGAAATAGCCACTGAATGATATGTAGTTAAATATTTCAGATAGGATTAAAATTAAGTGCAGTCATAAGCCCATTATGCTGCTGTAAGTATCACCCACCTGTTTGAACAATGTTCTTTTATTTCATCTTCAGCTGTTTTAATGTTTGTTTTTTTACCCACTGGATTTTAACTAAATGAAATAAATTTAGGCTCAGTGCCATTCCATCACTTTTCCTCTGTAATATTATTACAGATGGAAACACAATACATTTAATATACCTTTGTTTTCATAATGCTTTCAAACTCAAAAGGATAACATACTAGGGCTGCCTGTTTATAGTAGTGGTGCATGTGAATAAAAAAATTGCACTGAGTTGATCGAACTGATTTGATCTGTAACTGAAAACTGAGTTTGTCATTTTAGGGTAAATCACATCAGAGTTGAGGATTCGACGCAGAGTTTATTGTACTTCCTATCTGAAACTGTTGTGACATCGAAACAGAAACCGGAACATGTTGAACTGCATTAACACTTCTTTTTTTTTTGCAGTACTGCACAAAGATGTGTTTTTTTTTGATGAAAATAGCCTTTGGACAATGTTTGTAAAGGGTGGTTATAGGTACAGTATAAATCATACATGATTAGGGGAGAGTCCTTCTTATAGAGGTTTGTGATTGTACAGTAACTGACTAGCTCCATCCTTCTGCTCTTTGGTTACAAAATTGCTGCTAATGTAGAGCAATGTTGTCTGTTCACTTTATTACAATATGGCCCAAGTTAGATTTTTATGTTGGCCTGTAGAAGCAATGAAATGAGAATGGATGTAATGCTCATTAACACAAATGTCACAAACACACACCTTGCGTGTCTGGATGCATGTGTCTGGGACTGAACTTAGCACATTTTAAGAGCTTAATGTCAGATCAGTATGTGAAAGAGAAAGATTAAGTGAAATAATTTTCTTTTGGGACTGTAACACATGATTTATAGTGTTATTGTCAGTGATCAAAACAGTTTGGTGTAACTATATGTGATAAACCTGCATACATTTTTTTTTAAAGGCAAAGCTTCCTGAGTTTGTAGATGCAACGAGTTTGTTTCCTTTTAAATGGGTGGCTGTGACTGCTCCCATCTGTATGATTGTCTTAAAGTATCTGTTATTTTAACTGTGATTATTATATTACATCGTTCTGAACCTGAGCCTTGTTTTTATTCATGGTATCAGTTGTTTGTCTTCAGTGGTTTAATGCTGTGAAACAGATTTTTCTTTTTAAATGGACAAAAGCAAGATGGTAGAGACTGAGATGTTCTGACTTAAGATAACTCAGATAAGTTCCAACAAAACTGTATCCTACATTGCCCATTAGTTCATCTTGGGAACATTTATTTTAGATCCTTCATGCCAAATAAATACCCATGTCTTTTAAACTCCCTGTGTTGAGGCTTTTTTTTAAAAAACACGGAATAATTTGGTGGTTTCATTTAAAAACCGTCTGACGTGACTGATTTGTGGCATAAATTGTCCATTTAAAATCATTAAAAATATGGATCTCGATTTCAACATGTGGCTTGAGACAAGATAGATCATTTTTATTTATTACACTGTTGTAGCCATATTAGTGCGTTAGATCTGAACAGATGCCACTTCATTGTCCCCTCATATTTTCTTGCTGACTTGCTCAAATTATTTACAGCTAGAACAGTGGTTCATTCATTCATTCATTCATCATCTACTGTTTTATCCTCCACGTGAGAGTTGCAGAGCTGCTGGTGCTGTTCCCAGCTGTACACCATGGACAGGCTGCCAGTCCATTACAGGGACAACATATAGGGATGGTCCACCATTCACTCACATACTCAGAACTTGGGGAGAACCCCCAGCTTTACTAAAGCTCATCTTTAGTAAAGTTGTAAATAAATAAACTTCATTCACATGTGGTTTGTTTTTTAAATTGTGATGCGCTGTTTCTGATAAGTTTTCCCATGTTTGGTGCAATGATAACCTTTTCAGTCATTCTTTTCATACTTTCTGTTGCAGTCTCTTTCCATATCCTTGGGTCTCTTTGTTTACACCCATTGCTTTCTAACTTATCAGAATACTTGACCACATTTATAATGAAAGGCTGCTGCTTTTTTGTAGCTCAGTCTTAAATGATAGTCCTTTGTGGCAGTGTCAATACATCAGTCATTTGTCACGTGATGGATGTGTGTGTGTGTGTGTGTGTGTATTTTTTCCTCTTTCTCTTGTGAACATGTGGAGAGTAAATGAGTGGTGTTCAAATCAGCCTCACAATCCAGCACACAGTCTGCTTTCTCCATTTCCTCCTGTGTGTACAACGCAATGGAGTTTCCAATATTACACATTGCACGGCTGCAGTATCAAAACTGGGCACTGATCACAACAATAGACTGTATTCATTGTCAGTGTGGCAAAAAAACAACAACTATTCTTTGCATGCATTAGTGAACAGAAAGTCCATTCATGTCACACTATGTTAACTATTAAAAGTACACCAAGGTGTCCCTCTACTGAATGAGAAGAGTAGCTGCATGTCAGCGTTATTACCCAGTGGACTACTTCAACACACGTAAATATATATTGTTATTTGCATGTCCAGCATTTTTTTCCACCTTATTCCAACAACCAACATTTGATTTTCCTCACTTGTGAGGTATCATTGAATTTCTTTTGCAATTCTTTTTTATAGTTGCACCAAGTTAAACCATTTAACCATTAAAAATTATCTTTAAAGATCCATAAATCTTACTATCTTATTTATATATTTATATTCCCAGTTACTTCTTTTTCGACCAACTTCTACTCCAACTACAAACACATACTTTTCCTTACTTATTAGCGATTATTGAACTTTTTTTCACCGTTTTACGGTATTCGTCGGAGCGTTTGAGGGCGCAGTTTTGCCTCTGTTACGGTAAAGAGCTTTTCCCGGTGACGTCACTGTGGTACCAGTCACGCCCATTCAGAAACACAGAGGGAGAAAGTATTTACGCTGTCTGTCTGTGGGAGTTATTATCTCGGTCACGTCCTGAACGACGGTTCAGTAGTGAGGACTCTGAGCTGAACTCTGCTTAAAGTTATACTTGTGAAGTGTTGGACGCTTTTTATTCTCAGTCGACAACATCCTTCAGACGTGAAGGTGAGGAAGTAAGGTGAGTGATGCTCTTTCATAAACATGTAAAAAAGGGGAGACAGTATTTGGTCCGTGAACGCAACACCTCTTCCAACATTTGGAATTTAATTTTAACAAGTTTCAGTTTATATTAATTAAACATGTAACACACTTGAACAGTGTAACGCTGTTATACACGTTTTAGTCGCAATAGTGCTGTCACATATGCCAAGTAAGTTTCTTTTTCCCGACTTGCCCAGAGGCGTTCACGTCCTCTGATTTGCACACTCGCGAGCAGGCGGTTATTTCATTGGAAGTTGGTGGCAAACATGTAAACACGCAAACAAACGCGTGTGTTTTTGTGTGAACTCGTTTTTAATTCGTCTTTAGGATCTCTTCAGGCGTGAGCACTGACATTATCAGGCACATTATCAGGACATTATCAGTCCTGTTGCAGAGACCAAAACCAAAAGTCCAAATGAGGCCGAACGTTTCTGGTTTACGTTGTAGTAAAGCAAACTGTAAGCTATGAATTGTGTTTAGGCTAGGTTAAGCAAAAAAGGAGAGAGACTTTTTGCTCGTGTACAAATAAAAACTATCATGTTCACACGCCAGTATTGTACAGTGGCAGTATTTGTGGACAGGAAACTCCATACACCACTGAAACATCTGCTGCTGTTTCAAATTATTGTTATTTATTTAGCACTTTTCCTGATGCTCATATTATTGTGAGGACATTTAGTGTAAAGTGTAAAGGGTTAAGTATTAGTTTCAAGCGATCTGCCGCCGTGATAAATGTATTGACTGTATGCCATCAATACTCAAGAACTTTGAGGTGTGGTGGAAACTCAAACCACACAGATTATCAGGAGTTCTTTTACCCGGGTAAGTTCCAGGTAAAGGTTCCTGTCAATGAAAGTTCCTGGAAAGAGTGGTGGAAAGGGGGCTTGTGTTAGACTTAGGTTGAGGTCAGGTTTTGTAAAAGGGACAGGGTTAGGAGATAAATGACAAAATACTTATTATCCCACTACTATGAAAATACCTGTGTGTGTGTGTGTGTGTGTGTGTGTGTGTGCGTGCTAAGAGAAACTTTTATATAGAGACATAAAAGGTTTTCTCATAAAACCATAGTGTGGAGTTAATTTAAGTGCAGGAAGATGAGCTTCTGTGGGCGCTCAAGAGCTGTGGGATGTTGGCTCATTATAGAAAAACAAGTGTTGTTGAGTGTGAGAGGGCATGTATGTATGTATATACAGGATGTAAACCACTGGTACACACACCAACCACAAGCATGAAGTAGAGGTGGAGGGAAATCTCTCGTTTGGAAGTCAAGGTTCAGGCTTGTTGTTGTTGAATGAAACAAAATCATCATCTGATCCGCTATTGCTGTGTGTTACCTTGTGTGTCTGTGTGGGGTGTAAAAAGAAAAGTCATACATTACTAATGAGGTTTTGTGACTGGATGTCATGATGCATTTTTATGTGCATCCTTTCACCTCATGGCTACACACAGAGTAGAAATGGTCAGGTTTACAGGCCTGGACTTGAACACACTCAGACTGCCTGTAAAATATTCACCAAAGTTGAACAAGGTTGCTGATGAACACCTTGAGGTAGACTTGTGCCTGTTTTAGCTTGTTTGGGGACTGATAAGTACTCAATCCATGCAAACTTCCTCACTTGAGACGCCAATGACTACATTATAGAATGTAAAATGAAGCAGCTACACACACGGTGAGTTAAATTTAAGTTAATAAGCATGTCTGTGGTCTAGTGGTGAGTGTGACTTCATAGTATTGCATGCCTAACCAACTACCTAGCCCAACCAGCTGTGTGCCGACATTACTTGTTTATCATTACTGTAATTTAGTGGAGCTCATAAACAAGACAGTGTGATAAACAAGTTTGGAAATTGTCTTGTGCCTTGACACGCATCATCGCCACTGTCACTTTGTTACCACTCATCTTTGTGGTGTTACATTATAGTCAGGGCTCCACCTGGTTAATAATCGTGTAGTATGTGACTCCATGACACCAGACATTTGTGTCCTGGGATTGCACAACATCAGCAAGACTCCGGATAAGACAGAAGGTCATGGAACATGAGCTGCACTGTGATCCTGTGGCTCGGAGTTGTATAGTTAAATCTGATTCAGATCAGTTTTAGGTCAGCAGTGTTTTGGCCACTGAAGGTAACTGTCCTTTCTAACGCAACAACAGAACATTTTCTGTCGTTGCATTATTGGTGAGGCCACTTGGTATTAAAGCAGGAGATATGCAAGATAAAATGTATCTTTATTGACCTACTATAGGGAAAATTCAGAAATGGAAGCTGTTCCAGTGTTGTGGATGGAGCGGAGATGCTTCAATGTGGTCACAATCTGTCTACTGACCAAGTCCCGAAATGGTTTGGTAGATCAGATGATAATCCGTCCTCAGTGCGTCTCGGGTGTATTTACATCAGTACTTACAAGTGGCCAGGTGCTATCCGATTGTAATCCAATCGCTTAAAATACATTTTGTTTTAAGCGATTGGTTTAAGTCTTACTGTCATGTAGCATAAATACTGTTGTAGCAACTAGTAGCTCATTTTAAACATAAACATATTCAAAAATATCTGCTAATATCCAGTATTGTTTTAGCTCTGCTTTTTACTCTTTAACTTGCATTTTTGACAGTACAAGTGCGATTTGTTCTCTTCCTGTGAAATTGAGCGACTTTTTATTTTCATGTTAGCTGTTTGAATGTCATTGTCTTCCTACAGACTGAACTGAAGAGTGGCTAAGTTTGAATGATAAATGAAAACATAGACCTCAGATACATCATCATGTAGAGTTGGTGTTTCATGCTGTCATTTTGATCCTCATATTTAGCCTTTCGATTATTAATATTTTACTTTTTAAGTCCTCTGTGCGGTAAACTGTGCTGTGAAGCCTCTTGAACTGGTCACCTTGGTTTTTATAACCAGGCCTATTACAGTTTCATAGCTGTGAGGTGGAGAATGTTGTGAAGGTCTCACATGTTGTTGTGCAATATGATCTGTTGTAATATTCCCCTATGAGCACTGGGTATAGACAATAAAGCAGTGAATGGTGGGGAGGGAGTAAGTTATGGATTGGCCCACTGGCTCTTCCTTTCCTTGAATGGGAAGTAGCCTTTCAAGAGGAGCTTGAAGGAGTAGAGGAGGAAATGTTTACCTCAGAAATAGGACTACATTTGTCAAACAAATGGTGTTTATTATGTAATGTTATGTTATGCAAAGCTTTCTGGGGAATTTTCCTCCACCACTCCTCAGAAAACTGTCTGTTTGGAGAGTGTTTAGATGACCACTGCGTTTCAATCTCCAAAAGAAACAGGACAGCATTGCAAAATGGAGGAGTAGTGACCCAAGTGGGGACTGGGGTTGGGCCATAGAAAACAGGAAGGTATACAAATTGGAGCGTAAAAATGTAAATAAGCAGACTTGAGGATTTATGAAAGGAAATGGGGTACAGAGGAAAAGAAGGAGAATAAGCAAAATGAATATGGGCTTCCATCTTATGAAGGTTCACAATGATGAACAAAGAAGAGTAAAGAAGCGGGAAAATAAGCAAATATTTTGCATTTTGGCTTGAAAATTACCCAGGCTATAATCACAACAATTGCCAATTAGGTTTCTGTCAATCCAGTAAATATTTTTACCATTTACTCAGCTCTGAAAGCAAGAGCAAACAAAATGACATCACTGTTTGATGGAAAAGGCATGGTGGTGTATGCGGAAAGTGAATGCAGCCAATAGCCCAAAGTAAAAGAAGCTAAATAAACATGGTAGATTGAAGAGTAAATATGTAAATGAAAGATTAAAGGTTAGAAAAAGAAAATGAGTCATGGTGCTGCAGCCTCTCATACTGTCAATGAAAATGGATGCGTTTATATTTGTGTTTTTGTTACATGCTGGTTTTTAAGTGGATTTCCCAGACACTGAAAGAGTTGCATCATTAAAGTCTGACAAACTCTGCTAAACCGGTATGGTAACCTGATAATAGTTTAAAAGGTCAAGGTTTGTGTCGAGAGAAAAATGTCACAGTTAACAGCACGTTTTTGCATTCCTGTCCCTCACTGGTTTGTTGTTTCTTCTTCTGTGGGTTATTTTGTATACCATTATCTTTAAATGTAGAGAAATATAATCTTTTTGATTTAGCATAGCTTACTTTTACATATAACCCCCCAAAAAGAGGCCATGTCACTCACTTATCTGTTTCCACTTATCACTTATTTTTACACGTTAAACCTCTGATTATTAAATGTCTGCGTCATATTTTGAATAAAGCAATGAAAAAAAAAAAAATGTGCTAAGCACTTGTAATTACAGTGCCAACTGACGTGACCAAACCTGACCCAATCCCAAAAATAAATGTCTGGATTTTTTTCTGAACCTGGCTGGTCACGTATCCATGCTCTAATGCTCACACCATAAAGTCTGATTGTCAGACTGTGACAGTTTGGCCATCAGCCCCTGTGAATAGTCCTGGCTAATGGCTATTGACGGTTGTAAATAAATATTTGTTTGAAAGCACACTATACACACACAAGTCTGTAGCAAGTTTATCTTCAAAATTAAGTGGAAAACTGGTTAAAACTGTACAGTGCAAACTCTGCTTTTTGGACAGTGGAGTTCATTCAGATCCTCCTTGATCCAACCATCCATCCTCTAATCACAGAAAACGCATTCTGAGGCAGTTTGAGGACTCGTTTGTCCACAGTCTTGAGCTGCATAAAACACAATATTAACACTGATTGCTATTGCCACTGATGACCAAAGTCACAGGGTTCCTTTTTAATCAGGAACTGATTAGGTTCACCTGTGTTGTCCCACAGCTGAGGGCAATCAGCCTGGCTGAGGGATTAGTTTGGAAAGTTTGAGCTTTCCTGGAGCCATACAGTTGGTGTAGTGGCTAGCACTTTTGTCTTTGCAGCAAGTAGACCTGGGTTTGTGACCCTGTCGGAACAAGGGCCTTTCCATGTCCTCCTCTGTGTGAGTGGATTTTCTCCAGGTTCTCCAGTTTCTTCTTACAGTCCAAAAACATGCATTTGTGGATTAGGCCAATAGGAAACTCTAAATTGCTCATAGGTATAAATGCCTGAGTGGATGGTTATTTGTCTCTATGTGGCCCTGTGATGGACTCATGACCTGTCCAGGTTGTGACCCCGCCTTTTGCCCTATGTCAGCTGGGATTAGGCACCAATGCCCCCCACGACCCTGGTGGAAGATAAAGCGGTAAAAAGCTGAGTGAGTGAATTTTCCTGCACAGTTGGTGTTTTTGTCAACTTTTGAGAGTTTACTTTTTATATGAAGTATACTTCTCAACTTGGACTAAAATAACCCTGTAGATGTTGTTACACTATAAACATACCTACATGTCGTAAGGTAGCACTGAACTGAGTGAGTCAAGAGAGGACACACACCAGATCAGGTTTCAGTGTTTGTAAATGGGTTGTGTGGCTGTTCTGCTCTTCTGTCTGCAGCACCAACATTTCAGAACACACGGTATGAACTAAAGTGACCAACCATCAGTGCAGTTGTGAAGGCTGCTTTATCAGGAACAGGTAGAACTTTCTGTCTCTACTCTGTCATGTCATTTTATTTTTCTGCAGTGCACCAGCAGAAAACAGTGTTGTAGTTTAAATAAAGCAAGATGATCTTAAGACGGGGGCAAAATGTTGGAAGAGAGACTATGAGAATTGGTTAGAAACCTAACTTTCTTAGGAGTTGGATTATTACAAACTCACTGTTGCCATGTTTGTTGTTGTCAACTTTTTTGCTGCCCTCTAGAGGATATATTGCTTAAACACCATGCTAAAATAAAGGACACATGCGATGACTGCATATAGGTGGTGAACAGTTTTGAAAGAGATCACTTGGTTTTTGTGTTTGGGGAAAAAAAAATCATATAAACCCATATCATCTATCTAAAGTACAGTGTACCCTACCCCCATGGCTTGAGTTTTTGTTTGATGGTTTGGCGCGGATACAGTTTATGGCAGGAAGTCTTCACCCGCAGGAAGCAACCATCATAACCTGTGCCATGGCTTAAATCCAAACTGTCTCCTAAACAGCACTCTCTCTTCAGTGAAAGTGGCTCTCACTGCCCTCACATACTTCAGAGACACCACTCTGATGCAAGCTTCAAGTTAAATAAAGCTAAATAAAGGCAGGACAATGTTTCTAAAACAGGACTGGACATATCTTGAGATAGATAGATAGATAGATATATGTTGTTGTTGAATTATTGCCCAGCCCTACCCTACTGGGAGAAATGACCTTTAATCTCCTTTTTGTCTCTCTGGCTTGATCACTGTTTTTCTTGAGCTGTCTGCTTGTCTCTGCTCATTGGTCTGACCCTGGTCTGCTTTTTGTCTCTCGGTCTTTCATTATTTCGTCCTACACACTGAGTATGTTTGTATACAGACACTAGCGAGGAACTGAGTTATTCAATGAATTGAAGTCAATAAAGTCGGACACCCTTTCTAGGCTTAACTTTAAAATATTAAATTCTTTTATTATATATTATATATTAATAAAATAATATTAAATTCTTTAAGCCACTGAACCATAAAATCAGTCTCCTTGTCAGATAAAAAAAAAATGTTTTACCAGCCTGCATTTTATCATGTTTTTGTTGTTAGTGTCTTATTCTTCTAAGTACCAGCTTCCTTTTTTTATTTCCAGGTATTAGCCAGGGGTTATAACTGCGGCACATGTACATAGCACTAGGGATTATCGATTAATCTGTTGAATATTTTCTCGATTAACCGAGTAATTGTTTTGTTTATAAAATATCAGAAAATGTTACGTGGAGCACAGAAACCAGAATTTTCATAAAGTATAATATTCAAGAAGCTGAAAAATCATAAAGCTTTTTTGTATTATTGAAAGAACAACCAAACTCATTACTCAGTTATCAAAATAGTTGACAATTAATTTAGTAATCGATTAGTTGCCCTACAGAGCACACAGGCCAACTTAAATGTCCCTACTACTTTCTCATTTCTCTATAAAATAACTAAAAGGTCTTTTAATATTTTTACACACAGTATTTTTGGTGTAATTAAGATAAGAGTGTAATTAAAAAAAGAGTTTTCTTTTTTGACACTGTTATTCTGCTCATTCAGTGTCCAGACAGTAACGTTAGTATCAGGAGTATGAGAAGCCATTATAATATTAAAGCAGTGAAATGGGTCCAGTGCAGAATGTTGAATATGATGGGACAACATCATCTTTTTTTTTTTTCTGTATTTGTCTTTCTCTCTCATGCTTTCTCTGCCGTTTCTCGCAATCTTCTGTAAGAAATTAGCTTTGCTCCATTTGTTTCTGGTGCATGAGCTGCCTTAAGCAAAAAAAGTCAATACTTCTTTGAACATTAGAAAATAAATCCTATCTTATTATCTATTATTACTTTTTAATGGATAATGTTTGTTCGGTGTTCCTGTCACACAAACATTTGACTGTTTTCAGTTAATAAAATACATCTGCAAACCCCCAGATAGTTTAACCTACTGTATTTTATGCTGCCAGAGTGCCAGGTACATACACTACCAAGTTTTTGATATGATGGTGGTGCATGTGGATCACAAACATTATTTGAATTTCCTCTCAAGGACTCATTATAGACTCTTTTGTTCTCTTGGGGCCCGGAATACATGAAACCTGTTTTCATTTTTTACCAGTCCACCAACCAAACATTAAGCTATCTGGCTGAAAAAAAATGACAAACTTGTTTTTATAATTAAACTGTGCAAAATTGCGCATCAATCCTTCTAGCAGGAATTAAGTTATTTAACTGGCCCTTCTGCTGATAGATGCAGCAACGTTGATATTCATCGACATATAACAGTAGTATTGCTAGAAAAATAAAATAAATCTCCACATGGGAATTATAGTAAAGTTCCAAAACAATCACTTCACACCCCCTGCAGCTGAAGTATTTTTCATTGCTGTGATTGTATAGACCTGGCTGCTTCCTTTTCCCTTATGCTACAGGAAATAGTGATCATTAGCTGTCGTTATGACACTCTGAGGAATACATGGAAGAGACCAAGGGAAAGAGTGGGAAAGGGAGAGAAGAGAGGGGAGAACCCTTGTATGAAGTTACTTTTAATACTTTATTAGTGAAGTAAAATTACTTGGAGTGGGTCAGAGTAGACGTACTTTAAAACATAATAAAGACAGTTTACATTAAACAGTTTCATTTTGTTTACATAGCATCACCTATAGGTTGGGGAGAGTTTTCCCAAAGCAAGTTGTGTGTGTGTTCATCTTTGTGCATGTGCACAATACAAACAAAATCCAGGCCAGGTTGTTGGAATGAAGTTTTGTTATTATAAGTATTATAGTAAAACTGGTGTCATCAGACAAGCAGAGTTACAGACTCCCCTGTGCAAAAGAATACAAGATGTTAATAAAGAACCACACATGATTTTCAACAGGGAGACAAAAATCTGGTTGAAGCCCAGAGATCCATTCATGTATGCTCTTGGTTTGCTTGTACCAACATAATTGATTTAGTATAGGTTGGCCAACAGGGTCAAATTTCCATGAGCTCAAAGGTTAATTATCATAAAAGGATGAGGTAAAATTAGATTGATCAAGGGCCATTCTTTAATACCTTATGTAAGCATCTGAATAAATCATAATCTCTAATGAACTACCTCTTTGGTTTGATGTGGTTAACGAATCACCGTTATTCATAGATAGATCAGGCACTTAAAACTCCTGAGTATGTGTATGTGTTATCTCGTGTTATATTTTCATCACAGAAGATTTAGATGACAAATTAGGCAGCATCTGAAGTAAAAACATTACTGGTTATAATTTTCATGAGCGGAAGCCTAATGAACGCAGCAGTCATCAGATTTGGGTTCCGAAAAACATACCTATCTTTGACAGTAAATAATGTTTTCACGTAGAACCTGATCACTCACATGAGGAAGCTAATTGACAAAATAGATGAATGACTGTGTATGTGTCACTTCAAAATGGTTCTGACCTTACTGCTCATTCAGTATCCTGACTAAACATTTGAAATATTTTACCATCTCCTGCTGGTCTAAAATATTTTACCATCTCCTGCTGGTCTAATCTTTGTTGGTACTACCTTATAAGACTATGTTGTTGTATGTCATCAGAGTAGCTGCTCAACACTGACTGTGACAATGTTATGCTCAGAACTTGTGCTGTTGATGTTGATAACATATATATATATATATATATATATAAGAAGTTGACTGATAATCTGCTCTGCATTGTCAAAAAGTGATTTACTTCAACATCTTAAATTTGATTTTACACATTAGAAGCCAAACTTAGATAAACATAGGTGTTACTGATAACATTAACAATAGCTCTGTGCAATTTATGTATGTCAGGACAGTGCAACAGTGAGCCAGCATTCACCCTAATCTGATGAAGCTAAATGAAATGCAGCCATCATTCATTGGTTTGTTTACATCTGTGTTTTTTTTTTATCTTGTTTCACAAGGTTAAAGAAAAGCCCATACTTCCTCCCTCCTCCCAGTTTGGTGTAAATCAATTCTGTAGTTTTTTTTTTTTTTTGCATAACCCTGTGGACAAATGAACAGGAAAAAACAGCAGACATGGGTGAAAACACAAAGTCATTTGCAAACAGCGATAAGCTAAACAAATCACTTTTGGATACTAAGGTGAGAGAAACTATTTACCCCTAGCCTTTGAACAGTCACCATGAGATGAGATAAATGAGACAACCTGATGTACGTTTGGAACCTATTTGGCCATGCTTTGGATCAGACACTCCCAGATAAGTGGGGTTGTTGCCACAGTGCTGGCCAAGTAGGCTATTGTCCTGTACAGAGAGTACTCACGCCACTAGCTGATAGCTGAACAGCTGATCATGAGTGTCCACAGCACTGACAGTTTTGTGAGAATCCCCTTAAATCTATGTTTGGCGAAGTACAGGAGGTGGATCACATAAACTGAGTGGTACTACCTTGCTTTGGTGCAGTTCAGTCACTTTTGCCAGGGGCTCTAAAATTCTCTACAAACACCCCTGCATAATGTCAGGAAATGGTCACAAACTGAGTAAACCACCTGAAGCATGTTGTGTTTGCGTCATATAAACAAGAGGGGAATGCTGCTGGTGTGAATGACAGTGTACCCCCTGACCTCACGAACGTGTGCATGATTGAAATATGTGAAATGCTGCATTGACGCACATCTGAGAGGATGAGTCATCAGATTGCAGGATCAGGACCATCTCTTGCTGTGACACAGACACACACATACATATCACATTTGGGCTTGTGAGTGCACGCACATTCATACACCCACCCATACACACTCATACACCCACCCACACTGGTTTCCACTCACACAGCTTAATGTAATGGGCTGTCTTGTATTTAAGGTGAAGTCTTTTTGCCTTCAGTGCTCATCCTTGGCTGCATAATGTGTAGAAAGCAGCTTCTCTCAGTCTTTGTGTTCGTGCATACAGGTTCTTAATAACCTGCCTGGAGCTCTTAACAACCTCCATCCAATTCTTTTTCTTTCCACTGCAGCCATGATGACTAAGCGACCTTCAGCTACAAAGGCTCGTTGTCCCCATCACTCGTGCAAGATGATAAAAGAGGATGTAGAAAAGTGCTTTACATTTCTTATAACTTGACTTTGAAAATATTAATATTTTTGTACTCATTGACACATATTGAGACTTGAAACATCTGAAATTCTGTATGTTTATGACAGACTAAAGCACAGCTACCACACTGAGGAGTCTCATCTTCTCTAATTAAGAAGAAGCTCTGAAGTCCCATTTTCATTGAACCCCACTAACATCCATTAATTAGCTTTTGTCTCAAATGAGATACAATCAGCACTGGTCAAATGACTGCAAAACACAAAGGTTTCATCAGCTGTGACTGTGGGTAAATGCTAATTTGGCCTTTGTTATTGTGGCAGTCTATTCCCCGAGTCTGCACCTTTTCTCCCATGACCTTATGATGTGCTCTGTTGGAGCAGTGATCTAAACTGTTCAATGGCTTTTAGAACTGACTACTGTGAAACACATATAATGCCTTTTAACATTGTTACTTGCCTTCATGTTGCTTTCTTCTGTTGTGTGTTGTGTTTCCCACTTATGGTGCAATGTTAAGCACAACAAATTGGATGAAAACCACACACAGAGGCATTTTTTTCAATTAAAAAAGAGTTGATCACCTTTTAATGAATAGGTTCACCCATTAAAAATGTGTTAGTCCATACATTTTTTGAGTAAAACAATATTTAGTAACACCACCTTAATAGTTTTTACCTGCATGGACAATGGTCATGTAATTCAAACTTCATAGCCAGTGAGGTATGTGCTTAAATGTCTTCCTGTTACTTTAAACAGTGATTCTTATCAAATGCCAGCTGCAGCTTTTTGGCATAACTTAAAGGTACAAGAGTAATAATAGGAGGGAATGCTCTGTCTTCCATTACCTGGAGAAGTCATCGCCCACACTTTCACAGCTTCCTCCTCCAACATATAATTAAGAGAAGGTTTTTCTCACCCTCTGTTGAATCTGCATTGTTTCATATTCACCTGTCACTTCCTTCTTGACATCTCGTTTTCTTTAGAGATGCACAAGCAGCTGTGTGGATGTTTGAAACAACCACTGATGGAGACAACGGTTAGATATGAAAAGTGGCTGGAGGAAGTTTTTTGGATGATTATGTTGCATTTTCCTCTCTCTCATCTGTCCTTGTCTGTGTCGTCTTAGATCTAAAATAGCTCCAAGTAGCTCCAGATTGCATTGGTGGGATTTGATGGTTGCATTTTGTTTTTAATTTGCATTTTCAGTTTCAGACGATGGCTGTGACATCTTCTATTTCCTCTTTTTGATTGCATTTGTGGTCTTGATTCCTTAGTTTTTAGGGTGTTGCAATCAAAGCTTTCTGTGAGATCAAACTAAAATCATAAAATCTTTCCCATTCATTTCCCATATGGCTGTTATCACACCTGCCAACCAATGTCCGCTCTAATTGGCTCCAGCCCTCCACTTTCTTCACCCCATCTCTGTGACCCATCGGGGATAAACAGTATGGCTAATGAATGAATGATTTTGGTATCTGTCTCATCTAAAGCTTGACAAGAAAGTATAGAAGACATCAAACTGTTGCTATACACACGGTTGCTGTGACTACCATTTCATTAATTCAAAATACAGTGTAGCAACATCATCATTTACTGATCAAAATCTCAAGGACTATTCCTTTTTCAAATAGGATTCATTAACTGGTAATGCAGCTCTAGATGAATGGATGTTGACAGTGTCAAGACTGAAAGAAGACACCAGTGAATGGAGAATGTGTAGTTTGATGCAGTAATCCATATTAAATGGGCGTGTATGTGTGTATGTGTACTCTTTTGTTATCTCATGAGGACCTTTTCTGGCACAAGCACTGACCTAGTCAGGGCCAGTGGTCGTCATGGAGACCAGAAGCCGGTCCTAATTAGTCAGAACCTCATTTGTGAGAATATGTTCACGGTTAAGATTTGAATTGTGGCTAGGTTAGAGTTAGGCATTAAATGTTTACAATTAAGGTTTGACATAACACTTTATGTATGCTGTCCAAATGAATGGAAGTCAATGTGAGTCCTCAAAAGAATGGCAAACCTCTGTGTGTGTGTATGTGTGTGCACGTGTCAATGTGCGTGTGTGATTATTGTGCCCCACTGAGTAGGTATTTGCTGTATCAGCAGCGTCTCTGAGAGGCACCGTGTCCACAGAGCACTATCATGGAAAATTCCATAGGATGCAAGTGCTGTGGGTGTTTATCATTTTGTGTGTGAATACAAGAAAGAGACGTTTGTATCTCTCTCTCTCTCTCTGTTTCTCTCTATCTCACGCACACACACACATTTTGATGTGAGCTGTTTTTATAAAGAATGCTGTAAAAACACTTTGCTGCTAAAGATCAGCTCACTGGTCATTTCTGATTCAGCTACGGTGCCATGTTTTCGAAGCAGGTGCAACAATTAAGTGTTTTTAAATTTCTCTCATTTCCATTTCCATGTCTGAATGACTGCTTCTTACAATAGGTACCGATAACGTAACTAACTAAATCTACTCATTTTTCTTGTTCTCAGTTTTTGTTTAATATCTAGTAACATAGCTTCAGTCAAATCCCATAACGGATATTGTTAAAAGAGAACATCTGGAATGGGAATATTGAGTGTGGGAAAAGCTCTTTCAAGAACTACCTCCCATTTTGCAACTATATTATGTGACGCCTCAACCTTTTTCCCCCCTCTCTGTGCAGTGAACACACAAACATGATACACGGAAATTTTCAAATTAAGCAGAGAGTACAATTTCTTTAAGTCTGATTTGTCGTTAAAGATTTGACTACATTTGGGAGGAAAAAAACTGTCATAGCAGGACACAAACAGTAATAGAACTTGTAGTCAGTCATGTCAAATAATCCCTCTTTACAGCAGCATTTAGGATAGAGAGAGTCTTGAGTCTAAATCATTTCTCACCCTGTCATGTTTTCCAAGCCTCCCTCTCTTATCTGCCACTTCTCCATATCTTTCCCACCCTGTGCTTTTAAGAACCACTTTCCCTGCAGCTCTTCCCTGTCTCTCCTCGCAGCTGTTGATCTGTCTTTCTCATTTAATTTAGTCCTGATGAACATTCAGCCTTGTAGCATATTAGTCTTGATTGTATTTTAGTTGAGTCTCAGTATAAGCTGATATGCGGGTGTCAGAGTGTGTTTATGTGTGGATGCTCACTCATATGCCCACCTTCCTCCAGCAGGATACATATTGTTTACAGAGACTGTGATTACATTAACATCATGTCTATTGAGTTAAGATGGATCAGACGCTGTGGGCTCTCTGCTCTCCCCAAACTGTAAAATGTATTTATGCTCCCGCTGTTAGTGGCTCATTCAACATTCATATTAGCTCCCTTTTATAACCCTGCTCTAAAAAATATCTCACCCTCACCCACCAGAGATAAGAGTCATACAGAGAGATGAAGACATACTGTATATACTGTATCTACAGATATTTATAGAGCCTGTTAACATCTGACAGCACAGCTCTTGAGTTTTTCAATCACATTACAGCTACAGTAAAAAAAAAACTGGTCAGCTGGTATTAACCTTCCTTGTCCGGTATAAAATTTCCACAGAATTTATCATCTGTCACAACAAACACTAAGCCTTCATTTGGCTTGGTTCCAGTTTTTTACTCAATGTTTTCTTATCAGAGCTGTATCCTGACATTCAAGGGAAGTGATGGACTTATTCTTTCAGAAAATTGTCCTTGTAAAGCATGTTGATTTATTAACTTAATCGTCCTTCACGTCATTGTGTTTTCATGGTCTGACAGCTGTTGGTTCAACCAAGAGAATTAGTTTTATCATTGTGCAACATGGTGGAAAGAAGAGAAACAAGTATAAGGGCCCATGATGTGATCTGGCCATGAACATGCACACACCCATGACTTATTAAGAGATTGAGTTGAACCCTTTTGATCCGTGTGCCTGGTGTAGCAACCGTTTCTCATCATATTAACTGTTAAAATTGAATTAGGCGGACCTTTATTCCACCTGTAGCATTTGTATTAGACTTAGTCTACAGCTGTATTACTGACTTCAGATCAAATCAGTTTTATTTATATAGATCAAATTCACAAATCCATGGACTTTATAGTCTGTACATACAGTGACATCCTCTGTCCTTTGACCTTTGACCTGCTCCTCTGTCACCCTCTCCTACTTTGAGCTAAATGCCAAGTATGAACTTATTAACATGCTCACTGTGACTCCTCATCCTTGCATGAGAGCAGAGGTCAACAGTTTTCCCTGAGGGTCAAAAGTATGTCAAGCTATGGGTAAACTCTCTCTCTCTCTCTATCTCACTCACTCTCTCTCTCACACACACACAGGCAAACACTAAAAAATAAACCTGATACAAACACATGTTACATGCAAATCTACATCATCATCACTTTCTCTAACTTTGGGATTAATGATATCAGGAGTGTTTGTGCCATTAACAGTTACCAGTATATAAATAAAAATTTCCCTGCAGAGGTCATTTAGTCTCTTCTGTTGGAAATTAAAATAATATTTTGCATATTCCTATTCTGGCAGCTGTAGATAAAAACATTTTGTGCATTATGCCAAAATAAACATAAAAACAATAGCTGCTGCGCATAGAAGCATGGAAGTCAAGAAGATAGCAGCCTGTTCAGTCTACTATTTAAGTCATTAGTCATAGCGTATTGGTGGAAAACATTTCAAATCCAATATTGGCCCGATACCGATGTTGTGTCAATAATGTGGTTCATCTCGACTGTCAAAGACATTTTATTTGGACGCATTTAAGATTCCATTTTTCAGATATCTACAGTTAGTTAGGACCAATCATCATTCAGGTTTAGTGAATCTGTAATTCACCTCAGTTTGAACTAGTCAGAATTAAACTATATATATATCTGAAATTGGAATTAAAGCTGGTCATGATTGAACTGTATTATTGACATTTATAATGAGGAATCCCTCTCACAAGAATGGAAAAATTATTACATTTTTTTTTCCTGGTCTTAATGTCATAACAGTTTTTAAAAGTCCTAACAGAATCAAATATATTGTTTTACTTAATTAAAAATAAAAAAAATAACACTATCATTATTCTCTGACACCACCAGTGAACACCTGTGGGTTGTGTGTGTGTGTGGGTGTCCCCTTTCATTCAGTGGAACAGTCAGTTTTGTCAACATATGCATTTTTTTCCCGCTATTTTTCACACATGGAAAGATTTGACTTAAGCTGCTAAATGTGCCACCCTCTTCACGAGTGAGTCACCAAGTCTCTTTTTCTGTTTTTCTTTGGTAATGAGCAGGAAGTGCAGAGAGGGAGCTTTATCAGACCTGTGTCAGCTGAAAAGCTCTCCCTGCTGCAGCTGACACTGAGGTTCGCTGGTATAATGTACCAGCCACTACCTGTGAAATCCATAAGGCCTGTTTTTATTATTGTCATCATATGTGCATCATATACACTGTTCCTGGTGCCTGTTGTAAGTTTTTCTTTCTTTTACAGTGCTTTTGTCTCTCTCTCTCTCTCCCCTCTGCTCTCTTTCAACAATTAAGCCAGTAATGGAAAAGATAAATCAGTGGGGCTTTTCTTTGCTGCCTGTCTCTAATTGGTTGGTAATGACTGATGATGTAAGTCCTGCGGTGAGGTGAATGAAAGGACTGTTCTCCTTCTAATGTCGCGGTATTGTCAGCCTGTCCAGAAATTGTTGTCGCCATGGTTACGGGAGTTCTGCGAATGCCCCTGGCACATCACCGATACACTGTCTTTCTTTTTTTTGTGGGGGTGTTGTCCTTGAGGGCTGAGGTAATGACGCTGTTCTCAAAAAAGTGACTGAAAAACATCTTCATTAAAGGCACTGATTGAGCTGGTATCTTACACTTACTTGAGCGTGCACCGTGCACATGGTGAATGAGTATGTGAGCGCTCATCAGTACGGCCAAAACAGTTGTAACAGTTTAAATCCATACTGGATTGTGTTTATCATTATATGTGTCAGCTTGTTGGCAGAAAAATCACATGTGCTATGATATAAAATGTATTATGCACTACTAGATAAAAGAAAAAATGTTTATTATTCAGGGTTGCTCCCATTGGTCAAGTCTAGGTTCAGCAACGTCGCGTGTCTAAAACATGAGGTCAGCTCACTACCTTAATATACTGAATGACCAGGATCTAAGACGACATTGCCAGGATACGTCAGGCTCAGATTATGAAAGAATGATTCAGGGAGTATGAGTCATAATTTATAAACATGTATTGGTCACCACAGAGTCCAGGCCTTCACCCCCACTCGAGAATCTTGAGGATGTGCTGGAGAAGACTTAATATAGCAGTCAATTAATACAACATCCTCATGGAAAACGAATGCAACTGTCAACTGAAACGAATGTATGGGATAATCAAAGCAAAGCCTCCACAGTGAATGCACATTTGTTGGAGGGGCTACGCATCGATCAGTTCAAAGACTTGACTGTGTTTCTGCTCTCCACTCCTGTTCACTTCAGGTGTTGTACAACCTTGGCTGAGTGACTCCCCTCTTCCTACTTCCCTTCCAATACTTTGACTCCACCTCCTCCAGGATGTCCTCTCAGGCCACGCCCGTCCCGGGGTCAAAGCCTGTGACACCTCCACTGACCTCTGCAGGATCTCCACGCTCTCCAGGGTCCCCAGGTAAAGGATTTGTTTCCTACTTTAGGGCAGTTTACAGAACCTACAGTACTGTATCAAATCTGCACAGCACATAAATGAAGATCTTTTTCTGTGACAGTAAGAAAAAGTTGTTCAACATTGTCTGTGGAGTTTTTAAATTAGGGTAGGGCAACCCAACCCTAACCCACTAACCAAAACACTGCCATGTGTTTTACTGCAGGTTGTGTTTACGCAAATGCCTCTGAACCTATTTTACTAAATTATGATGGGACAGAGGGAAAGTTATTGTAAAAGTACTATAACCTTTTTTTTGAGAGGATCCACTGGAAATACAGGCCACTTTGTTAACTTCCTCTAAAGCTGCTGTCAGTAAAATCCTCTATTTAAAGCAAATTAAAATTGCCCACAGCTCTATATTCTGATAGCTGTGACTGATCTAGACTGTTTGCTACACGAAATGGGTAAATGAGGCAGGCTCTTTCACTCTTATGTTCTAAAAGAACATCTATGTAGATTCTTACTTATCTCAGCCATAGTTATCCACAAATCAAATGAGCAGATAGTCAAAATTATTTTGCGTTCACCTCTGCACAGAAAGTAGGACCCAGGCCTGTTACCTATTAACAGGCAATATTTGGTGCACGTCCTGAAAATTGTCCATGTTTTTGTGTCGATGTGTGTTTTAATAACTTTTTATGTTGTTTCAGAGTCCCTGGAGCCTCCAACCCACAGATATAGAGACCGCTCACCTTCCCCTATGAGGGGCTACCTCATCCCCAGCCCCCTGCCCACTCGGAGAAACAGGACCTGCTCGGCGTGAGAACACATACTCGCATATATACTACATTTGCAGAATCCTTTATATTTGTAGAAAATAGTTAGTGTCCATGTACTTGAGAAGAAATTTCAGTTTTTCCCATAAGTCATTTAACCTGTTTTTACTCTGTGATTAAATTAAGATATACTTACTGCATGTTTGCATGCACAAACATGAGATTACATGGAGCTGCCTCAGACAAAATTTTGTGTCCCTGCTTTCCTCATAATGTAAATAAGAGTATAACCTGTTTATAGCTCATGGCTAAGTTTCCTATCATCTTATACATTTGCTATAGGCACTATAACCGTATTACTGTGTTACACAACACTTTACATTAACTAATATTTGTGAAGTCTACTTTATTGAAACTCTTACCCTGTTTTAATTTTTTGTATAATTTGAACACTTCACTGTTTTCTCCCTGTACAGGACGGCTCGGGCAGCGCAGGGTCCTGTGTTTACTGGTGTGTGTAAATACTTTTCTCGCTCCAAAGGCCATGGCTTCATCACACCATCCGATGGAGGCAAGGACATCTTTGTCCACATTTCAGAGTAAGTGTGTTTGTGTTTGTGTACTGATTTGTGGATAGGTTTTGGGGCTGTGGAGCGCATGCTCTCCTAAGGCGGTTGGGTATGCATTGATGTGTTCATGCTTTGCTACCTTATGTTTTTTCCGGAATACACCAGAAAGAAGAGGGCAGCATTTATTTGTATAATAGTTGTATAGGTTCTCGTGACGATTGACTTTGTCAGTGTCACATGGCTGCTGACGGATGATGCAGATTATTTTGTTGTATCCTGCCTGACGCACTCCACTGACGTCTATGCATTGTATGACTGTAAGCGATAACAGAAGCTCCATGTTGAAGGTCATTAGGTAGTTAGTTGTCCTCCTACACCACCGTCGCTGCAACTGCTGTCACCATCCGTGTGTGTGTGTGTGTGTGTGAAAGAGAGAAAGCAAGCTTCTCACCATAAAGGCTTACAGTATGTCAACAATAATCTGGAATAACCCCAAAGAAGATGTATGTTTGTGAAAAACACATGCATCTTTATTTTTTCAGGTCACTTATTAATTGTGATTTTCTATTGTGATCATCAGATGCTCAAGTTGTTCAAATGACTGTTTTTTTTTATGATTCTTAAATGTGACAAAAAGAATAGAGTTTAATGGCATTAGCTGACAGGATATGAGGTAAAAAAAAAATTAAGGTCAAGTGTAGGAGTGGAACGGTTCATGAAATCCAGGGTTCAGTTCATATCACATTTTTTGGTTTGTTTTTATATATATTTTTAACACTCTAGAAATAGCATACAATCAGCATCAGATTTATGGTTTAATAATCCACTGTTTAAAGATTAGTTTTTAATCAGATTCTGCAGTCATGCAGAAGTGATTTTTTTTAAACAGCAAGAGGGGAGACACTAGGTAAGAACATGAACTGTTCTGTCACATCTTAAAAGAATAAGTTTTCTTGTCACTAAAAAACAGCAAACCTTGAACAGACTGAAAGATAGAGGATGCAATTATCAAAGTGTTACTTTAAAGTGTTATCGCCGTCACTGCCTTACAGAACATGCCTCTGTGTGTCTTTTTTGTTGGAATGGACTTAATGGAAACGGACCAAACGGCACACACATGCCTTAAACTGTGCCATGTGTACTGAACGGGATATATATTTTTTAAGTGAACTGTTTCACCCCTAGTCGAGTGTGTAAGATGATATGAACAATACAAAAGATAGCCTGCTAAATATCACACCTTGGCCTTTAAAAGGGTACAGTCACATTTTCCCCCTGCTGTATTTCATAATATAAAGCTGTGGTGTCCATATGTTATCACTGCACATATTGCTATTCTTCATTTGTCCTATAGAGATGTCCCTTACTGATGGGATTGTAGTTTAAGTGATAGAAAATGTGAATGACATTGTGTGCAATAGCTCTCTAACTAAATAAAACATGTCCCCGTGTCCATAACTGTTTCTTCGCTGACATAACACTGGTGTATCAAAAGCTCCGCTGAATGTGTAAACGGACAGCTTAGTTTGTTTCTTCTTTTTGTTTCGTGTCCCTGATTCCTTTTCATGTATGCCCCCTGGTGTTCAATGCATAGAAAGGCATGTCCTCACATAGAAACACCACTGCAGCAATGAGGCGAAGACTGCTTTTCACTGCCCATATATATATATATATATATATATATATATGCATTGCTTTATATAAATATTAGTACATACATACAAATAAATGAGTGTAGATTATACGAGTGTAATAATAAACAGGTTAATATTCACTTTCTCATTCCATTTAAGAGAAACCAGTTAAATGCTTTTACAATGTTGTACAGCTTCAAATGATGCAAGATTTTAAATTCTAACTTTCCGATTCTTTATCTATGATTTTCCTCCAGCATTGAGGGTGAATATGTGCCGGTGGAAGGCGACGAGATGAGCTACAAGATTTGCTCCATCCCTCCAAAGAATCAGAAGGTGCAAGCGGTGGAGGTGACCATAACCCATCTGAACCCAGTAACCAAACACGAGACCTGGACGGGTCACAGTGTCAGCAGCTGAATGCTGGAGGGAGAGGGGGGAAACAGAAACATAGGAGACATGGGGAGGGGGGGGGCGGCACGAGGGAGAGGGGGATGATGTGCTGATCGTGGGCACAAAGGCAGAGGAACACCCAGGTGATGCTTTTAGTTTCCTTAACACTCTAAAAATGCCAGGATACATCGCAGAAGACGTGGCCATTGTCCTGCCAGTGACAGTTAAAGGTCACATTTTGAGTTGCCCTTTTCTGGGTAAAAAGGGTCATTATATCTTGGGAAACCTGGAATTAAAATATATTATTATGATTACAGTGGAAGAAGTGTTCATCATAGCAAGATTTCTAACATCACAGTAATTTTCTTACTTAGATTTGTAGACTCACTGCCTGTGTTGAAATTGATGTACAACATTGTACAAGTTTGGCTTATTATAATGAGGATATTGCTGCAATTCTTTCTTTTTTTTGTGAAGAAGAAGAAGAATTCTGGACATGTAATGAATTCCATCTCCATGAAGTTATTTTCATGGTGTACTGAGTGTGCCTACTTCTAAACTGAAGAACTTACATCTCTGGATGTGCCTACATATACCAATATGTCCTCTTTGTTTGATCATTTGTGGGTGGTTAAATGAATTAAAGCATTTTCAACTGGTACCTCTTCATTAATTCTCTGTTTCTTTTATTTCCTCTGCACAAGATGGCAGCCGCTATAAAGCTGAGTAAAGTGCACATCAAATGTACATGTTGAGGTTATGAAAACCAAACAATTTGTATTTAAGTAGTTATACTGTTTATATAATGAATTTCTACCAAAAATACTAAATGTTACACATTGGATCTTTAACTATAGTTCTAAACTTTCATATGTGTGTATATATTAAAAAAAAAACATTGGTCAGTATTGTATAAGCATTTGCATGGTACTTTGTTACATTATTTGCATTCATAGGTTTGATTCAGTGATACCTGGATTTGATTTGTCACACAGATGACTGTGTATCTGCTTCCCTCTTCTGTCCATCTCTGTCCACTACAACTTCGCAAGCAGTTCAGAGGTCACACTTCATTTAGTCAAGAACTGAAATGAATGAACGAGTGAAAATGAAGAGGAAAAATTGCAAACGAATGTGTTAGTAAATATTTAGAATTTAGAGAGCAATTACTATAAAATCAAACATTAAAATGTCATTAAATGTCAAACATTAAAATCTTTATAGATAGGGTTACAATATAATATAATGTTAAATTGGTAAACAAGATGAACTGTTTGGTAAGTTAATTAAAACCTAATTTTATGCATGCTACTTCAAATATATACACACAAAATTTAGTAAATAGGTTTGGGGGAAAAAATCTGCATCCTGTCTGTTGGTCCCAACCCACTCACTGAAAGAAAACATACGAGATTACTGCAAAATCAACCCCATAAATTTATTTGACAGACAGACAGACAAGATAGATAGTGTAATAACCTACTTGCACGTTGCACGTAGTTAGTTTGACCAGCAGAGGTCACCTAAGCTCCTGTTAGGATCTGATAGGCCCCTCCCATCCAACAGTGTGAGGTCAGTGAGTCATCATCATCATCATCAATAGCTGACGCCTGCCAAGGGTGTGATATCTAGCAGGGATTCCTGAGGTGATTTTTTAATTTGAACTACCAGGATGTGGAGCAGTTAAAGAGAAAGTGATTTCTCTCACAAACATAACGAAAAAAAAAAAAGAGGGAAGGATGGAAAAGATGTTGGTCGGCAGAAAGAGAGGGACGGAAAACTGATAATGCGGGGAAGAAGAAGGGGAGAGGGCAAACAAGAGAAGAGGAGAGAGGGAGAAATGCACAAATAAAAAGAATGAATATTTTGTGGTTTCAGTGAGGAAGCTGAGCTCTGTTTCAACTCCCTCCTTTGACTGAGAGGCTACAAAAAAAAAAAAACATTTCATTTGATGTTGAGTTATGTTATCATTTACACCAGTGTTTCCCAACCAGGGGTCACGACCCCTTCTGTGCCCCCTAAAGCTCCACAGAGGCTTCCAAAGCCCTTTTATTTAAAGGGTGCAATAATTTGCATGTGTAAATTGTAGATGACTAATAAATAATGCAATGGTTACATTAATTTACATTGATTGTTCAAAAAGAAAATACTGGACAAAAAAAAAAAGAAGCCTGCAGTAAGTGAGCTGGGCAGAAAAGCTTGTATCACAGAGGGGCAAAGTTAAAAAAAGCTGATGGCGAAGCTTCAGGGAGAGGAGAATGCTGACTCTCTCAAAAAATGGCTCAGGAAATATAGTCCCTCATTAAAGCCAGGCTGCTTGGACAGTTAAAGGTCCAGTGTGTAACATTCAAGGGGATTTTTTTTTTTTTTTTTTTTTTTAATGGGGGGTGCACAGAAACCGAAGACTGTGATTGTATAAGTGTATAATTCCTGCAGAATCGTTTCAAGCCTTAGATCAAGCCTGTAAAATGTACGTTAAGCAAGGGCCTTGCTTTATGGTGACAGACATCTTATATCTTCATGTTTCTACAGCCAGAGTGTGTTTTTCAAGTTTAGAAGTAGAAGCAAACGACTATGCAAATGAAGGAGAACGAACAGGCCACCATAGTTTCCTGTCATGTATGGAAAAGACTACAGAGGAGGTTTTACCCTCAAGCAACCGGGATCTTACTTGAAACCCACTCCACAAGAAAAACATGCAAATGGAAAGCACACTGTTGGTCTGTCGCCTTATTAATAAGTGTGATTTTACTCTCCTCCTCATCACTCACTTTATTTAAATTCTAAATATTCTTTCAACAACTTTGGAATTTGAATGTACAGGGTTTTTATAAATACACGTTTTACTTTTTTATGTAAAAGATTTATTTTTTTTATTTATACTTTTTATTCTCCTATATTTTACTTTCCACTAGACTTGCATTCTTTATCCTATAAAAAATAAATGTGTCTGATACTTCTGTAATATCCCAGAAAATAATGTTAATTTTACTCAGACTTCCTGAAAACATTAGGATTTTAATTTCACTTTGGTTCACTGAACATTTAATTGTTCCAGGCTGCTGTTGTTGTTGTTGTTTTGTTTTTTTTTAATTTAGTTTATTGTTCTGAAATGAATATAATTACATATAATGACCTCATTAAAACTGTAATAAGTTATGTTCTCTTTAAAACGGGTACAGTGTGATAAGATAACACATTAGGGGTGAGCACATAACACCAACAACCACTCAAAACAAGATGTCACTCTAAATAGCTCATATTTAGAATCTAAAACGTGATTGATCACTTTTAATCCCCTAAGCTTATACATTGTTACAAGCTGTTTAAATGTGTTGTTTTGGTAGGCTGATATGTAAAAATATGGGTCAATAGAAGAAAAATGAAAAATGGGAGCCACTGGTCTGTACTGTCACTGTTTTATTTTATTTTTGTTTTGTGTTGTTGTTGTTGCTGTTGTTACTGCTTGATTCTTTTTATTTCCCCCCTTGAGCATAAATTGTATTATCTTTTATTTATTGTGATTTTGAAAAAGACAGGGATGGATGAAAACAGATGATGAGATGATGATGATGAGGAGGAGGAGGAGGAGGGGGAGGAGCAGAGAGCAGGCTGCCTCTCAGTCTGTTCACTGGCAGGAGGAATCAGCAGCAGCAGCAGCAGCAGCAGCGGGACAATGGTGTGTCTCCTCCAGTGCGGATCCTAACGGGCACCGGGTGGTTTCCGACGAACTGCAACAGAAGGTATGAGTGAGCACACAGTCTCTTTTCAAGTCTGCGTTTGAACGCGCCGTTGTTTGTCTGTGAGAGAGAGCGAGAGAGAGGGAGATTAGAGAGGCTGCAGGAAGGAAGCGACGCAGCAGCGCAGCAGACAGACAGACAGCAGCAGCAGCAGCAGCAGCAGCGGGGCCTGCCGAACCTACCGTCTGCCTCTGGGTCCTAAACCGGACCGATGACACGTTTTAGCACGGACGGTTCAGACTATTCACACGCACCGTTACTCTGTGCTGAATACAACCGATGATGATCAATCATAGCAGGGAAAACAACAGACGGAGTTCTCGTTTCCTTGTTCTCTCGTCTCCCGAAGGGACGTTACGCAGAACCCCTTTGCAAATCTCGCTGCTTTAAATTTCCGTGCTTACCTTCAGACGTAAACACCCACCCTGACGTAAATAAAGGCTGAGCTGTATTTATTGGTGGTTTGTCGGTCAATTCGGCCTATTCGCTTTACACAAAAAACTCAGTTTTATTCCAGTAAAAATCAAATCTTTTGCGTAAGTAAAACGCACGTCGCCTGTCGATCCGGTGCCTTTTTGACCAAGGGAAATAAGAGGGGGGAACAAGCGAACCACAGCATATTTTGGGGCCTGTACAATAATAAACGTTATTCTGTGTATCACATACGCGCCGAATGAACGATCAGTTTATTAAAGATATACAGTAAGTGTCAAATTATGGTTTTGTGTTAACTTTATATGATATAAAAGCAACGCACCCTACAAAATACAGTTTTTGGGTGGAAGTTCGGAGCGAATGGATTATGTCTACATATGCCAACAAAGCCTCTCTGTAGCCAGCAGCAGGAGCAAAAGCAGGCAGTGTGCGTGTGCGTGTGTGTGTGCGTGCGTGCGTGTGTGTGAGACACAGAATGAACCTTCCTTTGCACTAGGCCAGGCAGAGCAGAGAGTCTCTTCTCCAGATGCAGAGATTGTGGTGTGAATAGATAGAGTCGTTGTAGTTTGTCATAATGTGCCTTCTGTTGCAAAGAGCATGTGTGACGCACATAGACATGCAGTGATGCAGAGATGCTGTGCAGCCATGGATGGATGGATGGATGGATGAGGCACTGAGGCACTTAATGTTATCACTCATGTCTGGACAGACAGCAGCATGTCAGTGTAGCAGCTTCAGCTCCATTGTGTGTCCCATGTTGACCACAATGACTATATGCAGACAAACAAAGACAGGTGGAACTGGTTACGAACAAGCAGGGGTGTGAGAGAGCTGAGTTGATTGTGGTGAATTTTCAATTTAGGGATCATCACAGATGGAGAATACTGTTCATATTTCACGTGAGTGACTTGAAGTCCTGGTGGTTTATTTTGACGTTACTGTCATTCATTGCTGACAAGGGGAGCCTGCATCTTTCCAGTCATTCCAGGACCTTGCGATTTAATATGATGTTAGTTGGGGATGATCTGAAGCTAAAACACTGCATATGATATTGGAAAAAAGGGGGAAAAAAGTCAAATCTGCTATGATCCATGAACCCTAAATGTCCTAAATTCTAAGCTAAGCACAAACGACTGCTTTAAAGACAGACAATCACACTACATCATGTGACAGAACGTAAGTGAGGGTCCAGTAGCACAACTTATTCTAAAGTTATTAGTTACTATCAGACTGATCTCAGTATCTATGGTTACTTAAGGTTGTGATATTGGTATTGGTATCAGACACAAAAAATGGGTTATTAAGTCATTTATCCTTTCAGAAAAATGTGAATTCTTCCACAGAGTTTATTGATAGGAATCAAATAAAGGTAGATTATGGAAAACGTGGTCAAATATGGACATTTCCCTTAATTTGTGCATGTTTGATTAAAGAGACGCTTAAAAAAAATCTATATTGAAGCATATTTTCACACCCATCTAAATGGCGATATTTTTCATTTGAGAATCATAATGTCAGTAAACTCTCGTATCAGAACTCATGTCCCTAGTGTTGGGTTAGTGTTGCTGTGCAGGACAAGACAAGGTCATTCTTGCTTTACTAACCACTTCAACGTGTCACATAGAACAATACAGGGTCGACTGTGAGCGTGTGTGTGTGTGTGTGTGTGGCCTGTGTTTAGTGACAGGAGGGGCTGTCCAGTGACCCTCCCTGCCATCAATAGATTACAAGTCACTAGTCATTTGCTTCCATAGGATGCTGATGGTTGGTGCAGGCAGGCGAGCGCTGTGATGGTGCTGTGATGTCCGTGTAAAACATTCATAAGAAGAGGAAGGCTGCTCCTCTTCTCATCTGGTTGGTGTTGGTCAACGTAATGCACAGGATTTTAGTTACACAGGAGGATGGACAGATGTGATTATACAGTATAGAGAAATGGTGTTTATTCCTACACCACTTTTCTAGTCTTGATGGCAACTCTAAGCTGCTTTATACTGTGTTTTTTTTTTTTGCCATTCACACCCGTTCACTCACACTTTCATACAGCCTATCTATGCGCAGAACATTTTTTATCACACTTTTTTTTTTATACCAATTCACACACGGCCATCAGGATCAACGTGGGGCTAAGTGTCTTCCCCACAGACACATCGGCATGCATGTCGACTAGCAGAGCCCGGGAATCAAACCCACACCCTTAAAGTTGAAAAACCACTGCCGCCCCCAGTGTCAGTGAAGTGCAGTGACAGGGGTAGATCAGGGAAACTGATGCCATTGATGACGTCATGCATAAGAATCTGAAGTCTCATTCTGAAGCCTCCAGAATCACCATGTGGCTGGCGCCATGTTGACGTTTCGCAAAGGGAAGTTCACGTACATCACATACCAGCAGTCAGTCATACTGATGTCCACTCACATGTGCTGTACTTTATCGTCTGGTCTCCTTTAAATGGGAACATAAAAGAAAAGAAGACTTGAAACTTGTGAATGAGACCCTTAACTCCTCAGGAGCATTGTAACTCAAGTGAAAAGTAGAAGCTAATCTTCCCCATAGACTTCCATTCAAACTGGGTTCTTTCTGCAGCCAGTTGAGCCGCCCCCTGGTGGCTATTCAGTAAGTCCACCATGAGAACAACAAAGTCCGCTTTTTGTTTACAGTTTATGGAAGTCGGCCCAAAAGATTAGAGGTAGCAGGAGACACACAAAGTTGGGGAAATGAGATGAAAATCAGCTTATTTATTGGTTTTGTTGCTCTACCAGCACCACCAAGGAGAAGACGACTAGTCCCTCATGGCAAAGATGGAGTCATACAGACAGAAGTCACAGTTTTGTTTGTACATTTCAGGTTTGCATATGCCTGGTTGTGTTCATCAGCTGGACGAGTAGCCATCGTACAACTTCATGTTAACAATGACAGGAAAAAGCCCAGAAGCCCAGAAGGGCCTTTTGTGGCATAAACACTGACCTTGTCAGGGCCAGTAGTCCTCATGGGGACCAAAACCTGGTCCTAATGAGGCAGAACCTAATTTCTGAGGAACTGCTTAAGGTAAGGGTAAGACATTAGCTGGTTACCTTTTAAAATAAGGGATAATGCTTTGTTTAGGCTGTCCAAATGAATGGCAGTCAATGCAGTGTCTTAAGAAGAATAGCTATGCAAATCTGTGTGTGTGTGTGTGTGTGTGTGTCTGTCCATGGTTCTGTAGGCGGCTGTTTGCTTTTCACTGCTCACTTGAATTCACATGATCAGCGTGTGAGATTCTCCTATTTGGCAAGATGGTGTCACAAGACACACTGTGGCTGCAGTGTGTGTGTGTGTGTGTGTGTGCGTGTACATATATATATATATATACTGTGTGTGTGTACTGGTCCTGTGCTGGTCAGCAGCAGTGCCATCTGGAGCTGTTGTGCAGCCAGACAGGAACTTAATCAACTTTCCCTCCGTCCCTCCTGATGCCTTTCAGCACAGTGTTCACCAAAGTGTTTATTTAAGTTTATTTTAAAATTTCAATAAACGCACTCAATGTCTGGTCAACAAAATCTGTTCTTTAGCGTTGCCTGGACACATGTGATGGCAAATAAACAAAGACATGTTTCCTGCATACGGTTGCAGTGAATCAGTGAGACCGTCAGTCTGCTGTTTACATGCAATTGTTCCCTGTTTGTATTTTGATAAAAATATACAGTAATAACACTGACACATTTTCCCTTTTGCCGGTACTGATCTTGTAAAATGATGCTTCCCCCACTCTAACTTACAAACTATTACACTTCAGTAATAACAAAATTACTTAAACTAAATAAACTTGACAACACATGTTCTGTCTCTCCAGTCTGCATTTTGCGTCCGCACTGACATGCACTAAACTAAATATTACATAGATTAAACAGGTCATCAAGGTTGCTTGAAACCCTTCAAAGTAAATCCTCTCTCCTTTTGTCCACACAGTGGATGAGGAGGCTTTAACAGCAGATACACAGATAGACAGTATATCATAGCGTGTTATGCCGTTATACGCCAGTATGTGGTGACTTTTGTCAGATTTACGCGTTGATTAGGACCAACCACGCCATTAATAAACGATGACATCAGCAGTTCTGTTGCAGTGCTCCCTCAGCGCCAACACGTTGGTCTAAACCAGAGTGGAAAATTTGACTTCAGCATTTTTGGCTTGTTAAGACTTGAAGACACAAATGACAAAGGCGAGGCTGTTCACGCTCTGCTTCGGAGCGGGTTAGTTTTGAGTGCAATCAGCCGACGTACACAGCGTATCCCTGTGAAAATGTAACCTAACCAACAGTTTGAATCTTCACACCTCAGCTGTGAATTTTCTCACAAATCCCACTGTCAGTGGCAAAAGGAAGACGTGTCCGTTCTGTCCCCATCTGATTAAGTAATCGCATGAGTTGCAAAACCGTTTGTTTTCACATAGCGTTTAAAGTGAACAACAGAAAGACAATTATTGCAATGTCATTTTCTTTAAAGCTGAAATTGGCAGCTTTTTGGCTCACACTTGTAATTATGATGTTTAAAGTGACAGCACAGGGTGATGTTGATAGGAAAATGCTAAAATCTTACTTTCACTGTATTTGTCTTTGTCCCCAGAACACTCAATTTACTTAATTAGTATATTTATTTTTATTTTTGACATTTATTACTGATAGTAAATGTGACCTCTGCATTTAACCCATCTATATTATACACTACTGGTGAAACAGTGGACAATATCTGCACCCAGCGAGGAATTGGGGGGGGGGGGGGGGGATTGGATGCCTTGCTCAGAGGCACTCCAGCCCTTGACCCACCGTGGGATTTAAACAGGTGACCCTCCCCCAGTTACAAGCCTAACTCTTTTCCTCTTGAGCATGACACAAAGGAACTGCACTATTATGTATCGAAAACCGTAAAAGAGAATAGAGTTAACTTATCTGTCAGGAAATTAGATACACACGATATACAGTGATATGACGATACAAGGATCCTGTGATAATAAATATATTACAAGACATTTATATAGCGATACATCATCATGTCTGTCTAAGTGAAGAAAACGACTGTGTCTGTAAAAAGTTAAAAGTGCAGGAAACATAAAAGTCTATGTGTTAAATGTGGATGGGGCATCTCTTAACGTAGCTTTCGCCATCATTATCCCGCTGTAAACTCCCTCTTCTTTGGCCCCAAGTTTCCCCTCATTTATTTGAGCAGCGCCATCATGAGGAGACATGAAGTAGTGATGCCTGGTGAGTGAAACTGGCAGGGACTGTTTACTTTAGAGCGCCTTAATTTGTTAATTAAAATATAAATATTTGCCCTGGTGTATTTCTTGTTGTATTGCACAAGGAAGGATGACAATGTATCATCAAACCAATATTTTTGACCCATCCCTAATATCTGTTATGTTTCCCACTCAGGGGCATTTTTATGCTCTGAGGAAAAGTACTCACTGTATGACTACAATATCGTATATACTGTGACCAAACAGGAACCACCTGCAATTCATATTGAATTGCATAATCATACATTCAGATATGTGTAATTTATGAATTATTTCAAAGTGTTTGTTGTTTGTTGTTGTCGTCTGCCCAGAAAGATGTGGTAAACCCAAATGAACTGCTTTCTTCCACTTTCACTCTTTTTTTTGTGAGATTTATTGATACAGACTGATGTGAACATTTTCATTGTGATAAGCTTTTTGGCCTCGTCACCCAGCTGTAATGGTTAGCTCCTTTTTCCCGTGGACTTCTGCTTGATAGAAATGAAAAATTCTTCTTGTTTTAGCCGTGCATGTGTTGTTCAGTGTCTCCAAACTGCTACCATGACCTCAAATCATCCGAATCCAGGAAGTGCGTGTTTTTGATTTGAGATAATTGTGACATATTATTCCACTGACATGCTTGGGAAGATGGAAGCTGCCTCTGTCTGTCTTGACATGAAGCAAATCACTTCCTGTGTGCAGTGCAGTTGCCAGGCGACACAAGATACAAAATTTGAGTTGCAGAAACGACAGCGTTTTGAGGATGAAACACTGCATCATAGCAGGCATATGTACAGCATTAATAAAGCACAGTTGTGTTTAAGAGACACCCAGGGTCTGGATCATGCTTGTTTTTTCTATGAAAATTAAATTAAAAATCGCTAATCTCGTCTTGAAGCGCAATACGTGTCAAAACACTGTAGATCTTCTCATATTTTAATAATCGTTCTTTTTTTAAGATTATTGCTTTATTCAATTTCAGCCCAACACAGCTCGCCAATGTGTTAAAACTGTGGTACAGTGGATGTTGTTGTGTATTTGTTCTCTCATGACTCAAATGCACACACACGACACACGAGGCCACAGTTTAATTGGATTAGTTTGTCGGCTCCTGAAGCGCCATGTGGCTGTTATGATTACACATTAGAGCAGCTGTTTATAATCAGACACAGCAACAGTTTCTATCAAAGGCAGATATTAGCCCTAATATCAATTACACATTCATGACTTCCGATACTTCCGATTTTGGAAATTGTTTCACAGTTTGAGGCATCGGAAAATTATTGCAGTAATTATCAACATCGGATGATTTGAATTATTCTGTGTATTCAACTGTGTTTATTTTAGATTATCACAATTATTTTATTGATTATGAGGTGAATTACTTTTTTTAAATAGAGGGGCAACTAATAATTAATTTCACAAGTAATTATTTTATATTATTGATTATCGGTTGTTGGTTAGAAAATATATGTTTTGTTCAACAAGCAGTTACAAACACAGAGTATTTGTTTCCTACAAGTTGAGTTGCTGCTGATTTAGTTAAACTAATTGTTGATTGATCTGGCCTCCTTCCAAAATAATAATAATTATTATTTTGGCAGTAAAATGGAGTTCTTTGCTGTTGATATCTCAGTATGGCAATGATAAAGAAGGCATAGATAAACTATGACCAGTGTGGAAGAGAAGTGGTGAATTCTTTGGCCGTTTCTGCTAAATGGTGGATCTACGTCGCACTATAAGAGAGAGATGGTCGTCGTCACACTCGTGTGCTCAAAGATAATATGTGAAAAAACTCTGACTGTGACCATCACTTATTGTATGCTGCTAAAACCCACTATGACCTGCTCTATTATTATTTGTCATACCCTACAATAAAATAGGTGTCATCATCAAGATTGCTGAAATCACACACTCTACAGGAAGCCTTACACATTTTGACATTTGTTTCGTTCAATGTTGCCTATACAATGTGTTTTATTTGTGGGATGTGTTCAGATTGTTCTAAAACTAAAGTGCCAAGTGCTGGCTGACTCGTCTTGTTTATCTATTATCGATTAGATATTGAGTTTTAGACAGTGGTTCATCACAAATATGAATGATTGATCAGTCTGTCTCTTTGTCTGTGATGCAGGAGGTGAACGTCAAACAGCTCCAGGATGCTGCTGTCCTCATCTCTGCTGACCTGCTGTTCATCAGGAGGTTTCTGATTTTCCAAACATGATGAAGACTGAGCCCCCGTCCGCCACTGGGGGCAACGGGGCACCAGGTGGGAGCAGTGGGGGGAACGGAAGCTCGAACCTGCGCAGTCCTTCCCCCCACCGCAACGCGTACGAGGCCGGGTTAGCGGCGCTGAAGAAGGCGACCGACCACCTCAACAATGCCGCCAACGGAGCCCCTGACCCTGCATCGAAGCCCGCTCTTCTGCCCCGCCCAACTGGGAGGGGCCGGAGATATGGATCAAATGTTCACCGCATCAAGAACATGTTCATGCAGATGCAGTCGCCTGGTGATGAGGAGGATGGAGCCAAAGTGATTGGTAACACGCTTCAGTAGTTAATGTTTTTGTAGAAGCTTATGGTTGTGGGGCAGTTATTCAATGTGCTTGAAATGAAGCATTTTCTTAAAGAATAAGTGACATCTGATTGGTGACACTGCAGATTGTGACAAACAAAGGGCTCTTCCACTCTCTCCTCCCCTTTCCCAAGCATGTCACAGAACTGCGGTGGTGTTTCCACACCAGAAATATAAACAGAACTGTCTCCATTTGCTCCATAGTTTCCCCTTCTCTATAGGTTTATGCGTTGTGTTTATATAGGCAGAGCCATTCCTCATGGTTTTGGTCTGCTGTGGAAATACGGTGTTACACGTTAGACCTTTAACTCTTGACAATTTGTTCTTATTGTTGTAAAAATGAAGGTTAAATGACCTGATTATGGGCACTGACATTTTTTTTGGTGAGAACTCATCTGATTCAGTTACAAATGAATTGCAGTTGTCAACCATATACACCCGGGGTGTACTAGGGTGTTACTAACTAACCTAATCCCACTTGGAGAAAACCAAAGCAGACACAGACACATTCAAACTCCTGGAACTTGGATTCCAACCTGAGTCTGGTCAGCCCCTGCCCAAGCACCAAAGCCCTAACCTCCAACTGGCTGTGAGGCGGGAGTATACATACCATCACCCATCAGGGTGACAGCTGTAGTGTTCAAAAACATAAAAAAATTTATTCCGGCAAGCTCCACGCTGCGTAAAAATGTTTTATCTTTCTTTCTAATGAACTTCCCTGTTATTGGCAGGTAAAGACCAGGAGGTTAAACTGTCTCTACCAAGAGTATCCAGCCTCAATGAGAACGTCGACCACAGTGCCCTGCTCAAGTTAGGTGGGACAGTGTCAGAGAGGGTCAACCGGTTTGACTCTAAAGGAGGCGGGGAGGGCGGATGCTCCTCTATAGGTTTTTCCAAACTGCAGGAGACCAGGAGGATCTTCGAGCAGAGGACCCTACAGGTCGGAAGGGTTTTTTTTTGTCCTTTTGAATGATACTGTCCTTGAAAATACTGTGTAATCAGAAAGAAATCAACAACTGACTCTTTCTGTGTCATCCAGGAGAAGCAAGCTGCCACAAACCGGATCTTGCTGAAGAAGGAGCGGGCTTCAGGCTTCCAGGGCAGCCGTCTAGACGTGGTGGCTCGCTTTAACGGCTCCACAGAGGCTCTGGACCGACTGGACGACCCTCCTGCCCCTGCTTCTGCTCCAGCTCCCGCTACCATTCCCGCTCCTGCAGCTTCAGCTGGACCCAGCGAGGCCGTCAGCCCCACAGTGAGCCAACTCAGCGCCGCGTTCGAAAAGGGCGAACTGCAAAACAATCTCTACCTCCCCAAGCGTCGGTCAGCCCCTGCCCTGGCACCAAAGCCCAAACCACCAGCCAGAACAGAGACTGTCAACAAGAAGGTGTGGTATCCTCACTGAAACAGGAAGCCACTTAAAGTGCATAAGCCAAAAGCTGTGGATTTTAAGACAATCTCTTCTTATTTCTGTCTTCTTTTCTCTCAGGCAAAGGTGTTGCCTCCAGCTAAGGAGGCCCATGAGGAGGAGACAACAGGAGTTGCCACAGAGCTCCAAGAAGTGACTGGTTCTCTTCCGAGGAGCATAGACGGAGTGGTGGCCAGTGAGGAGAGGGACGGGTTGGGACAGTCAGGAGACCAGCTCTCTAACTCCTCTTACTCCTCATCGTCCTCAGTGGCCGTCACTTCCTCCTCTTCCTCTTCAGAGGCCAAACCCGAGTTGGAGGCTCAGCCAACAGCGACTGAAGCCAGAGGCTCAAGTACAGTGGCTGCTCCAGACCAGGAGCCACAAGGTGATGAGCAGGACGGCTCCACCGGCAGTTCCGAGGTCGCAGCCAGGCTGGTGCAAGCAGAGGTTCATGCCTCTTTGGAAAATGGAGAAAAAGAGCCTCCGGGGTCCTCCCTCTCCTTAGAAGAGAAAGGAGTGGACTATGAGAGGAGGGACGTGGAAGAGGAGGAGGATAATGACGAAGATGGCTCGAGGAAGGAGGATTACTCTGAGGGGGATCCAGTGGAAATCAGTGCTTACAGTGGGCTTGGAGAGGAGGACTCTGGGGGAAGCCAACTGGACGATGAGGAGGAGGAAGAAGAGGAGGAGGAGGAGGAGTATCAGCCAGAAACCAGCTGCTCTGAAATCGCTGGCCTCCCTGAAGAGGAGGAGCCTGTGCCATCCAATAGGAAGATTCAATTCAGCACTGAGCCAATCAAGGTGAGTGAGTTCCTTCAATTTCTCCTCAGTAGAGGAGAAAAAAAGAGATCAAAAATAATGTGGCTGATATGTGATTGTTTTATTTTAATTTTATGGCAGGGGCCCAGTTTTAGCCTTACACAATCACACTTACCCAGCTTTGAATAATTACAAATCTTATTATAAAATATTGTGAAATAACCTTCCATGTAACATTCAGACACAAAAACTAATAGTTTTAGAGTCTTTTCAGTCTCTCATTAAACAACACTTCTTTAGCCCGGACAAAGGTTGATATTGCAGCGGCGATCGCTTTTTGATATATTTCGCAGCCCTAGATTGTATTGACGTCCGCGAAGAATTATACTGTCTTTCATCATATTATTTTGGTTTTTGATATTTAGAGATTTCTTGCACAGTTCAAAAGAATGCACTGAAAATGTTGAGATAAATAATATACATTGCAAGGGGAGGGCTTAAAGCCCAGTTGGCCAAGGAATGCAATTGTTACTAACCATTCACCAACACATTAAACACATTTAGAATTCTGATTCCAAAAAAAAGAATGTTCCCATGTGGCCCCAGTCCTCTTCCGTAGTTTTAGATATTGTGCTTTTACAGTTTATTTTGCTGCTGCCAAGTTAAATTTGTTGAATGAGAGGTTTCCTATACTTACAAGCATGTGGTTCTCTGTCTAACAGGCCTTAGAAACTAAAAGAAAAAAAAACTGAATTAGTGAGGAAATGACTGAAAACACTCACCGACTTCCTCCTTCGAGAGCACACCCGCACAGTGTTGATGTGGGGATTTTTCGCTTTTTCATTTCGCCATAGTAAGTCCGCTGACTGTAGCTCAAACAACCTGTGTGCGTGCGTGTGTGTGTTTGAACCTAGACCCTGATTTAACAGAAGCTCTCTTTGTACTGAACTGCTTGTTTCTACCACACACACACACGTGCATGGATACACACAGGTTTCCATGACTTCAGAGGACATTGCATTGACTTACATTAGTTTCCTGGAGACCTACTCAAACCTTAACCATAATTACTAGTGCCCTAATCCTGACCCTGACCTTGACCTTAACGCAACTCTAACTTGAAAACATCTCTTCACCTTAACATGTAGTCATTTATGTTATGGGGACTTGATTTTTGTCCCCATAAGGAAGATAAGTCCCCATAATGTGACTGTGTAAACAGATTTAGGTCCCCACAACATAAGGAATACCAGGTACACACACATACTGCAGCAGTCAGCTGGTTGAGCCCAGTGCACTGCGAAACATGTCTCATGTCTCAATGTATATCTGATGACAGAGTTGTCACACTGACCACATACTCCTTGAATGAAACCGTTGAAAAGCAAACAAGAGTTTATAACATGATAATGCCCCAGGGAACAGACGGGTGGAGGACATGTCAGGACAAACGAGCGGATGTACTGTCTGCATGAGGAGGACATCATCTCGGACAGCGAAGATAGAGACCAGACGTTGGGTCAAAAAAGGAATTCTCCTCATTTCCGTGGACCTTGAAACGTTTAACCACTGACCTCTTCAGCCACAGTGCTACTAAAAATGGGAGCTGTGGCCCTGAGGCAGCACTGTTTGCTACGGAGGTAGTTGTTGCAGTTAGCTGCTCAGCCGACCGTGTCAGAGCAGCATGTGCCAAGAATGTACCACCTGTTCTAAGATTCAGAAAAGCCTTTTTTAATACCATGACGCTGAGTGTCACAGCTATCCAAATGCAGTGTTTCATGATCTACATGCAGGTGAAGAACCCACAAAATGGTTGCATATTATATGTCAAAATGACAAAAAAAAAATACTGCAAATATATTTATTGAAGATAAAAAAAAAAAAAAATTGATTGAGCTGTTTAATGGCTGCTGCACCGAAACCATCTTGTCACAGCTTCACTTCCTGTAGCCGCGTCTCTTACTTATATGTAAGTCTGTCTGATCTCTTTAAAGGTGACTCACATTATGAGCAACAACCCGTGAAACTCATTTTCAAGCCACGGGAACTCTAACTAGCCAAAGCTAACAGCACATTTTGTGTCTTTTCTGAATGCTGAAGGAAAATAACTTTACACCTAAATATTGTCATCATATTTGCATCTTTTTTTACCACACGACCTCCAACATCTGTCAGCATGGGCGAGGCAGCTTCATTGTAATATATTCTGGAAACATGCAAACCAAACCATGTATTGCACAGTAACAGTAATAGAGAATTTTTATAATAGTATACCAGCAAATACAAATACATGCAAATAATAATCAAAATACAGGGCAGGTCATACATGCACTATGTGGACAAAAGTACTGGGACGCCTGACCATTTCACCAACAGGGACTATAATGAAGTATTCAAATAATGTCCCACTTTTTCGGCTCTAACAACTTCCACTCTTCTTAGAAGACGTGCATCAAGTTTTTCAAGTGTTTCTATGTGAGTTTGTGCCCATTCATTCTGTAGGGCGTTGATGAGGTCAGGCGCTGACGTTGGACGAGAAGCCCTGGCCCGAAATCCAATCCGAAACAACCACAGTGGATTAAAATGCTGTACAGAATATTAAATAAAAGACACAAAAGCTCACATGAGGCAGTAAAATACATCTATAACGACGAAAATAAATTAAAAGGCATAAAACACGGATGAAGGTGACAGCCAGACAATAAACCACAATTAAAACAGATAAAATAAAAATAGAAGTAACCTCAACAGCTTAAATGGTGTCAAAGGCCAATGAAAAGAGATGGGTTTTTGAAGATATTTAAAAACAGACAGGGAAGAGGCCTGTCTAATGTGCACAGACTGACACTCCACCGTTCAGGGGCCACAACAACAAATGCACGGTCTCCTCTGAGCTTGCGTTTAGTCTTTGGCACAATCAGGACCTGAGTGAGCAGGAAGGTGTGGGAGGGTGTCGCAGGAAAAGGCTTGATTTTAGTGTCAAAATTAAGGTTTGAGTCCATTTTAAGTCCTAGGTTCGTGATTTTGGCTTGATATACTGGGCCAAAACTTTTTTTTTTTTTTTGGCAGTGGATCACCATCAGGTATGTCTTCTCTGCCTTAAAATTTAAAAATGTTAAGAGCCATCCAGGCCTGCCTGTTATCAAGACACCTACGAATGGTTGGATGGAATAGGCAATCTCTGTTCTAGTTCATTCCAAAGGTGCTTGAAAGGGTTGAGGTCAGGGCTCTGTGCTTCCACAAAATGTTGCCTCAAAGTTGGAAGCACAGCATTGTCCAAAATGTCTTTTGGTGCTGAAGCGTTAAGATTGCCCTTCATTAGAGATAAGGGGTTGAGCCCAAAGCTTGAAAAACTCAATTCATTAATTAGCAGGTGTGGCCAAATACTTTTGTCCATATATTATATTGGGTCAAGAATCAAGGTTGCCAGGTTTGTGCAAGACAACAAGACAGCACAAAACAGGCCCTACTAGCAGCTAAAATTGCCTTGTGTAATTAGACAAATTGTATAATCTCTAAATGTGTTATATATACGCTGTATATCCTGAATCATTCAAGCAATGTTTCCCAAACTTTTCATATGGGGACCCACTTTTTGAAGACGACAAACAAAATTTGTCAAATTTGTACATAATACAATATTTCTGACTCTGACTGCCATTTCTTTACACTTATATTAATTTGAGGTAAATCAGACATTTCCAGGAGATAAATGTTTAATAATTGCATTACAACAAGACCAAATTGGGTCTGGGTTTCAACCCAGTTCCTCAGAGTGACAGGTGTAGCGGATTTAACCCGATCCTTTACTGCAAAAAGAACTGGAACTACAGTGGCATGGGGGGAGCTCTTGTTGTCAAAATGTTTACAAGAAGCTGGAACTGCAGACCTGGCAATCCTGTCCATAGTGGCACCTAATGCCAAACAAGCAAATGTGTAGTCGCTTTAACCTCTACAGAAACTGTATTGAGCCGCATTGAAGTGTGTGGAGTGTGTAGCGTGGATGTCATAAAATAAAACAGGCCTGGACTGGAGCTGCAGTGAAGTACACAGATGTTCCTGGTTTTGAACCGGTAACTTGTCTTGCAAGTTCAGAGATATGTTCTGCTGTAGGGAACAAAAACTCTGTCTGGGCATGTCAGGTGTGCACTTTCAGACCTGGTTGCTCGTTGTTGCTGTTGCTGTTGTTGTTGTAACACCGTGAGTCACTTCATCACACAAAAGTTACCCAGCAGAGCTCAAACCTCCTCCAGGTCTCAGCAGGCCTCAGGCCTCCCTCAGCAGCTCGTGATTTTAGAAGGCCACCTCCACATGTGATCAACCAACAGGGGAAAACAAAAACCAACACTGCATAGAAGCTCATACACATGTTGTGGATGATCATGGATGATCATGGATGATCATGAATGAAGTGACATTGTTAGGAGCTGACCTTCTTTGTTTATTAATGAATATATTTCTAATTTGTTAAATTATGAATGGCAATTAATAGACAATATGGTTAATTATAAACATCCTTAGTAAAGATTCAGGATGATGCAACTTTTATTTTTGTCTGATTTGACACCAGCATCACAATCTTGATTATCTGTTGACACTGACATCATTGCCTTTCACTTTTTTTTAACCACTTAGCTGTAAATAATAATAATAATGATATTTGTGCCGATGCATTTAACACCTACAGCTATAACCAGCTATGAACACATAATGTTGCAACTGTATGACGCTTATCCACGCTTATCTCCTTGTCACATGACAGACATGAAACATTTATGTCAAAGAGATCACATTGATAATACTTTTTCTATTTCCGCTATCTGATCAGGTGATTCTGGCCAGAATCTGGCATCGTATCGGCTCATCCTTAGTAAAGACAAGATTTTTGCTTCTTCCCAGGCTTTACAGTAATGTAATGTAATGTTGATGAAGCAGAAAGGTCCAGCATCTTTCTATAAGTCACTCACACACTCAGTGGATTTGACTGTGTACAAACCGACCTCTGTAAGCCTGCAAAAAAGCTGTTGGAATGTGGCGTGGTGTGTTTGTTTTCCTTGAAAAACGCACACACACACACACATACAGGAGCAGTGGAGCCTGATTGATAAGAATCACAGAACAGACCTTTGTTTAGGTGTAAACCCACCTGGTGAGTGTGGGTCTGTGAGCTCGGGAAAAAGGTGTCTTGTCCTCACGGGTTTTAGAGATGCACCTGATCTGGACTGAAAGAATTTGAGGCAAACTGCTCATTTGTTGGCATTAACGGCCGCTGCCTGGGGAGAACTCAAAGCTGCACGAAGCTTCTCCGCAGAAAACTGCGTTTGAAAAAGAGACAAATCTTCATTTCCTCTCCGACTGAGCGGCTACATGAGCCACTCGTAGCATAACGTGTCTGAAACTCCAACCGCACTGTTGGTGGTTGTGTTAAATTATTGGCAATATAGACGTCAGGCCTTGGAATAAAAGTTATTTATGACTCTGTGCAGGCAAAAGCTTTGGCTGGTGACTTTACATTTTTGGGTTATCTATATGCACACATGCCTGAATCTTGAACAAGAGTTAAAGCAATACACTGCGAAACTGGTGTAGTGCCCCTTTAAAGCAGTGTGGAGCAGGAAGATGCGTTGCTGTTGATTTGGTTTTGTATCATTTTTTTGCACAGGCAAAACCGAAAATGCAATTTTCAACCAAAATCTTTATTTTTAAGAAGTGGTTCACCTTGAAACTGTGTCTTAAAAGACATTTTAAGGTTCAGAGCCTCATTCAAACAGGACATTTTCTAATCAAATTGCTTAAGTAATACGGCAATTATCAACCATGAACCATCTGACAATGTCGAAATTAGTTACCTTGATTTCTACTACAAGCAGATCCTGTAAACTGTCCAAATATGAGTAGTGAGATGGTTTCTTCTGCCAGCTGCCGTCTCAGCGCGGCCAAATTACAACCTGGTGTCGTGCCAACGCCCAAAGTCTCCGGCAGATTTGCGACACGGTCTCATATGTTCTCTTGTCAACCATCTGTCAGAACGCCATTTTAACCTTTGCCAATGTTAACGGTACGCACGCTTGTCCTGCAGCTTCACGACACGCGCATCTTTATGTCAAGAAACATTTATTCTAAATGTTTACTAAGGCACATCACACATTGTTCATAGACTAACACCCACATGATTCAAAACAGTACAAGCTTGTGACAGTGTAAGCAGCTGTAACCATCCATACATCCATTATCTCCTGTTTATCCTCAGAGCGTCATGTGGGCAGCTGCTTGTTTTGTTTCTTTTACCTTAAGAAATGTCCACATACAGTATTTCACGTGATGACTCCAGTGTGGCTGTGCATTCAGCTAACATGACGATTTAAGTGGAATTTAAGGATTTTTTTTTTTTATCGTGTTTAATGATTTATTTTTCCCTTATATCTGATCCAGTGATTTTGACCAGACTGATCAGACGGATGCTGAGAGTGAATTTTGTCGTGGCTCATCCCTTCTACACGAGATACTATCAAAATATTAACAACTTAAATATATGTAACAAATGAATCATATAAAGACAAAATGCTTGGCCAGGACACTCTTGTAAAAAAAAAAAAAAGAGATTCTTAATCTTAATGAGTTTTTTATCCTGGTTATATAAAGGTTTAATAATAATAATAATAATAAACCACCATGGTGTGTCATCAGAGATTGAGGAAACAGTAAATTAAAGCATTGGCTCCACTAACAACAGCGGTGTATTGACAAATAAAGACTCAAACTTCTAAGATAAAATATTAGGTATAATAATTATTATTATTTCCATATTTTGAAAAACCTGGCCAACCACATCCCTGCAACTTTTTGAACTGGGATTGCAGTAACCATTTAAAATGCTGAATGCTGTTGAGTATATCTTATATAGTATAGAGCTCTTGAAATAACGCCATTATCGCCAACGTTAAAATACAGTGGTGTCAATAGGCCGCTACGGACAGGTCAGCTACGGACTTTTCACAGGAGGCAGATTTATTCCCAATAAGATAATTTGCTCTCTCGTCATCCTCCTCTTCCTCACATATACCTCAGACACTGGTAGCCAAGTTAGAGTAAGATGGAGAGAAAGATATTTGTTTCCTTTTCCACACACAAAGGAAGCTTGTGTACCACTGGTGGTACATGTACCACAGTTTGAGAACCATGGGTATAGAACATAAAACATTAACAATAATATAATAGGAAATATAATATAATAAATATAATAGGAAACTGATAGAGTCTTGTTTTAACAACCCCCTTCGTTGAATTAGGTCGCTCATTGACTTAATGGCCTTTACAAATTTGCTAACTGCATTATTTCAAATTGTGATTTCTTACAGCTGGAGCGTGAAGTCCTAAACTCCAAGTGTCGTCCACTGAGACAGCACTCATGGCTCTCAAGCCCACATTCCAGCTGTACAGCTGACAGCCTGGAATTAGCTTATGGGTCTTATCTTTGATCGGTTGTAATTGAATGTGTCTACGACTCGCGCCTCATCTGCAGCAGCGAACAAACTAACACCGTTAGATCAGAGAGGCAGCAGCACAGCGTGGTGCTGAAGGCCCCGTTACCCCCCGCCCCCCAGCTCCTGCGGGATTCCTCTGTGGCTTGGCTTCCATCCAGTGCACTAGCACTTGGCACGGGTTTGGCCAGATTATGCCATTCAATGACAGGCAGCTTTGTGAGACCAAACCATAAAGCTTATTCTCCCTCGAGTTTGGACCCAGTCCAACCAGACATCTCGGCTAAGGTCAGGATGCGGGAGGTTGAGGCCGAGCTAGTCTACGATGTTGACGCACAACTGTTCTTAATGAGTCATTATTGTTCCTTCCTGGGGAGAGTATGTTATTCAGAGTACTGATGCTGTACAGTGCCTTAATGTTCAATATGAACACTGGGCTCACTGTTTAACTGATTTGCTGATTTTTTTTCTAATGACTAAAAATGATCTGATTATCTAACAGCAGTTTTTTTCCGCAATAATAAATTCATAATTTAATTGATTTCACAAGGATGATCTGTTATTTGCATTTTTTTTAATCCACATGTAATCCTCAGGCTCCGCCTGTGGGCTTGTGACGATGTGAGCTGAAGGCGAGTCTGTTTCAAGCTTGCACCAATTTGTTCTAGCGCATCACCTGAGGGAAAGCAGCACACGGCAAAATAAAATGCATTTCATTATTTCAGATTTGTTGGAAATCTGGTCAGGTTTGTTTGACTTTAAGGAGTCAGTTTAAATTTGTCTTCTTTAACCTTGTTAGAAGAGTGCTGTATGTAAATATCGATGCACAAAAATATGCCAGTATTTTTCTATCATTGCAGCGCATATGGAAATATTGTTGACAGTGGTTTTGTGTTGTATTCAAACCTCTGACCACAAGTGACAATTTGACTCTCCCACTCCTTCCATCCTCTCACTAGACAAAGACAACGGTTTATGCATATAACATTGCGATTTTTACCAAAAAGGTTTTAAAGTCAGATTATTTCGGGATTAAAATTGTAATAAAGTCACCTTCCTAATAGTGTCCCAATATTGTTATATATCATTTAATGTCTTTTGTAAATGTGCACATGTCATTTTGAACTGTTGTTATCAATAATCACCAAAATACCTATTTTTTTCACGCATACATCATAAAGATAATATCTACAGATTATATTAATTATATCTTTATTTGTTTCAGATGTTGCTGGCGTGTGTGGCCCTCACAATACAGTAATAAAAATTGCAACCATTCAGACTCTGTGATCAGTCAGCGAGGCATGCACTGCTGAAGCAGAGGCCATAGTCAAAAGTTAGTGAACAAATAATGGGAAAGTGGCAGCCAAAGTTCCCTGTGTCTATGACGACCATGTTTTGGGGGCGGAGCTTTAACAAAGCGCTGTGGGATGTATTAGTTGCATTTTGTGAAAAGTGTAGCCTGCTGTTGCTGGTGTTTCCACTCTTACAGGTCAGAGCTTTTTTTTTTACACCTATCAGATAGAAATATTTCTGAACAATTGTAATTACAGAGGTTTTCAGAGAATTTTTTTGTCAGAGAAAAGTGTGGCCTCAGAGGCAGAGGGAGAGAGAGAGAGAGAGGCACTGCATGGGGTGAAAGGGATGGGTGTGTTTCTCATGTTTCCTAAAAACAATGGAAAGTTGGATAATTATAGTTTGGCCCATTTATGAACATGATCAACAGCAGCAGTCATTGCGAAAACAATGATTGTGTGGCTGATTACTTTAACCTCATTTGTTCAATCCTCCAAGCCATTGATCAGTCAACTGTGAACACAGACAGGTGTAAACATTTCTGTGGTTTCAGTTATTTTACATGTGGCATACAAACAAATGTGACAATCAAACAGACATAAACATCATAGAAAAGATGATATAAAAAAAATACATGAACCACTGTATGAAATAACAGTAGACAATTCAGGGTAATTCAGCTTTTATTGGTGCAAATCGGCAAAAATTCAAACATATACTAGATAAACTGGATTATGGCTGTGAGGCGGTGTGTTCATGACACACACACAGGCACACACACACTCATTAACAGTGTTTTAAAGTTGCCCAACAGGAAGGAAACATGACAACAGGAAAGAGTTTAACAATCACACCCTTTGACCCTGTTCGTGTGCGAGTATGTGCGTGTGCGTTCCAAAATGCAGGCGAATGTAAATAGTACTGTAACAAGCACCTCCTACACATGAAAGCCTTGGGCTTTGTCTCACACTGTATAGTTACACCCCCCCCCCCCCCACACACACACACACACATATTAGCCCCCCCACACACACACACACACACATATTAGCATATCTACCAGACAGGGGCAGAGAGTGTGAAAAAGAGAGGAGAGAGAGAGAAAGAGCAGCAAAATCATTGCCACTGCCAAACTCACACTAGGCCACCCTGTGGTTGCCATGGAAACCAAGCCATGTGATCACAGAGATGGTCAGGAGGGAGACAGATGCTGCTGACCTTTCCGGGGGGTGCAAAATAGAGAGCAAGAGAAAAGATGGGGGATAGTGGATTTGCGTCCAGTATCCATGCATTGTTTAATAAAAGGTTGCAGGTTCATGAAAGTTTTCATAACAAATTACTGCATGTAGTTGATTCTCTTTTTTTTTTTTCTTATCGTGACGGACTGTGCGTGTCGTGAGCTCTGGTGCAGACGAGAGCAGCTGGTAGAGGGGTTTCATTGTCCACTTGTCTTGAAGTGCACGTTTCCAGAGTGGCACTGACTGAGCCTCTTTTCCTGTGGTCCAATCCAGATGTGTCGCCACAGTCATAGTAGTGGAGCTGTATTTTCTGACACAGTGGGTTAATTACACTAGACTTACTGGCAGATGAGGAAATGCATGCTCAGGATATACAATGAAAAGCTTTATCAGTTTAGATATAGGAAGTGGGTGTAACCGTCTTTGTTACTTTGAACGTCACATACTGTAGGTCAAAACTATTGTCCTATTTCATCTTTACATTTTATGGAAAATATGAAAAGGAATTTGTTTGTTTTGGTGCCAAGCCTGGAATATTATACTGTATTAAGCAAGCTGTAAATGCACATAATGTCATTTCTGCTGCTATGTATCTCTCAGTCAAAGCGATAACAATAATAAATCACCTAGTTTGACAAAGTAATGCAGCGTGGAATACTGAGAAGTGGTGTCTGGAGAGAGATTCTGCAGAGGAACAAGCAGCAAATGACAGTGAGCAGTCGTGATTTTATCAGTGACAAATACATAAATGTGGTTATGTGTTTGCTATGACACAGAGGAAACCGGAAGTCATGCAGCTAACGTTATGTAATACACGGAGTCATAGGACTGTGTGTGTACGCTGTACATGTTGTGGCCTTTTCTGGCGCTCATTAAATTCAGTCGTAACTATGTTAGAATCCATGTTACCTGGAAAAAAATTACATAAAAAAAATAAAGCCATATTTATTGGGAATAAAATATGGCTTTATGAGATGTGCATATCATTGCATTCTCCTTTTTTATTTGCATTTTACATAGTGTCCCAACTTTTTTGGATTTGGGGTTGTACATATACCTTTAAATACTGTATATTTATACATGTTTGTATAACATGTACAAAGAATGTGACATACCGTGTCTGTGGCGCACAATGTTTTCTATCTCGAATTTGTCATACTGTAACTATGTAAACTAAGCCACATATCCACCACACATGAGTTCCTCAGGGAACCTTCTGGGTGTCCCCGTTCTTCCATATTTTTTAGTGGATAATGGGTCATTCAAAGCGACATGAAATGTGGCAAGAGAAGGAGGCGATCTAACTTCTAATCTGACCCCGTGTGTAGGTCTTCACCACCTACTCTAACGAAGACTATGATCGACGCAACGATGATGTCGACCCGATGGCAGCCTCAGCCGAGTACGAGCTGGAGAAGAGAGTGGAGAAGCTGGACCTGTTTCCTGTTGAGCTGGAGAAAGGTATCAACACACACACACACACTCGTTGGTCTTACTATGTTTGTGTGGACCCTGATAGACATAATACATTCCCTAGCCCCTTAACCTAACCTTAACCATCACAACTAGATGCCTAACCCTAACCCTAAAACCAGGTCTTAACCCTGAAAAAAGCATGTAACCTTGTGGGGACCAGGCAAAATGTCCCCACAAGGATAGAAAGACATGTGCACACACATGTACAAACCTTGGGAGTCACTCAGTCAAGCCTCTTATCCAACGACGTAAACACACATCACTGACAGGGCACTGTTAACGCATGTACACTGTCTGTCTGCTTACAACTCCACAAGCCCTTGATGGGATTAAATGCAGCACAGATTAGCCTAATTAGCAGCTAGTAATTCTGAGGGCAATGGATGTGAACTAGCAACCGTCCATGACGGCTACTCTCAGCATTGCATAACAGCTAGCACTGAATGTGGAATGTACTGTGTATAGTTATTGTCTTGATGTTTGCAGCAAACTTGCAATAAACTTACATTATTGATATGCTAAAATACCTACAATTCTTAACTGCTGTCACCATCTATTATTATTATTATTATTATTATTCATAATAATAACAAAAAACAAATATGGCTGTCCAGACAATAAATGCCAGAAATAATATAAAATAAAAAAAATGCATTATATACAATATACTGTACTTAGTTACAAAAGTCACTTATCTTTACTTTATTTATATTTTTAGCAATTTCTAGTACTTCTACTCCAATATACATTTCCCTTAACTATCTTTGTTACTCGTTACCAAGTAAAACCAGAAGAAGAAAAGCTGGTAAATGGTCTGTGTTTATACGGAGCTTGGTCTTGATGACCATTCAAAGCTGCGTTATACTGCTGTTTCACCATTCACACCCATTCACTCTTCTACCACACGTCTTTCATACCGCTCACTTGCTGCCGGTACAGCTGTCAGAAGCAATGTGGGGTTAAGTGCCTTGCCCAAGGACACATCAACCTGAAGACTAGTGGAGCCCTCACTTTTTTAAACATTTACTTCTAAAGCTTAAGTACATTTTAGAACACATCAGAAAATTACATTTGGTGCTTAATCACAGTAAATGTCATATACTTTAAGACTTTTACTCAAGTAATATTTAAAAAAAAGGGACTTCAACTTCTACTAAAGTCATTTTCTGGTAAGATTCTTGTACATTTACTCAAGTGTCCCTTTTAGGGACTTTATACAAGACTGGTATTTTCACTTGTAGTATTTACATTATGTCTGTCGTGTGTGTGTGTGTGTGTGTCTCAGACAGTGATGGTCTGGGTATCAGTATCATAGGAATGGGTGCAGGAGCCGATATGGGTTTGGAGAAACTGGGGATCTTCGTGAAGACGGTCACTGAAGGTGGAGCTGCGCAGAGAGACGGCAGGTACTGTCTATCACCGTCCATACACGTACGTCCTTGGCTCCTGTCCGCTCACAATGAGACACACATCAGTCGTCACAACAGGACAGAGAATTTAGAGAAGCATCAAATGTGTGACTGGCTGGATCGCCTGAAGGAATCTAAGTATATGAGACACTCTTTATAACTTTTCCATCTACTTTCCAGCATGTCCTGCTTAATAAAAGAAAAAAAACACTTATATTTTCCCTTTCATCTTTTACTATTGCACACACACACTTCTCTGACCCACTCAATTTGGCAGTAAATTGAGTAGTAACCCAGTAACCCACTTTTGGGTTTTGACCCACCATCGGAGAAAGACTGTCATAGTGAGCAGTGATCATGTGAGAAAGAAACACACAAATACAAAAATAAACAGCAAATAAAAGATCGGAATCGTGCACGTTGGTGAAGTGTGCAGCCTATCAGAGCACAGAGGTGGTTTCCAAGCTGCTCTGCTCCTGCAGGCAGTGAAGCACATCTTGCTTCCACACTGTCCTTGTGATGTTTTTATGTCGTGTGACCCGGTGACATGGCGGGTTAAACACCGTAGAAAGTCTAATCATCACAGACTGTGACAAGTCCGGCAAGCATCAAGTCAAATCGGTGCTTCAAAGAGCTGAGCGTGCCAATTATTACAAGGCTTGCATTCAGCAGTGTCGCATTATCTAGCATGGGGGAATGCTGGGAAGTGTAGTTCTTTTGGGTCCCACACTTTGTCACACAGGTGTTTGCAATCCAGTGTTCAATGTTTTGGCAGAATGTCACAGAACATTCCTTTCTCCATTTGGGGACAGCGGGAACAAGCTGACAAAACACTGACATATGACATTGTTATTTGACAATGGCTGATTCTGATCTGTACTAAGTAAAAAAAAAACAAAACAAAAAAAAAAACAACACTTTTATAGCAGCTTTATTTAAACAGTTGTATAGCTGGTCCTCATCCAGACAGGAAAAAAGCAACAATGTGTAGTTTTAGGTGGAGTTAATATTGATGGAGTTCTTGGTGAACAATAGCTGGATGTAGTGAATATGCACGGCTTTGAGAAGTCATGCTGTCACAGGGAGCAAATGTGCAGATTCCCTAATATTCCTTTTGCCTCCTTTCATGTGTAGTTTGTTCAACGCTTTTGTCAATCATGGCTCTGTTTCCACACACACACACAGGATCCAGGTGAATGATCTGATAGTGGAGGTTGATGGGACCAGCCTGGTCGGTGTCACCCAGAGCTTTGCTGCCTCTGTCCTACGCAATACCACTGGCACTGTCAGGTCCGTGTGCCTCACACACACACGCACACACATGCACACACAAAGAGAGAGAGAGTATACACTCTGATGTGCTCTATTTACACTAAAAGAAAATATGTTTTTTTCATTTTTGGGGCTGTGAAGCTCCGCCTTTTTTGTTAATTTGTGATAATTTCCATATTTTTTCAGGTTTTTGTTTGGTATTTGCTGAAAATGTCAGTGCGGAAAAGTTTGCTGTGTGTTAAGTTGTAAAACGAACGACGGATGTCCAGGTTCGTGACTGTTGCCGGTGGAATTCTCTTCCAGGTTTGTGATTGGCCGGGAGAAGCCGGGGGAGCAGAGTGAAGTGGCTCAGCTGATCCAGCAGACTCTGGAGCAGGAGAGGTGGCAGAGAGAGATGATGGAGCAGAGATACAAGCAGTATATGGACGATGATGAAGAGGTGTGTGTGCCTACTCTGACACAACAACAGAATATCATAAAGATAGCGGTTTATGAACTCGGGACGTCGGCAGCTGATGCTGCTTTGCAGGAAATCAAAAGCATGAGGGTTGAGAGAGGGAGCGACGCAAGAGCAAGATGAACTGATACACTGCGTCTATGTGTGTGTGTTCTTGTACGTGCTGCAGAGTGAGGACCAAAAATTGTATAAACACCTACAGAGTGAGGACATTTTGGCTGGTCCTCACTTTTTTTCACCCCTTAAAATGTTTGTTTTCAGGGTTAAGACCTGGTTTTAGGGTTAGGGTTAGAATTGGGTTTAGGTAAGGGTTAGGCATCTAGTTGTGATGGTTAGTGTTAGGGTAAGGGGCTAGGGAATGTATTATGTCTATGAGAGTCCTCACTTTGATAGAAGCACAAACATATGTGTGTGTGTGTGTGTGTGTGACAAAATGTCTTCAGTGTATTACCACCTGGCTTGTAGCTTTAAACTCAGCCCAGCTTCTCCATCTTGTGGTCACACTGGGTAACAGACTGCTGTGCTCTCTAAAATGATTTTATTTACTGTCAAATGTGTTTGTTATCTACAAGTCGCATTTTCTAAAATTAGTTTGGGAAATTTAGGAAAAGCAAGTACTGCACAAGTGCCTTTCTCGACATGACTGTCATCAGTGGACACTGAGACATACCTTTTTGACACACAGTAAATCTGTAGAGAGATCTTGTGGAAAAACTTGCATTACTTTGTAGGAAAAGTGCTATATGAATAAAGTCTAATTGATTCATATAAATGGAGCTAATGTCGGCTGCCAGGATGAAAATGGGCCTAACAGCACTGATAAAGCTCAGTAAACAGCCAAACACAGCTGTTTTTAGACTTAGTGCTGTGGACTGTCTGCTGCACATTTACCATGTTCACATAATGGTATCAAGACCATTTAATCATATGTCTTCCAAAAATAAAGCAAAAAAAAATACTCTTAATATAAAAAAAATGTATTTAATTCACTGTATCATATGTTGAGTCTCCTCTTTTTTTAATCCCCATCTCTGCCACAGACAGGTGATTATGCGACAGATGAGGACGAGGAGATGAGTCCCGTGTTTCCAAACTCCATTGAGGTTTTTGACCTGGCAGAGAACCAGGACATGTTGTCTCCAGTGGAGCAGGACCCGGAGAAGCTGGCCCACAAATTCAAGGAGGTACAGCATATGGATCCTCATCCTCACACTAATATCCATCCATTTCACTGACCCTCCTTTCTGCCTGTGTATGTGTGTGTGTGTAGCTCCAGATTAAACATGCAGTAACCCAGGCTGAAATCCAGCTGCTGAAGAGAAAGGTGAGACCCCTTACTGCCTAATTTCAAATTATCACTCAGAATAGGTACAGTACAGTATTTTAAAGAAACGAATACACCAGCATGACATCAGTCCTTTTACTGGCTGAATGATGACGTAACACTCGTTCTCCCTCCCACATACCACCTCCTCCCTCCCACACTGACCCGCTCTCGCCTCCAGTTGGCTCACGCAGAGCAGGACAAGTTGCGTTGGAGGATGGAGCGCGCTCAGTTGGAGCAAAACATCCGGGACAGTAAAGAGAGGATGGAGAAACTGGAGGGTTACTGGATCGAGGCACAGTCCCTCTGTAAGGTAATTTAATCGAGAGGCAGCTCGTGGATGAAAAGTTTGTTTATTATTAGTGCTGATGTGCAGAGAATATCAGATTTAAAACATCAGATTTGTTGTTTTAGCAATGCTACAATGACCATCCTGTACAATTATGTCTCAATCACTTGAAAATATGGAGAAACGCATATGCAGTGTGAAAATAACATTTTTTTCAGAAAACATTTCTATAATATCAAATATTTAGTGTGACCTACATTTCCACTTGAACAATAACACAACCATGGCTCTTTAAAACCTGGAATGGAACCCTAATGTTATCGGTCAAACCTGTGTTTCTCCTACTATTTCATGCCAACAAATAGCTGCTGTGAAAAAGGTCCATTATACCTGGTTTAGTCAAGACATGTTGGAGCATTACATACACATGTTGCACAAGTTCAACTCA